>CANPUZ010000110.1:0-225000 GCA_947579665.1 Sympetrum striolatum
TATTTTGTCGAGATTTGACCGAAAAAAGCAAGAAAAACGAATAATTTTAGCGAAATTTCAATTTTTTTCCTCTTTTTTTCCCTTAATTTTCCTTATTTAATCGAGATTTGACCGAAAAAAGCAAGAAAAACGAATAATTTTAGCGAAATATCAATTTTTATCCTCGTTTTTTCCCTTAATTTTCCTCATTTTATCGAGATTTGACCGAAAAAAGCAAGAAAAACGAATAATTTTAGCGAAATTTCAATTTTTTTTCCTCTTTTTTACCCTTAATTTTCCTTATTTTATCGAGATTTGACCAAAAAAAGTAAGAAAAACGAATAATTTTAGCAAAATATCAATTTTTATCCTCTTTTTTCCCTTAATTTTCCTTATTTTATTGAGATTTGACCGAAAAAAGCTAGAAAAACGAATAATTTTAGCGAAATTTCAATTTTTTTCCTCTTTTTTTCCCTTAATTTTCCTTATTTTATCGAGATTTGACATAAAAAAGCAAGAAAAACGAATAATTTAACGAAATTTCAATTTTTTTCCTCTTTTTTCCCTTAATTTTCCTTATTTTATCGAGATTTGTCCGAAAAAAGCAAGAAAAACGAATAATTTTAGCGAAATATCAATTTTTATCCTCTTTTATTCCCTTAATTTTCCTTATTTTATCGAGATTTGACCGAAAAAAGCAAGAAAAACGAATAATTTTAGCGAAATTTCAATTTTTTTCCTCTTTTTTTCCCTTAATTTTCCTTATTTTATCGAGATTTGACCGAAAAAAGCAAGAAAAACGAATAATTTTAGCGAAATTTCAATTTTTTTAGTCTTTTTTTCCCTTAATTTTCCACATTTTATCGAGATTTGACCGAAAAAAGCAAGAAAAACGAATAATTTTAGCTAAATATCAATTTTTATCATCTTTTTTCCCTTGATGTTCCTTATTTTATCGATATTTGACCGAAAAAAGCAAGAAAAACGAATAATTTTAGCGAAATTTCTATTTTTTTCCTCTTTTTTCCCTTAATTTTCCTCATTTTATCGAGATTTGACCGAAAAAAGCAAGAAAAACGAATAATTTTAGCGAAATATCAATTTTTATCCTCTTTTTTTCCCTTAATTTTCCTTATTTTATCGAGATTTGACCGAAAAAAGCAAGAAAAACGAATAATTTTAGCGAAATTTCAATTTTTATCCTCTTTTTTACCCTTAATTATCCTTATTTTATCGAGATATGACCGAAAAAAGTAAGATAAACGAATAATTTTAGCAAAATATCAATTTTTATCCTCTTTTTTCCCTTAATTTTCCTTATTTAATCGAGATTTGACCGAAAAAAGCAAGAAAAACGAATAATTTTAGCGAAATTTCAATTTTTTTCCTCTTTTTTTCCCTTAATTTTCCTTATTTTATCGAGGTTTGTCCGAAGAAAGCAAGAAAAACGAATAATTTTTGCGAAATTTCAATTTTTTTCCTCTTTTTTACCCTTAATTTTCCTCATTTTATCGAGATTTGACCGAAAAAAGCAAGAAAAACGAATAATTTTAGCGAAATTTCAATTTTTTTCCTCTTTTTTACCATTAATTTTCCTTATTTTATCGAGATTTGACCGAAAAGAGCAAGAAAAACGAATAATTTTAGCGAAATTTCAATTTTTTTCCTCTTTTTTTCCCTAAATTTTCCTCATTTTATCGAGATTTGACCGAAAAAAGCAAGAAAAACGAATAATTTTTGAGAAATTTCAAGTTTTTTCCTCTTTTTTTCCCTTAATTTTCCTCATTTTATCGAGATTTGACCGAAAAAAGCAAGAAAAACGAATAATTTTAGCGAAATTTCAATTTTTTTCCTCTTTTTTACCATTAATTTTCCTTATTTTATCGAGATTTGACCGAAAAGAGCAAGAAAAACGAATAATATTAGCGAAATTTCAATTTTTTTCCTCTTTTTTTCCCTTTATTTTCCTCATTTTATCGAGATTTGACCGAAAAAAGCAAGAAAAACGAATAATTTTTGCGAAATTTCAAGTTTTTTCCTCTTTTTTTCCCTTAATTTTCTTTATTTTATCGAGATTTGACCGAAAAAAGCAAGAAAAACGATAATTTTAGCGAAATTTCAATTTTTTCCTCTTTTTTACCCTTAATTTTCCTAATTTTTTCGAGATTTGAACGAAAAAAGGAAGAAAAACGAATAATTTTAGCGAAATATCAATTTTTATCCTCTTTTTTTCCCTTAATTTTCCTTATTTTATCGAGATTTGACCGAAAAAAGCAAGAAAAACGAATAATTTTAGCGAAATTTCAATTTTTTTCCTCTTTTTTACCCTTAATTTTCCTTATTTTATCGAGATTTGACCGAAAAAAGCAAGAAAAACGAATAATTTTAGCGAAATTTCTATTTTTTTCCTCTTTTTTCCCTTAATTTTCCTTATTTTATCGAGATTTGACCGAAAAAAAGCAAGAAAAACGAATAATTTTAGCGAAATTTCTATTTTTTTCCTCTTTTCTTCCCTAAATTTTCCTTATTTTATCGAGATTTGACCGAAAAAAGCAAGAATAACGAATAATTTGAGCGAAATTTTAATTTTTTTCCTCTTTTTTACCCTTAATTTTCCTTATTTTATCGAGATTTGACCGAAAAAAGCAAGAAAAACGAATAATTTTAGCGAAATTTCAATTTTTTTCCTCTTTTTTACCCTTAATTTTCCTTATTTTATCGAGATTTGACCGAAAAAAGCAAGAAAAACGAATAATTTTAGCGAAATTTCTATTTTTTTCCTCTTTTTTCCCTTAATTTTCCTTATTTTATCGAGATTTGACCGAAAAAAGCAAGAAAAACGAATAATTTTAGCGAAATTTCAATTTTTTTCCTCTTTTTTGCCTTAATTTTCCTTATTTTATCGAGATTTGACCGAAAAAAGCTAGAAAAACGAATAATTTTAGCGAAATATCAATTTTTTTCCTCTTTTTTTCCCTTAATTTTCCTTATTTTTTCGAGGTTTGTCCGAAAAAAGCAAGAAAAACGAATAATTTTAGCGAAATATCAATTTTTATCCTCTTTTATTCCATTAATTTTCCTTATTTTATCGAGATTTGACCGAAAAAAGCAAGAAAAACGAATAATTTTAGCGAAATTTCAATTTTTTTCCTCTTTTTTTTATTAATTTTCCTTATTTTATCGAGATTTGACCGAAAAAAGGAAGAAAAACGAATAATTTTAGCGAAATTTCAATTTTTTTTCCTCTTTTTTCCCTTAATTTTCCTTATTTTATCGAGATTTGACATAAAAAAGCAAGAAAAACGAATAATTTTAGCGAAATTTCAATTTTTTTCCTCTTTTTTCCCTTAATTTTCCTTATTTTATCGAGATTTGTCCGAAAAAAGCAAGAAAAACGAATAATTTTAGCGAAATATCAATTTTTATCCTCTTTTATTCCCTTAATTTTCCTTATTTTATCGAGATTTGACCGAAAAAAGCAAGAAAAACGAATAATTTTAGCGAAATTTCAATTTTTTTCCTCTTTTTTTCCCTTAATTTTCCTTATTTTATCGAGATTTGACCGAAAAAAGCAAGAAAAACGAATAATTTTAGCGAAATTTCAATTTTTTTAGTCTTTTTTTCCCTTAATTTTCCACATTTTATCGAGATTTGACCGAAAAAAGGAAGAAAAACGAATAATTTTAGCTAAATATCAATTTTTATCATCTTTTTTCCCTTGATTTTCCTTATTTTATCGATATTTGACCGAAAAAAGAAAGAAAAACGAATAATTTTAGCGAAATTTCTATTTTTTTCCTCTTTTTTCCCTTAATTTTCCTCATTTAATCGAGATTTGACCGAAAAAAGCAAGAAAAACGAATAATTTTAGCGAAATATCAATTTTTATCCTCTTTTTTTCCCTTCATTTTCCTTATTTTATCGAGATTTGACCGAAAAAAGCAAGAAAAACGAATAATTTTAGCGAAATTTCAATTTTTTTCCTCTTTTTTACCCTTAATTTTCCTTATTTTATCGAGATTTGACCGAAAAAAGTAAGAAAAACGAATAATTTTAGCAAAATATCAATTTTTATCCTCTTTTTTCCCTTAATTTTCCTTATTTTATCGAGATTTGACCGAAAAAAGCAAGAAAAACGAATAATTTTAGCGAAATTTCAATTTTTTTCCTCTTTTTTTCCCTTAATTTTCCTTATTTTATCGAGGTTTGTCCGAAAAAAGCAAGAAAAACGAATAATTTTTGCGAAATTTCAATTTTTTTCCTCTTTTTTACCCTTAATTTTCCTTATTTTATCGAGATTTGACCGAAAAAAGCAAGAAAAACGAATATTTTTAGCGAAATATCAATTTTTATCCTCGTTTTTTCCCTTAATTTTCCTCATTTTATCGAGATTTGACCGAAAAAAGCAAGAAAAACGAATAATTTTAGCGAAATTTCAATTTTTTTCCTCTTTTTTACCCTTAATTTTCCTCATTTTATCGAGATTTGACCGAAAAAAGCAAGAAAAACGAATAATTTTAGCGAAATTTCAATTTTTTTCCTCTTTTTTCCCTTAATTTTCCTTATTTTATCGAGATTTGACCGAAAAAAGAGAGAAAAACGAATAATTTTAGCGAAATTTCTATTTTTTTCCTCTTTTTTTCCCTTAATTTTCCTTATTTTATCGAGATTTGACCGAAAAAAGCAAGAATAACGAATAATTTGAGCGAAATTTCAATTTTTTTCCTCTTTTTTACCCTTAATTTTCCTTATTTTATCGAGATTTGACCGAAAAAAGCAAGAAAAACGAATAATTTTAGCGAAATTTCAATTTTTTTCCTCTTTTTTACCCTTAATTTTCCTTATTTTATTGAGATTTGACCGAAAAAAGCAAGAAAAACGAATAATTTTAGCGAAATTTCTATTTTTTTCCTCTTTTTTCCCTTAATTTTCCTTATTTTATCGAGATTTGACCGAAAAAAGCAAGAAAAACGAATAATTTTAGCGAAATTTCAATTTTTTTCCTCTTTTTTCCCTTAATTTTCCTTATTTTATCGAGATTTGACCGAAAAGAGCTAGAAAAACGAATAATTTTAGCGAAATTTCAATTTTTTTCCTCTTTTTTTCCCTTAATTTTCCTTATTTTTTCGAGGTTTGTCCGAAAAAAGCAAGAAAAACGAATAATTTTAGCGAAATATCAATTTTTATCCTCTTTTATTCCATTAATTTTCCTTATTTTATCGAGATTTGACCGAAAAAAGCAAGAAAAACGAATAATTTTAGCGAAATTTCAATTTTTTTCCTCTTTTTTTTATTAATTTTCCTTATTTTATCGAGATTTGACCGAAAAAAGGAAGAAAAACGAATAATTTTAGCGAAATTTCAATTTTTTTTCCTCTTTTTTCCCTTAATTTTCCTTATTTTATCGAGATTTGACATAAAAAAGCAAGAAAAACGAATAATTTTAGCGAAATTTCAATTTTTTTCCTCTTTTTTCCCTTAATTTTCCTTATTTTATCGAGATTTGTCCGAAAAAAGCAAGAAAAACGAATAATTTTAGCGAAATATCAATTTTTATCCTCTTTTATTCCCTTAATTTTCCTTATTTTATCGAGATTTGACCGAAAAAAGCAAGAAAAACGAATAATTTTAGCGAAATTTCAATTTTTTTCCTCTTTTTTTCCCTTAATTTTCCTTATTTTATCGAGATTTGACCGAAAAAAGCAAGAAAAACGAATAATTTTAGCGAAATTTCAATTTTTTTAGTCTTTTTTTCCCTTAATTTTCCACATTTTATCGAGATTTGACCGAAAAAAGCAAGAAAAACGAATAATTTTAGCTAAATATCAATTTTTATCATCTTTTTTCCCTTGATTTTCCTTATTTTATCGATATTTGACCGAAAAAAGCAAGAAAAACGAATAATTTTAGCGAAATTTCTATTTTTTTCCTCTTTTTTCCCTTAATTTTCCTCATTTAATCGAGATTTGACCGTAAAAAGCAAGAAAAACGAATAATTTTAGCGAAATATCAATTTTTATCCTCTTTTTTTCCCTTAATTTTCCTTATTTTATCGAGATTTGACCGAAAAAAGCAAGAAAAACGAATAATTTTAGCGAAATTTCAATTTTTTTCCTCTTTTTTACCCTTAATTTTCCTTATTTTATCGAGATTTGACCGAAAAAAGTAAGAAAAACGAATAATTTTAGCAAAATATCAATTTTTATCCTCTTTTTTCCCTTAATTTTCCTTATTTTATCGAGATTTGACCGAAAAAAGCAAGAAAAACGAATAATTTTAGCGAAATTTCAATTTTTTTCCTCTTTTTTTCCCTTAATTTTCCTTATTTTATCGAGGTTTGTCCGAAAAAAGCAAGAAAAACGAATAATTTTTGCGAAATTTCAATTTTTTTCCTCTTTTTTACCCTTAATTTTCCTTATTTTATCGAGATTTGACCGAAAAAAGCAAGAAAAACGAATATTTTTAGCGAAATATCAATTTTTATCCTCGTTTTTTCCCTTAATTTTCCTCATTTTATCGAGATTTGACCGAAAAAAGCAAGAAAAACGAATAATTTTAGCGAAATTTCAATTTTTTTCCTCTTTTTTACCCTTAATTTTCCTCATTTTATCGAGATTTGACCGAAAAAAGCAAGAAAAACGAATAATTTTAGCGAAATTTCAATTTTTTTCCTCTTTTTTCCCTTAATTTTCCTTATTTTATCGAGATTTGACCGAAAAAAGAGAGAAAAAACGAATAATTTTAGCGAAATTTCTATTTTTTTCCTCTTTTTTTCCCTTAATTTTCCTTATTTTATCGAGATTTGACCGAAAAAAGCAAGAATAACGAATAATTTGAGCGAAATTTCAATTTTTTTCCTCTTTTTTACCCTTAATTTTCCTTATTTTATCGAGATTTGACCGAAAAAAGCAAGAAAAACGAATAATTTTAGCGAAATTTCAATTTTTTTCCTCTTTTTTACCCTTAATTTTCCTTATTTTATTGAGATTTGACCGAAAAAAGCAAGAAAAACGAATAATTTTAGCGAAATTTCTATTTTTTTCCTCTTTTTTCCCTTAATTTTCCTTATTTTATCGAGATTTGACCGAAAAAAGCAAGAAAAACGAATAATTTTAGCGAAATTTCAATTTTTTTCCTCTTTTTTCCCTTAATTTTCCTTATTTTATCGAGATTTGACCGAAAAGAGCTAGAAAAACGAATAATTTTAGCGAAATTTCAATTTTTTTCCTCTTTTTTTCCCTTAATTTTCCTTATTTTTTCGAGGTTTGTCCGAAATAAGCAAGAAAAAACGAATAATTTTAGCGAAATATCAATTTTTATCCTCTTTTATTCCATTAATTTTCCTTATTTTATCGAGATTTGACCGAAAAAAGCAAGAAAAACGAATAATTTTAGCGAAATTTCAATTTTTTTCCTCTTTTTTTTATTAATTTTCCTTATTTTATCGAGATTTGACCGAAAAAAGGAAGAAAAACGAATAATTTTAGCGAAATTTCAATTTTTTTCCTCTTTTTTCCCTTAATTTTCCTTATTTTATCGAGATTTGACATAAAAAATCAAGAAAAACGAATAATTTTAGCGAAATTTCAATTTTTTTCCTCTTTTTTCCCTTAATTTTCCTTATTTTATCGAGATTTGTCCGAAAAAAGCAAGAAAAACGAATAATTTTAGCGAAATATCAATTTTTATCCTCTTTTATTCCCTTAATTTTCCTTATTTTATCGAGATTTGACCGAAAAAAGCAAGAAAAACGAATAATTTTTGCGAAATTTCAATTTTTTTCCTCTTTTTTTCCCTTAATTTTCCTTATTTTATCGAGATTTGACCGAAAAAAGCAAGAAAAACGAATAATTTTAGCGAAATTTCAATTTTTTTAGTCTTTTTTTCCCTTAATTTTCCACATTTTATCGAGATTTGACCGAAAAAAGCAAGAAAAACGAATAATTTTAGCTAAATATCAATTTTTATCATCTTTTTTCCCTTGATTTTCCTTATTTTATCGATATTTGACCGAAAAAAGCAAGAAAAACGAATAATTTTAGCGAAATTTCTATTTTTTTCCTCTTTTTTCCCTTAATTTTCCTCATTTTATCGAGATTTGACCGAAAAAAGCAAGAAAAACGAATAATTTTAGCGAAATATCAATTTTTATCCTCTTTTTTTCCCTTAATTTTCCTTATTTTATCGAGATTTGACCGAAAAAAGCAAGAAAAACGAATAATTTTAGCGAAATTTCAATTTTTTTCCTCTTTTTTACCCTTAATTTTCCTTATTTTATCGAGATTTGACCGAAAAAAGTAAGAAAAACGAATAATTTTAGCAAAATATCAATTTTTATCCTCTTTTTTCCCTTAATTTTCCTTATTTTATCGAGATTTGACCGAAAAAAGCAAGAAAAACGAATAATTTTAGCGAAATTTCAATTTTTTTCCTCTTTTTTTCCCTTAATTTTCCTTATTTTATCGAGGTTTGTCCGAAAAAAGCAAGAAAAACGAATAATTTTTGCGAAATTTCAATTTTTTTCCTCTTTTTTACCCTTAATTTTCCTTATTTTATCGAGATTTGACAGAAAAAAGCAAGAAAAACGAATATTTTTAGCGAAATATCAATTTTTATCCTCGTTTTTTCCCTTAATTTTCCTCATTTTATCGAGATTTGACCGAAAAAAGCAAGAAAAACGAATAATTTTAGCGAAATTTCAATTTTTTTCCTCTTTTTTACCCTTAATTTTCCTCATTTTATCGAGATTTGACCGAAAAAAGCAAGAAAAACGAAAAATTTTAGCGAAATTTCAATTTTTTTCCTCTTTTTTCCCTTAATTTTCCTTATTTTATTGAGATTTGACCGAAAAAAGAGAGAAAAACGAATAATTTTAGCGAAATTTCTATTTTTTTCCTCTTTTTTTCCCTTAATTTTCCTTATTTTATCGAGATTTGACCGAAAAAAGCAAGAATAACGAATAATTTGAGCGAAATTTCAATTTTTTTCCTCTTTTTTACCCTTAATTTTCCTTATTTTATCGAGATTTGACCGAAAAAAGCAAGAAAAACGAATAATTTTAGCGAAATTTCAATTTTTTTCCTCTTTTTTACCCTTAATTTTCCTTATTTTATTGAGATTTGACCGAAAAAAGCAAGAAAAACGAATAATTTTAGCGAAATTTCTATTTTTTTCCTCTTTTTTCCCTTAATTTTCCTTATTTTATCGAGATTTGACCGAAAAAAGCAAGAAAAACGAATAATTTTAGCGAAATTTCAATTTTTTTCCTCTTTTTTCCCTTAATTTTCCTTATTTTATCGAGATTTGACCGAAAAGAGCTAGAAAAACGAATAATTTTAGCGAAATTTCAATTTTTTTCCTCTTTTTTTCCCTTAATTTTCCTTATTTTTTCGAGGTTTGTCCGAAAAAAGCAAGAAAAACGAATAATTTTAGCGAAATATCAATTTTTAACCTCTTTTATTCCCTTAATTTTCCTTATTTTTTTCGAGATTTGTCCGAAAAAAGCAAGAAAAAACGAATAATTTTAGCGAATTTCAATTTTTTTCCTCTTTTTTTCCCTTTATTTTCCTTATTTTATCGAGATTTGACCGAAAAAAGCAAGAAAAACGAATAATTTTTGCGAAATTTCAAGTTTTTTCCTCTTTTTTTCCCTTAATTTTCCTTATTTTATCGAGATTTGAGCGAAAAAAGCAAGAAAAACGAATAATTTGAGCGAAATTTCAATTTTTTTCCTCTTTTTTACCCTTAATTTTCCTTATTTTATCGAGATTTGACCGAAAAAAGCAAGAAAAACGAATAATTTTAGCGAAATTTCTATTTTTTTCCTCTTTTTTACCCTTAATTTTCCTTATTTTATTGAGATTTGACCGAAAAAAGCAAGAAAAACGAATAATTTTAGCGAAATTTCTATTTTTTTCCTCTTTTTTCCCTTAATTTTCCTTATTTTATCGAGATTTGACCGAAAAAAGCAAGAAAAACGAATAATTTTAGCGAAATTTCATTTTTTTTCCTCTTTTTTCCCTTAATTTTCCTTATTTTATCGAGATTTGACCTAAAAAAGCTAGAAAAACGAATAATTTTAGCGAAATTTCAATTTTTTTCCTCTTTTTTTCCCTTAATTTTCCTTATTTTTTCGAGGTTTGTCCGAAAAAAGCAAGAAAAACGAATAATTTTAGCGAAATATCAATTTTTATCCTCTTTTATTCCATAAATTTTCCTTATTTTTTTCGAGATTTGACCGAAAAAAGCAAGAAAAACGAATAATTTTAGCGAAATTTCAATTTTTTTCCTCTTTTTTTTATTAATTTTCCTTTATTTATCGAGATTTGACCGAAAAAAGCAAGAAAAACGAATAATTTTAGCGAAATTTCAATTTTTTTCCTCTTTTTTCCCTTAATTTTCCTTATTTTATCGAGGTTTGACCGAAAAAAGCAAGAAAAACGAATAATTTTAGCGAAATTTCAATTTTTTTCCTCTTTTTTACCCTTAATTTTCCTTATTTTATCGAGATTTGACCGAAAAAAGCAAGAAAAACGAATAATTTTAGCGAAATTTCAATTTTTTTCCTCTTTTTTTCCCTTTATTTTCCTTATTTTATCGAGATTTGACCGAAAAAAGAAAGAAAAACGAATAATTTTTGCGAAATTTCAAGTTTTTTCCTCTTTTTTTCCCTTAATTTTCCTTATTTTATCGAGATTTGAGCGAAAAAAGCAAGAAAAACGAATAATTTTAGCGAAATTTCTATTTTTTATCTCTTTTTTACCCTTAATTTTCCTTATTTTATCGAGATTTGACCGAAAAAAGGAAGAAAAACGAATAATTTTAGCGAAATATCAATTTTTATCCTCTTTTTTTCCCTTAATTTTCCTTATTTTATCGAGATTTGACCGAAAAAAGCAAGAAAAACGAATAATTTTAGCGAAATTTCAATTTTTTTCCTCTTTTTTACCCTTAATTTTCCTTATTTTATCGAGATTTGACCGAAAAAAGCAAGAAAAACGAATAATTTTAGCGAAATTTCTATTTTTTTCCTCTTTTTTCCCTTACTTTATCGAGATTTGACCGAAAAAAGCAAGAAAAACGAATAATTTAAGCGAAATTTCTATTTTTTTCCTCTTTTTTTCCCTTAATTTTCCTTATTTTATCGAGATTTGACCGAAAAAAGCAAGAAAAACGAATAATTTGAGCGAAATTTCAATTTTTTTCCTCTTTTTTCCCATAATTTTCCTTATTGTATCGAGATTTGACCGAAAAAAGCAAGAAAAACGAATAATTTTAGCGAAATTTCAATTTTTTTCCTCTTTTTTACCCTTAATTTTCCTTATTTTATCGAGATTTGACCGAAAAAAGCAAGCAAAACGAATTATTTTAGCGAAATTTCTATTTTTTTCCTCTTTTTTATCTTAATTTTCCTTATTTTATCGAGATTTGACCGAAAAAAGGAAGAAAAACGAATAATTTTAGCGAAATTTCAATTTTTTTCCTCTTTTTTCCCTTAATTTTCCTTATTTTATCGAGGTTTGACCGAAAAAAGCAAGAAAAACGAATAATTTTAGCGAAATTTCAATTTTTTTCCTCTTTTTTACCCTTAATTTTCCTTATTTTATCGAGATTTGACCGAAAAAAGCAAGAAAAACGAATAATTTTAGCGAAATTTCAATTTTTTTCCTCTTTTTTTCCCTTTATTTTCCTTATTTTATCGAGATTTGACCGAAAAAAGAAAGAAAAACGAATAATTTTTGCGAAATTTCAAGTTTTTTCCTCTTTTTTTCCCTTAATTTTCCTTATTTTATCGAGATTTGAGCGAAAAAAGCAAGAAAAACGAATAATTTTAGCGAAATTTCTATTTTTTTCCTCTTTTTTACCCTTAATTTTCCTTATTTTATCGAGATTTGACCGAAAAAAGGAAGAAAAACGAATAATTTTAGCGAAATATCAATTTTTATCCTCTTTTTTTCCCTTAATTTTCCTTATTTTATCGAGATTTGACCGAAAAAAGCAAGAAAAACGAATAATTTTAGCGAAATTTCAATTTTTTTCCTCTTTTTTACCCTTAATTTTCCTTATTTTATCGAGATTTGACCGAAAAAAGCAAGAAAAACGAATAATTTTAGCGAAATTTCTATTTTTTTCCTCTTTTTTCCCTTACTTTATCGAGATTTGACCGAAAAAAGCAAGAAAAACGAATAATTTAAGCGAAATTTCTATTTTTTTCCTCTTTTTTTCCCTTAATTTTCCTTATTTTATCGAGATTTGACCGAAAAAAGCAAGAAAAACGAATAATTTGAGCGAAATTTCAATTTTTTTCCTCTTTTTTCCCATAATTTTCCTTATTGTATCGAGATTTGACCGAAAAAAGCAAGAAAAACGAATAATTTTAGCGAAATTTCAATTTTTTTCCTCTTTTTTACCCTTAATTTTCCTTATTTTATCGAGATTTGACCGAAAAAAGCAAGCAAAACGAATTATTTTAGCGAAATTTCTATTTTTTTCCTCTTTTTTATCTTAATTTTCCTTATTTTATCGAGATTTGAGCGAAAAAAGCAAGAAAAACGAATAATTTGAGCGAAATTTCAATTTTTTTCCTCTTTTTTACCCTTAATTTTCCTTATTTTATCGAGATTTGACCGAAAAAAGGAAGAAAAACGAATAATTTTAGCGAAATATCAATTTTTATCCTCTTTTTTTCCCTTAATTTTCCTTATTTTATCGAGATTTGACCGAAAAAAGCAAGAAAAACGAATAATTTTAGCGAAATTTCAATTTTTTTCCTCTTTTTTACCCTTAATTTTCCTTATTTTATCGAGATTTGACCGAAAAAAGCAAGAAAAACGAATAATTTTAGCGAAATTTCTATTTTTTTCCTCTTTTTTATCTTAATTTTCCTTATTTTATCGAGATTTGAGCGAAAAAAGCAAGAAAAACGAATAATTTGAGCGCAATTTCAATTTTTTTCCTCTTTTTTACCTTTAATTTTCCTTATTTTATCGAGATTTGACCGAAAAAAGGAAGAAAAACGAATAATTTTAGCGAAATATCAATTTTTATCCTCTTTTTTTCCCTTAATTTTCCTTATTTTATCGAGATTTGACCGAAAAAAGCAAGAAAAACGAATAATTTTAGCGAAATTTCAATTTTTTTCCACTTTTTTACCCTTAATTTTCCTTATTTTATCGAGATTTGACCGAAAAAAGGAAGAAAAACGAATAATTTTAGCGAAATATCAATTTTTATCCTCTTTTTTTCCCTTAATTTTCCTTATTTTATCGAGATTTGACCGAAAAAAGCAAGAAAAACGAATAATTTTAGCGAAATTTCAATTTTTTTCCTCTTTTTTACCCTTAATTTTCCTTATTTTATCGAGATTTGACCGAAAAAAGAAAGAAAAACGAATAATTTTAGCGAAATTTCTATTTTTTTCCATTTTTTTCCCTTAATTTATCGAGATTTGACCGAAAAAAGCAAGAAAAACGAATAATTTAAGCGAAATTTCTATTTTTTTCCTCTTTTTTTCCCTTATTTTTCCTTATTTTATCGAGATTTGACCGAAAAAAGCAAGAAAAACGAATAATTTGAGCGAAATTTCAATTTTTTTCCTCTTTTTTCCCTTAATTTTCCTTATTGTATCGAGATTTGACCGAAAAAAGCAAGAAAAACGAATAATTTTAGCGAAATTTCAATTTTTTTCCTCTTTTTTACCCTTAATTTTCCTTATTTTATCGAAATTTGACCGAAAAAAGCAAGAAAAACGAATAATTTTAGCGAAATTTCTATTTTTTTCCTCTTTTTTATCTTAATTTTCCTTATTTTATCGAGATTTGACCGAAAAAAGCAAGAAAAACGAATAATTTTAGCGAAATTTCAATTTTTTTCCTCTTTTTTCCCTAAATTTTCCTTATTTTATCGAGATTTGACCGAAAAAAGCTAGAAAAACGAATAATTTTAGCGAAATTTCAATTTTTTTCCTCTTTTTTTCCCTTAATTTTCCTTATTTTTTCGAGGTTTGTCCGAAAAAAGCAAGAAAAACGAATAATTTTAGCGTAATATCAATTTTTATCCTCTTTTATTCCCTTAATTTTCCTTATTTTTTTCGAGATTTGACCGAAAAAAGCAAGAAAAACGAATAATTTTAGCGAAATTTCAATTTTTTTCCTCTTTTTTTTATTAATTTTCCTTATTTTATCGAGATTTGACCGAAAAAAGCAAGAAAAACGAATAATTTTAGCGAAATTTCAATTTTTTTCCTCTTTTTTCCCTTAATTTTCCTTATTTTATCGAGGTTTGACCGAAAAAAGCAAGAAAAACGAATAACTTTAGCGAAATTTCAATTTTTTTCCTCTTTTTACCCTTAATTTTCCTTATTTTATCGAGATTTGAGCGAAAAAAGCAAGAAAAACGAATAATTTGAGCGAAATTTCAATTTTTTTCCTCTTTTTTACCCTTAATTTTCCTTATTTTATCGAGATTTGACAGAAAAAAGGAAGAAAAACGAATAATTTTAGCGAAATATCAATTTTTATCCTCTTTTTTTCCCTTAATTTTCCTTATTTTATCGAGATTTGACCGAAAAAAGCAAGAAAAACGAATAATTTTAGCGAAATTTCAATTTTTTTCCTCTTTTTTACCCTTAATTTTCCTTATTTTATCGAGATTTGACCGAAAAAAGCAAGAAAAAACGAATAATTTTAGCGAAATTTCTATTTTTTTCCTCTTTTTTCCCTTAATTTATCGAGATTTGACCGAAAAAAGCAAGAAAAACGAATAATTTAAGCGAAATTTCTATTTTTTTCCTCTTTTTTTCCCTTAATTTTCCTTATTTTATCGAGATTTGACCGAAAAAAGCAAGAAAAACGAATAATTTGAGCGAAATTTCAATTTTTTTCCTCTTTTTTCCCTTAATTTTCCTTATTGTATCGAGATTTGACCGAAAAAAGCAAGATAAACGAATAATTTTAGCGAAATTTCAATTTTTTTCCTCTTTTTTACCCTTAATTTTCCTTATTTTATCGAGATTTGACCGAAAAAAGCAAGAAAAACGAATAATTATAGCGAAATTTCTATTTTTTTCCTCTTTTTTATCTTAATTTTCCTTATTTTATCGAGATTTGACCGAAAAAAGCAAGAAAAACGAATAATTTTAGCGAAACTTCAATTTTTTTCCTCTTTTTTCCCTAAATTTTCCTTATTTTATCGAGATTTGACCGAAAAAAGCTAGAAAAACGAATAATTTTAGCGAAATTTCAATTTTGTTCCTCTTTTTTTCCCTTAATTTTCCTTATTTTATCGAGGTTTGTCCGAAAAATCAAGAAAAACGAATAATTTTAGCGAAATATCAATTTTTATCCTCTTTTATTCCCTTAATTTTCCTTATTTTATCGAGATTTGACCGAAAAAAGCAAGTAAAACGAATAATTTTAGCGAAATTTCAATTTTTTTCCTCTTTTTTTCATTTAATTTTCCTTATTTTATCGAGATTTGACCGAAAAAAGCAAGAAAAACGAATAATTTTTGCGAAATTTCAATTTTTTTAGTCTTTTTTTCCCTTAATTTTTCACATTTTATCGAGATTTGACCGAAAAAAAGCAAGAAAAACGAATAATTTTAGCAAAATATCAATTTTTATCATCTTTTTTCCCTTGATTTTCCTTATTTTATCGATATTTGACCGAAAAAAGCAAGAAAAACGAATAATTTTAGCAAAATATCAATTTTTATCCTCGTTTTTTCCCTTAATTTTCCTCATTTTATCGAGATTTGACCGAAAAAAGCAAGAAAAACGAATAATTTTAGCGAAATTTCAATTTTTTTCCTCTTTTTTACCCATAATTTCCCTTATTTTATCGAGATTTGACCGAAAAAAGCAAGAAAAACGAATAAATTTTGCGAAATTTCAATTTTTTTAGTCTTTTTTTCCCTTAATTTTTCACATTTTATCGAGATTTGACCAAAAAAAGCAAGAAAAACGAATAATTTTAGCGAAATATCAATTTTTATCCTCTTTTTTTCCCTTAATTTTCCTTATTTTATCGAGATTTAACCGAAAAAAGAAAGAAAAACGAATAATTTTAGCGAAATTTCAATTTTTTTCCTCTTTTTTACCCTTAATTTTCCTTATCTTATCGAGATTTGACCGAAAAAAGCAAGAAAAACGAATAATTTTAGCGAAATTTCTATTTTTTTCCTCTTTTTTCCCTTAATTTTCCTTATTTTATCGAGATTTGACCGAAAAAAGCAAGAAAAACGAATAATTTTAGCGAAATTTCAATTTTTTTCCTCTTTTTTCCCTTAATTTTCCTTATTTTATCGAGGTTTGTCCGAAAAAAGCAAGAAAAACGAATAATTTTAGCGAAATATCAATTTTAATCCTCTTTTTTTCCCTTAATTTTCCTTATTTTATCGATATTAGACCGAAAAAAGCAAGAAAAACGAATAATTTTAGCGAAATATCAATTTTTATCCTCGTTTTTTCCCTTAATTTACCTCATTTTATCGAGATTTGACCGAAAAACGAATAATTTTAGCGAAATTTCTATTTTTTTTCTCTTTTTTCCCTTAATTTTCCTTATTTTATCGAGATTTGACCGAAAAATCAAGAAAAACGAATAATTTTAGCGAAATATCAATTTTTATCCTCTTTTTTTTCCCTTAATTTTCCTTATTTTATCGAGATTTGACCGAAAAAAGCAAGAAAAACGAATAATTTTGGCGAAATTTCAATTTTTATCCTCTTTTTTTCCCTTAATTTTCCTTATTTTATCGAGATTTGACCGAAAAAGAAAAACGAATAATTTTAGCAAAATATCAATTTTTATCCTCTTTTTTCCCTTATTTTCCTTATTTTATCGAGATTTGACCGAAAAAGCTAGAAAAACGAATAATTTTAGCGAAATTTCAATTTTTTTCCTCTTTTTTTCCCTTAATTTTCCTTATTTTATCGAGGTTTGTCCGAAAAAAGCAAGAAAAACGAATAATTTTTGCGAAATTTCAAGTTTTTTCCTTAATTTTCCTTATTTTATCGAGGTTTGTCCGAAAAAAGCAAGAAAAACTAATAATTTTAGCGAAATATCAATTTTTATCCTCGTGTTTTCCCTTAATTTTCCTCATTTTATCGAGATTTGACCGAAAAAAGCATGAAAAACGAATAATTTTAGCGAAATTTCAGTTTTTTTTCCTCTTTTTTACCCTTAATTTTCCTTATTTTATCGAGATTTGACCGAAAAAAGCAAGAAAAACGAATAATTTTAGCGAAATTTCTATTTTTTTCCTCTTTTTTCCCTTAATTTTCCTTATTTTATCGAGATTTGACCGAAAAAAGCAAGAAAAACGAATAATTTTAGCGAAATTTCAATTTTTTCCTCTTTTTTTACCCTTAATTTTCTTATTTTATCGAGATTTGACCGAAAAAAAGCAAGAAAAACGAATAATTTTAGCGAAATATCAATTTTTATCCTCTTTTTTTCCCTTAATTTTCCTTATTTTATCGAGATTTGACCGAAAAAAAGCAAGAAAAACGAATAATTTTAGCGAAATTTCAATTTTTTTCCTCTTTTTTACCCTTAATTTTCCTTATTTTATTGAGATTTGACCGAAAAAAGCAAGAAAAACGAATAATTTAGCGAAATTTCTATTTTTTTCCTCTTTTTTCCCTTAATTTTCCTTATTTTATTGAAATTTGACCGAAAAAAGCAAGAAAAACGAATAATTTTAGCGAAATATCAATTTTTATCCTCTTTTTTTCCCTTAATTTTCCTTATTTTATCGAGATTTGACCGAAAAAAGCAAGAAAAACGAATAATTTTAGCGAAATTTCAATTTTTTTCCTCTTTTTTACCCTATATTTTCCTTATTTTATCGAGATTTGACCGAAAAAAATAAGCAAAACGAATAATTTTAGCAAAATATCAATTTTTATCCTCTTTTTTCCCTTAATTTTCCTTATTTTATCGAGGTTAGTCCGAAAAAAGCAAGAAAAACGAATAATTTTTGCGAAATTTCAAGTTTTTTCCTCTTTTTTTCCCTTAATTTTCCTTATTTTATCGAGGTTTGTCCGAAAAAAGCAAGAAAAACGAATAATTTTAGCGAAATATCAATTTTTTTTTCCTCTTTTTTAAACTTAATTTTCCTTATTTTATCGAGATTTGACCGAAAAAAGCAAAAAAAACGAATAATTTTAGCGAAATATCAATTTTTATATTCTTTTTTTCCCTTAATTTTCCTTATCTTATCTATATTTGACCGAAAAAAGCAAGAAAAACGAATAATTTTAGCGAAATATCAATTTTTATCCTCGTTTTTTCCCTTAATTTTCCTCATTTTATCGAGATTTGACCGAAAAAAGCAAGAAAAACGAATAATTTTAGCGAAATTTCAATTGTTTTCCTCTTTTTTCCCTTAATTTTCCTTATCTTATCTATATTTGACCGAAAAAAGCAAGAAAAACGAATAATTTTAGCGAAATATCAATTTTTATCCTCTTTTTTTCCCTTAATTTTCCTTATTTTATCGCGATTTGACCGAAAAAAGCAAGAAAAACGAATAATTTTAGCGAAATTTCAATTTTTTTCCTCTTTTTTACCCTAAATTTTCCTTATTTTATCGAGATTTGACCGAAAAAAATAAGAAAAACGAATAATTTTAGCAAAATATCAATTTTTATCCTCTTTTTTCCCTTAATTTTCCTTATTTTATCGAGATTTGACCGAAAAAAGCTAGAAAAACGAATAATTTTAGCGAAATATCAATTTTTTTCCTCTTTTTTTCCCTTAATTTTCCTTATTTTATCGAGGTTTGTCCGAAAAAAGCAAGTAAAACGAATAATTTTAGCGCAATATCAATTTTAATCCTCTTTTTTTCCCTTAATTTTCCTTATTTTTTCGATATTAGACCGAAAAAAGCAAGAAAAACGAATAATTTTAGATAAATATCAATTTTTATCCTCGTTTTTTCCCTTAATTTTCCTCATTTTATCGAGATTTGACCGAAAAACGAATAATTTTAGCGAAATTTCAATTTTTTTCCTCTTTTTTACCCCAAATTTTCCTTATTTTATCGAGATTTGACAAAAAAAAATAAGAAAAACGAATAATTTTAGCAAAATATCAATTTTTATCCTCTTTTTTCCCTTAATTTTCCTTATTTTATCGAGGTTAGTCCGAAAAAAGCAAGAAAAACGAATAATTTTTGCGAAATTTCAAGTTTTTTCCCTTAATTTTCCTTATTTTATCGAGATTTGACCGAAAAAGCTAGAAAAACGAATAATTTTAGCGAAATTTCAATTTTTTTCCTCTTTTTTTCCCTTAATTTTCCTTATTTTATCGAGGTTTGTCCGAAAAAAGCAAGAAAAACGAATAATTTTTGCGAAATTTCAAGTTTTTTCCCTTAATTTTCCTTATTTTATCGAGGTTTGTCCGAAAAAAGCAAGAAAAACTAATAATTTTAGCGAAATATCAATTTTTATCCTCGTGTTTTCCCTTAATTTTCCTCATTTTATCGAGATTTGACCGAAAAAAGCATGAAAAACGAATAATTTTAGCGAAATTTCAGTTTTTTTTCCTCTTTTTTACCCTTAATTTTCCTTATTTTATCGAGATTTGACCGAAAAAAGCAAGAAAAACGAATAATTTTAGCGAAATTTCTATTTTTTTCCTCTTTTTTCCCTTAATTTTCCTTATTTTATCGAGATTTGACCGAAAAAAGCAAGAAAAACGAATAATTTTAGCGAAATTTCAATTTTTTTTCCTCTTTTTTACCCTTAATTTTCCTTATTTTATCGAGATTTGACCGAAAAAAGCAAGAAAAACGAATAATTTTAGCGAAATATCAATTTTTATCCTCTTTTTTTCCCTTAATTTTCCTTATTTTATCGAGATTTGACCGAAAAAAGCAAGAAAAACGAATAATTTTAGCGAAATTTCAATTTTTTTCCTCTTTTTTACCCTTAATTTTCCTTATTTTATTGAGATTTGACCGAAAAAAGCAAGAAAAACGAATAATTTAGCGAAATTTCTATTTTTTTCCTCTTTTTTCCCTTAATTTTCCTTATTTTATTGAAATTTGACCGAAAAAAGCAAGAAAAACGAATAATTTTAGCGAAATATCAATTTTTATCCTCTTTTTTTCCCTTAATTTTCCTTATTTTATCGAGATTTGACCGAAAAAAGCAAGAAAAACGAATAATTTTAGCGAAATTTCAATTTTTTTCCTCTTTTTTACCCTATATTTTCCTTATTTTATCGAGATTTGACCGAAAAAAATAAGCAAAACGAATAATTTTAGCAAAATATCAATTTTTATCCTCTTTTTTCCCTTAATTTTCCTTATTTTATCGAGGTTAGTCCGAAAAAAGCAAGAAAAACGAATAATTTTTGCGAAATTTCAAGTTTTTTCCTCTTTTTTTCCCTTAATTTTCCTTATTTTATCGAGGTTTGTCCGAAAAAAGCAAGAAAAACGAATAATTTTAGCGAAATATCAATTTTTTTTCCTCTTTTTTAAACTTAATTTTCCTTATTTTATCGAGATTTGACCGAAAAAAGCAAAAAAAACGAATAATTTTAGCGAAATATCAATTTTTATATTCTTTTTTTCCCTTAATTTTCCTTATCTTATCTATATTTGACCGAAAAAAGCAAGAAAAACGAATAATTTTAGCGAAATATCAATTTTTATCCTCGTTTTTTCCCTTAATTTTCCTCATTTTATCGAGATTTGACCGAAAAAAGCAAGAAAAACGAATAATTTTAGCGAAATTTCAATTGTTTTCCTCTTTTTTCCCTTAATTTTCCTTATCTTATCTATATTTGACCGAAAAAAGCAAGAAAAACGAATAATTTTAGCGAAATATCAATTTTTATCCTCTTTTTTTCCCTTAATTTTCCTTATTTTATCGCGATTTGACCGAAAAAAGCAAGAAAAACGAATAATTTTAGCGAAATTTCAATTTTTTTCCTCTTTTTTACCCTAAATTTTCCTTATTTTATCGAGATTTGACCGAAAAAAATAAGAAAAACGAATAATTTTAGCAAAATATCAATTTTTATCCTCTTTTTTCCCTTAATTTTCCTTATTTTATCGAGATTTGACCGAAAAAAGCTAGAAAAACGAATAATTTTAGCGAAATATCAATTTTTTTCCTCTTTTTTTCCCTTAATTTTCCTTATTTTATCGAGGTTTGTCCGAAAAAAGCAAGTAAAACGAATAATTTTAGCGCAATATCAATTTTAATCCTCTTTTTTTCCCTTAATTTTCCTTATTTTTTCGATATTAGACCGAAAAAAGCAAGAAAAACGAATAATTTTAGATAAATATCAATTTTTATCCTCGTTTTTTCCCTTAATTTTCCTCATTTTATCGAGATTTGACCGAAAAACGAATAATTTTAGCGAAATTTCAATTTTTTTCCTCTTTTTTACCCCAAATTTTCCTTATTTTATCGAGATTTGACAAAAAAAAATAAGAAAAACGAATAATTTTAGCAAAATATCAATTTTTATCCTCTTTTTTCCCTTAATTTTCCTTATTTTATCGAGGTTAGTCCGAAAAAAGCAAGAAAAACGAATAATTTTTGCGAAATTTCAAGTTTTTTCCTCTTTTTTTCCCTTAATTTTCCTTATTTTATCGAGGTTTGTCCGAAAAAAGCAAGAAAAACGAATAATTTTAGCGAAATATCAATTTTTATCCTCGTTTTTTCCCTTAATTATCCTCATTTTATCTAGATTTGACCGAAAAAAGCAAGAAAAACTAATAATTTTAGCGAAATTTCAATTTTTTTCCTCTTTTTTTCCCTTAATTTTCCTCATTTTATCGAGATTTGACCGAAAAAAGCAAGAAAAACGAATAATTTTAGCGAAATTTCAGTTTTTTTTCCTCTTTTTTAAACTTAATTTTCCTTATTTTATCGAGATTTGACCGAAAAAAGCAAAAAAAACGAATAATTTTAGCGAAATATCAATTTTTATCCTCTTTTTTTCCCTTAATTTTCCTTATCTTATCTATATTTGACCGAAAAAAGCAAGAAAAACGAATAATTTTAGCGAAATTTCAATTTTTTTCCTCTTTTTTACCCTAAATTTTCCTTATTTTATCGAGATTTGACCGAAAAAAATAAGAAAAACGAATAATTTTAGCAAAATATCAATTTTTATCCTCCTTTTTCCCTTAATTTTCCTTATTTTATCGAGATTTGACCGAAAAAAGCTAGAAAAACGAATAATTTTAGCGAAATATCAATTTTTTTCCTCTTTTTTTCCCTTAATTTTCCTTATTTTATCGAGGTTTGTCCGAAAAAAGCAAGTAAAACGAATAATTTTAGCGAAATATCAATTTTAATCCTCTTTTTTTCCCTTAATTTTCCTTATTTTATCGATATTAGACCGAAAAAAGCAAGAAAAACGAATAATTTTAGATAAATATCAATTTTTATCCTCGTTTTTTCCCTTAATTTTCCTCATTTTATCGAGATTTGACCGAAAAACGAATAATTTTAGCGAAATTTCAATTTTTTTCCTCTTTTTACCCTAAATTTTCCTTATTTTATCGAGATTTGACAAAAAAAATAAGAAAAACGAATAATTTTAGCAAAATATCAATTTTTATCCTCTTTTTTCCCTTAATTTTCCTTATTTTATCGAGATTTGACCGAAAAAAGCAAGAAAAACGAATAATTTTGGCGAAATTTCAATTTTTTTCCTCTTTTTTACCCTTGATTTTCCTTATTTTATCGAGATTTGACCGAAAAAAGTAAGAAAAACGAATAATTTTAGCAAAATATCAATTTTTATCCTCTTTTTTCCCTTAATTTTCCTTATTTTATCGAGATTTGACCGAAAAAAGCTAGAAAAACGAATAATTTTAGCAAAATTTCAATTTTTTTCCTCTTTTTTTCCCTTAATTTTCCTTATTTTATCGAGGTTTGTCCGAAAAAAGCAAGAAAAACGAATAATTTTAGCGAAATTTCTATTTTTTTCCTCTTTTTTCCCTTAATTTTCCTTATTTTATCGAGATTTGACCGAAAAAAGCAAGAAAAACGAATAATTTTAGCGAAATATCAATTTTTATCATCTTTTTTTTCCCTTAATTTTCCTTATTTTATCGAGATTTGACCGAAAAAAGCTAGAAAAACGAATAATTTTAGCAAAATTTCAATTTTTTTCCTCTTTTTTTCCCTTAATTTTCCTTATTTTATCGAGGTTTGTCCGAAAAAAGCAAGAAAAACGAATAATTTTTGCGAAATTTCAAGTTTTTTCCCTTAATTTTCCTTATTTTATCGAGGTGTGTCCGAAAAAAGCAAGAAAAACGAATAATTTTAGCGAAATATCAATTTTTATCCTCGTGTTTTCCCTTAATTTTCCTCATTTTATCGAGATTTGACCGAAAAAAGCATGAAAAACGAATAATTTTAGCGAAATTTCAGTTTTTTTTCCTCTTTTTTACCCTTAATTTTCCTTATTTTATCGAGATTTGACCGAAAAAAGCAAGAAAAACGAATAATTTTAGCGAAATTTCTATTTTTTTCTTCTTTTTTCCCTTAATTTTCCTTATTTTATCGAGATTTGACCGAAAAAAGCAAGAAAAACGAATAATTTTAGCGAAATTTCAATTTTTTTCCTCTTTTTTACCCTTAATTTTCCTTATTTTATCGAGATTTGACCGAAAAAAGCAAGAAAAACGAATAATTTTAGCGAAATATCAATTTTTATCCTCTTTTTTTCCCTTAATTTTCCTTATTTTATCGAGATTTGACCGAAAAAAGCAAGAAAAACGAATAATTTTAGCGAAATTTCAATTTTTTTCCTCTTTTTTACCCTTAATTTTCCTTATTTTATCGAGATTTGACCGATAAAAGCAAGAAAAACGAATAATTTAGCGAAATTTCTATTTTTTTCCTCTTTTTTCCCTTAATTTTCCTTATTTTATTGAAATTTGACCGAAAAAAGCAAGAGAAACGAATAATTTTAGCGAAATATCAATTTTTATCCTCTTTTTTTCCCTTAATTTTCCTTATTTTATCGAGATTTGACCGAAAAAAGCAAGAAAAACGAATAATTTTAGCGAAATTTCAATTTTTTTCCTCTTTTTTACCCTAAATTTTCCTTATTTTATCGAGATTTGACCGAAAAAAATAAGCAAAACGAATAATTTTAGCAAAATATCAATTTTTATCCTCTTTTTTCCCTTAATTTTCCTTATTTTATCGAGGTTTGTCCGAAAAAAGCAAGAAAAACGAATAATTTTTGCGAAATTTCAAGTTTTTTCCTCTTTTTTTCCCTTAATTTTCCTTATTTTATCGAGGTTTGTCCGAAAAAAGCAAGAAAAACGAATAATTTTAGCGAAATATCAATTTTTATCCTCGTTTTTTCCCTTAATTATCCTCATTTTATCTAGATTTGACCGAAAAAAGCAAGAAAAACTAATAATTTTAGCGAAATTTCAATTTTTTTCCTCTTTTTTTCCCTTAATTTTCCTCATTTTATCGAGATTTGACCGAAAAAAGCAAGAAAAACGAATAATTTTAGCGAAATTTCAGTTTTTTTTCCTCTTTTTTAAACTTAATTTTCCTTATTTTATCGAGATTTGACCGAAAAAAGCAAAAAAAACGAATAATTTTAGCGAAATATCAATTTTTATCCTCTTTTTTTCCCTTAATTTTCCTTATCTTATCTATATTTGACCGAAAAAAGCAAGAAAAACGAATAATTTTAGCGAAATATCAATTTTTATCCTCGTTTTTTCCCTTAATTTTCCTCATTTTATCGAGATTTGACCGAAAAAAGCAAGAAAAACGAATAATTTTAGCGAAATTTCAATTTTTTTCCTCTTTTTTCCCTTAATTTTCCTTATTTTATTGAGATTTGACCGAAAAAAGCAAGAAAAACGAATAATTTTAGCGAAATATCAATTTTTATCCTCTTTTTTTCCCTTAATTTTCCTTATTTTATCGAGATTTGACCAAAAAAAGCAAGAAAAACGAATAATTTTAGCGAAATTTCAATTTTTTTCCTCTTTTTTACCCTAAATTTTCCTTATTTTATCGAGATTTGACCGAAAAAAATAAGAAAAACGAATAATTTTAGCGAAATATCAATTTTTATCCTCGTTTTTTCCCTTAATTTTCCTCATTTTATCGAGATTTGACCGAAAAAAGCAAGAAAAACGAATAATTTTAGCGAAATTTCAATTTTTTTCCTCTTTTTTCCCTTAATTTTCCTTATTTTATTGAGATTTGACCGAAAAAAGCAAGAAAAACGAATAATTTTAGCGAAATATCAATTTTTATCCTCTTTTTTTCCCTTAATTTTCCTTATTTTATCGAGATTTGACCGAAAAAAGCAAGAAAAACGAATAATTTTAGCGAAATTTCAATTTTTTTCCTCTTTTTTACCCTAAATTTTTCTTATTTTATCGAGATTTGACCGAAAAAAATAAGAAAAACGAATAATTTTAGCAAAATATCAATTTTTATCCTCTTTTTTCCCTTAATGTTCCTTATTTTATCGAGATTTGACCGAAAAAAGCTAGAAAAACGAATAATTTTAGCGAAATATCAATTTTTTTCCTCTTTTTTTCCCTTAATTTTCCTTATTTTATCGAGGTTTGTCCGAAAAAAGCAAGAAAAACGAATAATTTTAGCGAAATTTCAATTTTTTTCCTCTTTTTTACCCTTAATTTTCCTTATTTTATCGAGATTTGACCGAAAAAAGCAAGAAAAACGAATAATTTTAGCGAAATTTCAATTTTTTTAGTCTTTTTTTCCCTTAATTTTCCTTATTTTATCGAGATTTGACCGAAAAAAGCAAGAAAAACGAATAATTTTAGCGAAATATCAATTTTTATCCTCTTTTTTTCCCTAATTTTCCTTATTTTATCGAGATTTGACCGAAAAAAGCAAGAAAAACGAATAATTTTAGCGAAATTTCAATTTTTTTCCTCTTTTTTACCCTTAATTTTCCTTATTTTATCGAGGTTTGTCCGAAAAATCTAGAAAAACGAATAATTTTAGCGAAATTTCAATTTTTTTCCCTTTATTTTCCTTATTTTATCGAGATTTGACCGAAAAAAGCTAGAAAAACGAATAATTTTAGCGAAATTTCAATTTTTTTCCTCTTTTTTTCCCTTAATTTTCCTTATTTTATGGAGGTTTGTCCGAAAAAAGCAAGAAAAACGAATAATTTTAGCGAAATATCAATTTTAATCCTCTTTTATTCCCTTAATTTTCCTTATATTATCGAGATTTGACCGAAAAAAGCAAGAAAAACGAATAATTTTAGCGAAATATCAATTTTTATCCTCTTTTTTTCCCTTAATTATCCTTATTTAATCGATATTTGACCGAAAAAAGCAAGAAAAACGAATAATTTTAGCGAAATTTCAATTTTTTTCCTCTTTTTTACCCTTAATTTTCCTTATTTTATCAAGATTTGACCGAAAAAAGCAAGAAAAACGAATAATTTTAGCGAAATTTCTATTTTTTTCCTCTTTTTTCCCTTAATTTTCCTTATTTTATCGAGATTTGACCGAAAAAAGCAAGAAAAACGAATAATTTTAGCGAAATTTCAATTTTTTTCCTCTTTTTTACCCTTAATTTTCCTTATTTTATCGAGATTTGACCGAAAAAAGCAATAAAAACGAATAATTTTAGCGAAATATCAATTTTTATCCTCTTTTTTTCCCTTAATTTTCCTTATTTTATCGAGATTTGACCGAAAAAAGCAAGAAAAACGAATAACTTTAGCGAAATTTCAATTTTTTTCCTCTTTTTTACCCTTAATTTTCCTTATTTTATCGAGATTTGACCGAAAAAAGCAAGAAAAACGAATAATTTAGCGAAATTTCTATTTTTTTCCTCTTTTTTCCCTTAATTTTCCTTATTTTATTGAAATTTGACCGAAAAAAGCAAGAAAAACGAATAATTTTAGCGAAATATCAATTTTTATCCTCTTTTTTTCCCTTAATTTTCCTTATTTTATCGAGATTTGACCGAAAAAAGCAAGAAAAACGAATAATTTTATCGAAATTTCAATTTTTTTCCTCTTTTTTACCCTAAATTTTCCTTATTTTATCGAGATTTGACCGAAAAAAAATAAGCAAAACGAATAATTTTAGCAAAATATCAATTTTTATCCTCTTTTTTCCCTTAATTTTCCTTATTTTATCGAGATTTGACCGAAAAAAGCTAGAAAAACGAATAATTTTAGCGAAATTTCAATTTTTTTCCTCTTTTTTTCCCTTAATTTTCCTTATTTTATCGAGGTTTGTCCAAAAAAAGCAAGAAAAACGAATAACTTTTGCGAAATTTCAAGTTTTTTCCTCTTTTTTTCCCTTAATTTTCCTTATTTTATCGAGGTTTGTCCGAAAAAAGCAAGAAAAACGAATAATTTTAGCGAAATATCAATTTTTATCCTTGCTTTTTCCCTTAATTATCCTCATTTTATCTAGATTTGACCGAAATAAGCAAGAAAAACTAATAATTTTAGCGAAATTTCAATTTTTTTCCTCTTTTTTTCCCTTAATTTTCCTCATTTTATCGAGATTTGACCGAAAAAAGCAAGAAAAACGAATAATTTTAGCGAAATTTCAGTTTTTTTTCCTCTTTTTTAAACTTAATTTTCCTTATTTTATCGAGATTTGACCGAAAAAAGCAAAAAAAACGAATAATTTTAGCGAAATATCAATTTTTCTCCTCTTTTTTTCCCTTAATTTTCCTTATCTTATCTATATTTGACCGAAAAAAGCAAGAAAAACGAATAATTTTAGCGAAATATCAATTTTTATCCTCGTTTTTTCCCTTAATTTTCCTCATTTTATCGAGATTTGACCGAAAAAAGCAAGAAAAACGAATAATTTTAGCGAAATTTCAATTTTTTTCCTCTTTTTTCCCTTAATTTTACTTATTTTATTGAGATTTGACCGAAAAAAGCAAGAAAAACGAATAATTTTAGCGAAATATCAATTTTTATCCTCTTTTTTTCCCTTAATTTTCCTTATTTTATCGAGATTTGACCGAAAAAAGCAAGAAAAACGAATAATTTTAGCGAAATTTCAATTTTTTTCCTCTTTTTTACCCTAAATTTTCCTTATTTTATCGAGATTTGACCGAAAAAAATAAGAAAAACGAATAATTTTAGCGAAATATCAATTTTTATCCTCTTTTTTACCCTTAATTTTCCTTATCTTATCTATATTTGACCGAAAAAAGCAAGAAAAACGAATAATTTTAGCGAAATATCAATTTTTATCCTCGTTTTTTCCCTTAATATTCCTCATTTTATCGAGATTTGACCGAAAAAAGCAAGAAAAACGAATAATTTTAGCGAAATTTCAATTTTTTTTCCTCTTTTTTCCCTTAATTTTCCTTATTTTATTGAGATTTGACCGAAAAAAGCAAGAAAAACGAATAATTTTAGCGAAATATCAATTTTTATCCTCTTTTTTTCCCTTAATTTTCCTTATTTTATCGAGATTTGACCGAAAAAAGCAAGAAAAACGAATAATTTTAGCGAAATTTCAATTTTTTTCCTCTTTTTTACCCTAAATTTTCCTTATTTTATCGAGATTTGACCGAAAAAAATAAGAAAAACGAATAATTTTAACAAAATATCAATTTTTATCCTCTTTTTTCCCTTAATTTTCCTTATTTTATCGAGATTTGACCGAAAAAAGCTAGAAAAACGAATAATTTTAGCGAAATATCAATTTTTTTCCTCTTTTTTTCCCTTAATTTTCCTTATTTTATCGAGGTTTGTCCGAAAAAAGCAAGAAAAACGAATAATTTTAGCGAAATTTCAATTTTTTTCCTCTTTTTTACCCTTAATTTTCCTTATTTTATCGAGATTTGACCGAAAAAAGCAAAGAAAACGAATAATTTTAGCGAAATATCAATTTTTATCCTCTTTTTTTCCCTTAATTTTCCTTATTTTATCGAGATTTGACCGAAAAAAGCAAGAAAAACGAATAATTTTAGCGAAATTTCAATTTTTTTCATCTTTTTTACCCTTAAGTTTCCTTATTTTATCGAGATTTGACCGAAAAAAGCAAGAAAAACGAATAATTTTAGCGAAATTTCCATTTTTTTCCTCTTTTTTCCCTTATTTTCCTTATTTTATCGAGATTTGACCGAAAAAAGCAAGAAAAACGAATAATTTTAGCGAAATTTCAATTTTTTTATTCTTTTTTTCCCTTAATTTTCCTTATTTTATCGAGATTTGACCGAAAAAAGCAAGAAAAACAAATAATTTTAGCGAAATATCAATTTTTATCCTCTTTTTTTCCCTTAATTTTCCTTATTTTATCGAGATTTGACCGAAAAAAGCAAGAAAAACGAATAATTTTAGCGAAATTTCAATTTTTTTCCTCTTTTTTACCCTTAATTTTCCTTATTTTATCGAGGTTTGTCCGAAAAAAGCTAGAAAAACGAATAATTTTAGCGAAATTTCAATTTTTTTCCTCTTTTTTTCCCTTTATTTTCCTTATTTTATCAAGATTTGACCGAAAAAAGCTAGAAAAACGAATAATTTTAGCGAAATTTCAATTTTTTTCCTCTTTTTTTCCCTTAATTTTCCTTATTTTATGGAGGTTTGTCCGAAAAAAGCAAGAAAAACGAATAATTTTAGCGAAATATCAATTTTAATCCTCTTTTATTCCCTTAATTTTCCTTATTTTATCGAGATTAGACCGAAAAAAGCAAGAAAAACGAATAATTTTAGCGAAATATCAATTTTTATCCTCTTTTTTTCCCTTAATTTTCCTTATTTTATCGAGATTTGACCGAAAAAAGCAAGAAAAACGAATAATTTTAGCGAAATTTCAATTTTTTTCCTCTTTTTTACCCTAAATTTTCCTTATTTTATCGAGATTTGACCGAAAAAAATAAGAAAAACGAATAATTTTAGCGAAATATCAATTTTTATCCTCTTTTTTACCCTTAATTTTCCTTATCTTATCTATATTTGACCGAAAAAAGCAAGAAAAACGAATAATTTTAGCGAAATATCAATTTTTATCCTCGTTTTTTCCCTTAATATTCCTCATTTTATCGAGATTTGACCGAAAAAAGCAAGAAAAACGAATAATTTTAGCGAAATTTCAATTTTTTTCCTCTTTTTTCCCTTAATTTTCCTTATTTTATTGAGGTTTGACCGAAAAAAGCAAGAAAAACGAATAATTTTAGCGGAATATCAATTTTTATCCTCTTTTTTTCCCTTAATTTTCCTTATTTTATCGAGATTTGACCGAAAAAAGCAAGAAAAACGAATAATTTTAGCGAAATTTCAATTTTTTTCCTCTTTTTTACCCTAAATTTTCCTTATTTTATCGAGATTTGACCGAAAAAAATAAGAAAAACGAATAATTTTAACAAAATATCAATTTTTATCCTCTTTTTTCCCTTAATTTTCCTTATTTTATCGAGATTTAACCGAAAAAAGCTAGAAAAACGAATAATTTTAGCGAAATATAAATTTTTTTCCTCTTTTTTTCCCTTAATTTTCCTTATTTTATCGAGGTTTGTCCGAAAAAAGCAAGAAAAACGAATAATTTTAGCGAAATTTCAATTTTTTTCCTCTTTTTTACCCTTAATTTTCCTTATTTTATCGAGATTTGACCGAAAAAAGCAAAGAAAACGAATAATTTTAGCGAAATATCAATTTTTTTATTCTTTTTTTCCCTTAATTTTCCTTATTTGATCGAGATTTGACCGAAAAAAGCAAGAAAAACGAATAATTTTAGCGAAATATCAATTTTTATCCTCTTTTTTTCCCTTAATTTTCCTTATTTTATCGAGATTTGACCGAAAAAAGCAAGAAAAACGAATAATTTTAGCGAAATTTCAATTTTTTTCCTCTTTTTTACCCTTAATTTTCCTTATTTTATCGAGGTTTGTCCGAAAAAAGCTAGAAAAACGAATAATTTTAGCGAAATTTCAATTTTTTTCCTCTTTTTTTCCCTTTATTTTCCTTATTTTATCGAGATTTGACCGAAAAAAGCTAGAAAAACGAATAATTTTAGCGAAATTTCAATTTTTTTCCTCTTTTTTTCCCTTAATTTTCCTTATTTTATGGAGGTTTGTCCGAAAAAAGCAAGAAAAACGAATAATTTTAGCGAAATATCAATTTTAATCCTCTTTTATTCCCTTAATTTTCCTTATTTTATCGAGATTTGACCGAAAAAAGCAAAAAAAACGAATAATTTTAGCGAAATATCAATTTTTATCCTCTTTTTTTCCCTTAATTTTCCTTATTTAATCGATATTTGACCGAAAAAACCAAGAAAAACGAATAATTTTAGCGAAATTTCAATTTTTTTCCTCTTTTTTACCCTTAATTTTCCTTATTTTATCGAGATTTGACCGAAAAAAGCAAGAAAAACGAATAATTTTAGCGAAATTTCTATTTTTTTCCTCTTTTTTCCCTTAATTTTCCTTATTTTATCGAGATTTGACCGAAAAAAGCAAGAAAAACGAATAATTTTAGCGAAATGTCAATTTTTTTAGTCTTTTTTTCCCTTAATTTTCCACATTTTATCGAGATTTGACCGAAAAAAGCAAGAAAAACGAATAATTTTAGCTAAATATCAATTTTTATCATCTTTTTTCCCTTGATCTTCCTTATTTTATCGATATTTGACCGAAAAAAGCAAGAAAAACGAATAATTTTAGCGAAATATTAATTGAAATCCTCGTTTTTTCCCTTAATTTTCCTCATTTTATCGAGATTTGACCGAAAAAAGCAAGAAAAACGAATAATTTTAGCGTAATTTCAATTTTTTTCCTCTTTTTTACCCTTAATTTTCCTTATTTTATCGAGATTTGACCGAAAAAAGCAAGAAAAACGAATAATTTTTGCGAAATTTCTATTTTTTTCCTCTTTTTTCCCTTAATTTTCCTTATTTTATCGAGATTTGACCGAAAAAAGCAAGAAAAACGAATAATTTTAGCGAAATTTCTATTTTTTTCCTCTTTTTTTCCCTTAATTTTCCTTATTTTATCGAGATTTGAGTGAAAAAAGCAAGAAAAAGGAATAATTTGAACGAAATTTCAATTTTTTTCCTCTTTTTTACCCGTAATTTTCCTGATTTTATCGAGATTTGACCGAAAAAAGCAAGAAAAACGAATAATTTTAGCGAAATTTCAATTTTTTTCCTCTTTTTTACACTTAATTTTCCTTATTTTATCGAGATTTGACCGAAAAAAGCAAGAAAAACGAATAATTTTAGCGAAATGTCAATTTTTTTAGTCTTTTTTTCCCTTAATTTTCCACATTTTATCGAGATTTGACCGAAAAAAGCAAGAAAAACGAATAATTTTAGCTAAATATCAATTTTTATCATCTTTTTTCCCTTGATTTTCCTTATTTTATCGATATTTGACCGAAAAAAGCAAGAAAAACGAATAATTTTAGCGAAATATTAATTGTTATCCTCGTTTTTTCCCTTAATTTTCCTTATTTTATCGAGGTTTGTCCGAAAAAAGCAATAAAAACGCATAATTTTTGCGAAATTTCAAGTTTTTTCCTCTTTTTTTCCCTTAATTTTCCTTATTTTATCGAGGTTGGTCCGAAAAAAGCAAGAAAAACGAATAATTTTAGCGAAATATCAATTTTTATCCTCGTTTTTTCCCTTAATTTTCAACATTTTATCGAGATTTGACCGAAAAAAGCAAGAAAAACGAATAATTTTAGCGAAATATCAATTTTTTCCTCTTTTTTTCCCTTTATTTTCCTTATTTTATCGAGATTTGACCGAAAAAAGCAAGAAAAACGAATAATTTTTGCGAAATTTCAATATTTTTCCTCTTTTTTTCCCTTAATTTTCCTTATTTTATCGAGATTTGACCGAAAAAAGCAAGAAAAACGAATAATTTTAGCGAAATATCAATTTTTATCCTCTTTTTTACCCTTAATTTTCCTTATTTTATCGAGATTTGACCGTAAAAAGCAAGAAAAACGAATAATTTTAGCGAAATTTCTATTTTTTTCCTCTTTTTTCCCTTAATTTTCCTTATTTTATCGAGATTTGACCGAAAAAAGCAAGAAAAACGAATAATTTTAGCGAAATTTCAATTTTTTTCCTCTTTTTTACCCTTAATTTTCCTTATTTTATCGAGATTTGACCGAAAAAAGCAAGAAAAACGAATAATTTTAGCGAAATATCAATTTTTATCCTCTTTTTTTCCCTTAATTTTCCTTATTTTATCGAGATTTGACCGAAAAAAGCAAGAAAAACGAATAATTTTAGCGAAATTTCAATTTTTTTCCTCTTTTTTACCCTAAATTTTCCTTATTTTATCGAGATTTGTCCGAAAAAAATAAGCAAAACGAATAATTTTAGCAAAATATCAATTTTTATCCTCTTTTTTCCCTTAATTTTCCTTATTTTATCGAGATTTGACCGAAAAAAGCTAGAAAAACGAATAATTTTAGCGAAATTTCAATTTTTTTCCTCTTTTTTTCCCTTAATTTTCCTTATTTTGTCGAGGTTTGTCCGAAAAAAGCAAGAAAAACGAATAATTTTTGCGAAATATCAATTTTTATCCTCGTTTTTTCCCTTAATTATCCTCATTTTATCTAGATTTGACCGAAATAAGCAAGAAAAACTAATAATTTTAGCGAAATTTCAATTTTTTTCCTCTTTTTTTCCCTTAATTTTCCTCATTTTATCGAGATTTGACCGAAAAAAGCAAGAAAAACGAATAATTTTAGCGAAATTTCAGTTTTTTTTCCTCTTTTTTAAACTTAATTTTCCTTATTTTATCGAGATTTGACCGAAAAGAGCAAAAAAAACGAATAATTTTAGCGAAATATCAATTTTTCTCCTCTTTTTTTCCCTTAATTTTCCTTATCTTATCTATATTTGACCGAAAAAAGCAAGAAAAACGAATAATTTTAGCGAAATATCAATTTTTATCCTCGTTTTTTCCCTTAATTTTCCTCATTTTATCGAGATTTGACCGAAAAAAGCAAGAAAAACGAATAATTTTAGCGAAATTTCAATTTTTTTCCTCTTTTTTCCCTTAATTTTCCTTATTTTATTGAGATTTGACCGAAAAAAGCAAGAAAAACGAATAATTTTAGCGAAATATCAATTTTTATCCTCTTTTTTTCCCTTAATTTTCCTTATTTTATCGAGATTTGACCGAAAAAAGCAAGAAAAACGAATAATTTTAGCGAAATTTCAATTTTTTTCCTCTTTTATACCCTAAATTTTCCTTATTTTATCGAGATTTGACCGAAAAAAATAAGAAAAACGAATAATTTTAGCGAAATATCAATTTTTATCCTCTTTTTTTCCCTTAATTTTCCTTATCTTATCTATATTTGACCGAAAAAAGCAAGAAAAACGAATAATTTTAGCGAAATATCAATTTTTATCCTCGTTTTTTCCCTTAATATTCCTCATTTTATCGAGATTTGACCGAAAAAAGCAAGAAAAACGAATAATTTTAGCGAAATTTCAATTTTTTTCCTCTTTTTTCCCTTAATTTTCCTTATTTTATTGAGATTTGACCGAAAAAAGCAAGAAAAACGAATAATTTTAGCGAAATATCAATTTTTATCCTCTTTTTTTCCCTTAATTTTCCTTATTTTATCGAGATTTGACCGAAAAAAGCAAGAAAAACGAATAATTTTAGCGAAATTTCAATTTTTTTCCTCTTTTTTACCCTAAATTTTCCTTATTTTATCGAGATTTGACCGAAAAAAATAAGAAAAACGAATAATTTTAACAAAATATCAATTTTTATCCTCTTTTTTCCCTTAATTTTCCTTATTTTATCGAGATTTGACCGAAAAAAGCTAGAAAAACGAATAATTTTAGCGAAATATCAATTTTTTTCCTCTTTTTTTCCCTTAATTTTCCTTATTTTATCGAGGTTTGTCCGAAAAAAGCAAGAAAAACGAATAATTTTAGCGAAATTTCAATTTTTTTCCTCTTTTTTACCCTTAATTTTCCTTATTTTATCGAGATTTGACCGAAAAAAGCAAAGAAAACGAATAATTTTAGCGAAATATCAATTTTTATCCTCTTTTTTTCCCTTAATTTTCCTTATTTTATCGAGATTTGACCGAAAAAAGCAAGAAAAACGAATAATTTTAGCGAAATTTCAATTTTTTTCCTCTTTTTTACCCTTAATTTTCCTTATTTTATCGAGATTTGACCGAAAAAAGCAAGAAAAACGAATAATTTTAGCGAAATTTCTATTTTTTTCCTCTTTTTTCCCTTAATTTTCCTTATTTTATCGAGATTTGACCGAAAAAAGCAAGAAAAACGAATAATTTTAGCGAAATTTCAATTTTTTTAGTCTTTTTTTCCCTTAATTTTCCTTATTTTATCGAGATTTGACCGAAAAAAGCAAGAAAAACGAATAATTTTAGCGAAATATCAATTTTTATCCTCTTTTTTTCCCTTAATTTTCCTTATTTTATCGAGATTTGACCGAAAAAAGCAAGAAAAACGAATAATTTTAGCGAAATTTCAATTTTTTTCCTCTTTTTTTCCCTTAATTTTCCTTATTTTATCGAGGTTTGTCCGAAAAAAGCTAGAAAAACGAATAATTTTAGCGAAATTTCAATTTTTTTCCTCTTTTTTTCCCTTTATTTTCCTTATTTTATCGAGATTTGACCGAAAAAACCAAGAAAAACGAATAATTTTAGCGAAATTTCAATTTTTTTCCTCTTTTTTACCCTTAATTTTCCTTATTTTATCGAGATTTGACCGAAAAAAGCAAGAAAAACGAATAATTTTAGCGAAATTTCTATTTTTTTCCTCTTTTTTCACTTAATTTTCCTTATTTTATCGAGATTTGACCGAAAAAAGCAAGAAAAACGAATAATTTTAGCGAAATGTCAATTTTTTTAGTCTTTTTTTCCCTTAATTTTCCACATTTTATCGAGATTTGACCGAAAAAAGCAAGAAAAACGAATAATTTTAGCTAAATATCAATTTTTATCATCTTTTTTCCCTTGATTTTCCTTATTTTATCGATATTTGACCGAAAAAAGCAAGAAAAACGAATAATTTTAGCGAAATATTAATTGTAATCCTCGTTTTTTCCCTTAATTTTCCTCATTTTATCGAGATTTGACCGAAAAAAGCAAGAAAAACGAATAATTTTAGCGTAATTTCAATTTTTTTCCTCTTTTTTACCCTTAATTTTCCTTATTTTATCGATATTTGACCGAAAAAAGCAAGAAAAACGAATAATTTTAGCGAAATATTAATTGTTATCCTCGTTTTTTCCCTTAATTTTCCTGATTTTATAGAGATTTGACCGAAAAAAGCAAGAAAAACGAATAATTTTAGCGTAATTTCAATTTTTTTCCTCTTTTTTACCCTTAATTTTCCTTATTTTATCGAGATTTGACCGAAAAAAGCAAGAAAAACGAATAATTTAAGCGAAATTTCTATTTTTTTCCTCTTTTTTCCCTTTATTTTCCTTATTTTATCGAGATTTGACCGAAAAAAGCAAGAAAAACGAATAATTTTAATGAAATTTCAATTTTTTTCCTCTTTTTTACCCTTAATTATCCTTATTTTATCGAGATTTGACCGAAAAAAGTAAGAAAAACGAATAATTTTAGCAAAATATCAATTTTTATCCTCTTTTTTCCCTTAATTTTCCTTATTTTATCGAGATTTGACCGAAAAAAGCTATAAAAACGAATAATTTTAGCGAAATTTCAATTTTTTTCCCTTAATTTTCCTTATTTTATCGAGGTTTGTCCGAAAAAAGCAATAAAAACGCATAATTTTTGCGAAATTTCAAGTTTTTTCCTCTTTTTTTCCCTTAATTTTCCTTATTTTATCGAGGTTGGTCCGAAAAAAGCAAGAAAAACGAATAATTTTAGCGAAATATCAATTTTTATCCTCGTTTTTCCCTTAATTTTCCACATTTTATCGAGATTTGACCGAAAAAAAGCAAGAAAAACGAATAATTTTAGCGAAATATCAATTTTTTCCTCTTTTTTTCCCTTTATTTTCCTTATTTTATCGAGATTTGACCGAAAAAAGCAAGAAAAACGAATAATTTTTGCGAAATTTCAATTTTTTTCCTCTTTTTTTCCCTTAATTTTCCTTATTTTATCGAGATTTGACCGAAAAAAGCAAGAAAAACGAATAATTTTAGCGAAATATCAATTTTTATCCTCTTTTTTTCCCTTAATTTTCCTTATTTTATCGAGATTTGACCGAAAAAAGCAAGAAAAACGAATAATTTTAGCGAAATTTCTATTTTTTTCCTCTTTTTTACCCTTAATTTTCCTTATTTTATCGAGGTTTGTCCGAAAAAAGCTAGAAAAACGAATAATTTTAGCGAAATTTCAATTTTTTTCCTCTTTTTTTCCCTTTATTTTCCTTATTTTATCGAGATTTGACCGAAAAAAGCTAGAAAAACGAATAATTTTTGCGAATTTTCAATTTTTTTCATCTTTTTTTCCCTTAATTTTCCTTATTTTATCGAGGTTTGTCCGAAAAAAGCAAGAAAAACGAATAATTTTAGCGAAATATCAATTTTAATCCTCTTTTATTCCCTTAATTTTCCTTATTTTATCGAGATTTGACCGAAAAAAGCAAGAAAAACGAATAATTTTAGCGAAATATCAATTTTTATCCTCTTTGTTTCCCTTAATTTTCCTTATTTTATCGATATTTGACCGAAAAAAGCAAGAAAAACTAATAATTTTAGCGAAATTTCAATTTTTTTCCTCTTTTTTACCCTTAATTTTCCTTATTTTATCGAGATTTGACCGAAAAAAGAAAGAAAAACGAATAATTTTAGCGAAATTTCTATTTTTTTCCTCTTTTTTCCCTTAATTTTCCTTATTTTATCGAGATTTGACCGAAAAAAGCAAGAAAAACGAATAATTTTAGCGAAATTTATATTTTTTTCCTCTTTTTTTCCCTTAATTTTCCTTATTTTATCGAGATTTGAGCGAAAAAAGCAAGAAAAACGAATAATTTGAGCGAATTTTCAATTTTTTTCCTCTTTTTTACCCTTAATTTTCCTGATTTTATCGAGATTTGACGGAAAAAAGCAAGAAAAACGAATAATTTTAGCGAAATTTCTATTTTTTTCCTCTTTTTTTCCCTTAATTTTCCTTATTTTATCGAGATTTGAGCGAAAAAAGCAAGAAAAACGAATAATTTGAGCGAATTTTCAATTTTTTTCCTCTTTTTTACCCTTAATTTTCCTGATTTTATCGAGATTTGACCGAAAAAAGCAAGAAAAACGAATAATTTTAGCGAAATTTCTATTTTTTTCCTCTTTTTTTCCCTTAATTTTCCTTATTTTATCGAGATTTGAGCGAAAAAAGCAAGAAAAACGAATAATTTGAGCGAATTTTCAATTTTTTTCCTCTTTTTTACCCTTAATTTTCCTGATTTTATCGAGATTTGACGGAAAAAAGCAAGAAAAACGAATAATTTTAGCGAAATTTCACTTTTTTCCTCTTTTTTACCCTTAATTTTCCTTATTTTATCGAGATTTGACCGAAAAAAGTAAGAAAAACTATACTTAGGATACGAGTTTTAACGTAAACACTATTTTGACTTGTGAATTCGCGAGTGGCTCAACAATGCAATTCTCGACCGGTAGCCCCTGGCAACGCTTCGCGATGAGTGTCGTAAATGAATGAAATCGCCAGAAAGCTAATAGTTGCCGAGTGAATCTTTAAACTGCTTCAATTCTGCAGGTCGGTTACCAGGGGCAACGGAATGACACCGTCGAAGACAAGCGGAAGAGCCAAAATTTCGAATTCTGCGAATAAAATATAATAATTCTAATAAATGTGTACGCATCGGTGATTATTAATGGAATGCAGATCAAATTTAAATATAAAAATATATAAATAAATACGTAAACACGTGTTTTCCATTGACAAAAATAATGCTAAATTTCATAATGATTTGAGCGTTATATCGCAAGAATAATATCGCAAACTTTTTCATTAACCATTCGACGTTTTCTTGACGATGCCAAATTTTAAATAAATATATAGTTTGATTTCTATTTCCCAAAGCTTACGAATGGAATTATAATTATATATCCATAAAATGTCGTCTCTTCTTCCCAATGCACTTCTCATGAGCCTATCTTCCCCTTATATTCGTTATGAGAGTTCAACAATCACCTTCGTCGTTAGGGAATTGTTTATGCCCACGAAATCACACGAATTTCTTCGTCATATTTGCCTTTTTTCTCTCAATTTCGACTCGAATACGATATTCCACGACCGAAATAAGAATCTTCATTCAATTTCCTTTCTTTTGGTACTAATCTCGATTTCGTACGACCATTATTTCTGATTTAATTCCGCGAAAGAAAAAATGTCTGCAATCGATCAAAAGGAAATTTACGTACATTTCTTATGCGAGAGACGATCCGAGTCGTTCAGAGTCGAACCAAGGATACTCTGGACTGACAAATATGAATATATGACACTCAATTGGATCTTTAACAACTCCAATTAAATTTATAATCCTACGACGTCAGGAAGTGCATGAAATTAACGTTTGAAAATTTCTCTCACGTATTTCTTACGGGATTAAAGGAAGAACCTGACCACCTTACTCCAATTAAATCCTCACGTAAATGAATAGATAGACTAGTATTTATATATTGCGACAACCTTCTTTACGTAGCGTATACATAAATATATATGTGCACTACGAACTTATGCTTTCGCTTGCGCTGGCGACTGAACTAACCGAACACAATATCGCTAACAGGGACTTGGTTGCTAGGTAAAACCGCCCCGGAGATAAAACTTAGCATCCCATGGCCTTTGGCAACACATCTAGGTTACATAAACAACTTCTGAACTCCGGAAACCGCGACTATAACCTCAGATTCGTCACCGCTCCCGGGTTGACGATTAACCATTCGAAAACTCAACCCTCAATACCACAACAATGTTAACGACATACCTACGACAACCCGACGTTGCTAACGGCAACGCACCACCACCGAATCCGTCACACATTCACTGCGAACCGTTAGAGCACTCACTCGCGGTAACCTTTAAAAAGAGCACTTTCACACGCAATCCAAGGCGAGGCGACAATCCGATCACCGTAGCAACGCAACACAGAACTGGTTGAACTGTTGTAACGAAGTCCCGCGCGACGAACGACGGTTCGAAACTCGATTTGAAGATCGCGAGCGGTTGCGCGGTGTTTGCTGACCGCTGCCGAGTGCACTACTGCCGTATTTTCCGATCGAACCCGGCTACTCTGACGCCGAGGCCTTTCGCGACGTGCTCGAAGCCGTTTTCGTCCGCTTAACAGGTGGTGGTGGTGGGCTTAAGTATGGAGACTCGGCTGCGGAAATGTAACGCAGGCGCCCTCGGGAGGAGGAATCGGGAACTGATGCCGCTCGACAAGAGAACATTTTTTTTCCCTCTTAAATTTATTCCCATAAACATGAAGCCCGTTAATATATTGTGATTATTGACGACTACTCAATTCCACCATCAAAAATGACGGAATCAAAATTAAATTTATTCACCAAAGATATAAAAAATCCCGATATGTTATTGGATTTTCCAAAAGAAAAGTTACTTTTGATGCATTTAAACTCTGACGATGAATAACTGAGAGCTGAGTCCAACATTCACCTTCGTCGTTAGGGAATTGTTTACGTCCACTAAATCACACGAATTTGTCGTCTTTTTTGTCTTTTTTCTCTCAATTTCGACTCGAATACGATATTCCACGATCGAAATAAGAATCTTTGTTCAATTTCCTTTCTTTTGGTACTAATCTCGATTCCGTAAGACCATTATTTCTGATTTAATTCCGCGAAAGAAAAAATGTCTGCAATCGATCAAAACGAACTTTACGTGCATTTCTTATGCGAGAGGCGATTCGAGTCGTCCAGAGTCGAACCAAGGATACTCTGGACACGAATATCGATACCTAACACTCTATTGGACCTTAAACGTATATATTTTGTCAATGGCTATTTCATGCTTTAATATTATAAATAATAATTCGTTTAGCAAAGAAAAACTCCGGAATGACTTACCTGCTTACATAATATATCAATGCAATCTTAACTATTATATTTATCTATATTCAGGGTGTACCAGGAAGTAGTGATAATCGGAAGGGATCTACTAGTCTACTGCCACTTAGTAGAGTGTCCGCTTTTTATTCGCTTTACAGTCACGAAATTTTTTAGTATTTTTCGGAAAAAAACGTGACTTTCAAGACATTTTTCCCCATGGCAACGTGAATAATTAAGATATAGATTTAATTTTTTTCTTCAGAATAACCGAATAGTTGCTCTAACTGAGTCAAAAAGATTTGTTATCAAAACTGCTTCCTTTCAGTCGGAATAAAAACTACAAATTTCGAAAACTGCGACGTCACGAATTTGATCAAAATCTTCGAGGCCAATTTAAAAAAAAAGTTACCGACAAACATTTTTAGCGACTACTTTAAAAACTTGCCCAATTTATTAGCTGTTTACCACGAAAATTTCATTTTGCTATCTCCACGGCAGCATACTTAAAAGTGGATTCAAAACAGAGTAAGTCCAAGATTCTCTGTTTTAACTGAAGAGTCAATACCTCAATTTTAACTCAAATTGGTGTTACATTAATGTGTTCAATTATTCAAATTAGAAAATGTTTTTCTAATTGGCATTAATTAGGCACTCTTATGGCGGTGAGAAACAATCCCACTTCCCCCTCGTTACTAGGCGAAGTCGACAACAATATCCCTCCCGAGTATTACAAAGTATGAGCCATTGTTAGGAGCCGCGGCGTAACTAACCTCTCCCCAACAATGCATCCCACGTTCGTTTCAATTACTACGCGGTAATTTTAGAAGAATAGCTTTTAATTCCACCTCAAAAATGTACTCAATTCTCCGTTTGTTTACCTTGTAAAGTTTATGGAGTATACATTTGTCTCCACGATGTCATATTTATTTATTTATTCAACGGGATATACCCTTTTGTAACAAAATATGTCACAGTACCAATATCACATAGATGAATTTAAAAGTATAAAATACAATAAACAATATAGGTATAAAATATCACAAATATGGAAATTAATATCACAAATTATTGGATTTTAAGCATGAATATCACCATCATCATTATGAGTAATAAAATTTACGTATGGGATGTTACAAATAATGAACATGAACAGCATTTGCGAAGAGAATAATTGTTAAAAGCCATTACGAAACGTATTAGAAACAGGATGCCAAATAAATTTTAACAGATATGATAAAAATTATAACAAAATACATATGAATGATACAATAACATATTTTATGCATTATTTAAAGTTGAGTCATTTATAATTCTTTTCTAAAATTATGTTTAGTATTCAATGGGGCTTAGATCTTTAATTGTATGTAAACTAGTGTGGAATATGTCTATATTTTTAAGGTATTTGCTAATCGATGTGGCCTATTGAGCATAAGTATATAGAGTATATAAATATATATACGAGTAAAATGTAGCTTGCATACTGCAAGCAGATCGAGACACCAATTTCATGTCGGCATCATATCGGGAAGGCCGTCAAAAGAGAAAAAAAAGGATTGAAAATATTCTTAAAATTCCCTGTAATTTAATCGTCTGGCATCGAACCTGGGTCTTAATGGTGAACTTACTATGCAGCACAACAGAAAATCACCATCTCTTACTATGTGTGAAAATTCAAGCAGAAATATTGGCTGCAACTGCCTCAAACGACGTCCTACTTTTCATTAATGTAAATGGCGCTCTGGATTCGAACCAAGGACGATCATGGAAATCTAAAACACGTTTTTGAAATGTATCTATAAGTTCTATATATATGCCTAATTTCATGTTTTAATATTATTGTGAAGGGGTTTAAATTAATTCTTAAATATCGGATAATTTACTGATTGTAGAGACGCCTGGTGTCGAACCCAGGAAATATTGGTTGCTGTGAATGCGCAGTATGACTTATTAGGACTTCATCTTATTTCATATAAATTTTGAAGTCGATATCATGCCGGGAAGTACCTAACCCTTTTTACTGTTATCTACCTAAGAAATGCATGGAGGAATGTAAATGGCTCTCTGGGATCGAACCAAGGACCATCAGCGAATATGTAAAATTCGATTATGATATATTTTTATGGTATCTAACCTCATGCCGAATTTCAAGTTTCCTTGCCATCGGGAAAGGGTCCAAAAAAAATCTTAAAAATCGCCACAATGCATTTTAAACGGCCGATTTTTGCCTCGACCTAGCATCGAACCCAGGATATTTTCCGTAAAACTCATTTATGTTTTCGATAGATCATGACCATATATATAGGCTCCATGAGTTTTGATTCTCTACCTATCCGGGAAATATTTTTTAAAAATTCCCGAAAATCACGGCAATGCATTTAAACGCGAAAAATCGGGACTTTGGGGCCCTCTGGAATCGAACCCATGACACTGAGGTTCAAAGTCGCTTTTTTCCTGGGGGTTTCACGTTATGGCCAATATGTCGTAAAAATTTCAGGTCAATGACGATTGTGGTTTAGCCTGTGAATTTGTATCCTCGCTATATATATATTTGGATACATGAATGAATCCGGAGAAGCATCTATATATAATAGATATAATAGATATATAGATGCTTCTCCGGATTCATTCATGTATCCATATAATAATAGATATATAGATGCTTCTCCGGATTCATTCATGTATCCATATATATATACGAGTAAAATGTTGCTTGCAGTATGCAAGTCTAAACTACAAGCGTCATTGATCTGAAATTTTTATGACATATTGGCCATAACGTGAAACCCCCAGGAAAAAAGAGACTTTGATCCTCAGTGTCATAGGTTCGATTCCAGAGGGCCCCAAAGTCCCGATTTTTCCCGTTTGAATGCATTGCCGTGATTTTCGGGAATTAAAAAAAAATACTTTCCGGATAGGTAGAGAAGTAAAACTCAAGGTGCCTATATTTATGGTCTTGGACTTTCGAAAACATCAATGACTTTTACAAAAGTTATCCTGGGTTCGATGCTAGGACGATGCAAAGATCTGCCCTTTAAAATACATGGGAGCCGTTTTTCATTATTTTTTTAGATGCACTTATCGAAATGATAGGATGTTCGTGCTTGGCTGGAAGATGTATGGTACGAATAAGTTTTAGAAAAAAATTTTCATAAGACCGTACTGTTCCTGGGTTCGAAGCCAGAGCACAATAACGTTTCTCTCATAAGATCGACAACACTATTTTCATGTCGGCATCATATCGGGACGGCCATCAAAAGAAAAAAATGGATTGAAATTTTTCTTAAAATTCGCTGCAATTCCATCGTCTGGCATCGAACCCAGGTCTTTACTGTGAACTTACTATGCAGCACAATAGAACATCACCATCTCTAACTATGTGTGTAAATTCAAGCAGAAATATGGGCTACAACTGCCTCAAAAGACGTTCTAATTTTCACGAATTTAAATGGCTCTCTGGATTCGAACCAAGGACGATCTTGGAAATATAAAAACTGTTTCTGAAAGTTATTTATAATCTCTATCTATATGCCGAATTCGAAGTTTCTATATTATTGGCAAAGGTTTAAAAATAATTCCTAAATATCGGATCAACTTGTGATTACAGAGACACCTGGTGTCGAATCCAGGACACATTGAAAGCTGTGAATGCAATGTTTGATTTATATGGACTTGATCTTTCTATATCCAAAGATTGAAGTCGGTATCGTGCCGGGAAGTACCTAAAATTTGTTTCCGTTATCTCCGTAAGAAATGCATTGAGGAATTTAAATGTCCCTCTGGGGTCGAACCAAGGACCATTAGCGAATATGTAAAATTCGATTATGATATATTTTTATGGTATCTAACCTCATACCGAATTTTAAGTTTCTATGCCATCGGGAAGTGGTCCAAAAACGTGGCAGATCTTTGCATCGTCCTAGCATCGAACCCAGGATAATTTTTGTGTAAGTCATTGATGTTTTCGAAAGTCCAAGACCATAAATATAGGCACCTTGAGTTTTACTTATCTACCTATCCGTAAAGTATTTTTTAAAAATTCCCGAAAATCAAGGCAATGCATTCAAACGGGAAAAATCGGGACTTTGGGGCCCTCTGGAATCGAACCTATGACACTGAGGACCAAAGTCGCTTTTTTCCTGGGGGTTTCACGTTATGGCCAATATGTCATAAAAATTTCAAGTCAATGACGCTTGTGGTTTAGCCTGTGAGTTTGTATCCTATCTATATAGCTATATATATAGATGCTTCTCCGGATTCATTCATATATATACCTATATAGATAGATAGGATACAAATTCACAGCCTAAACTACAAGCGTCATTGATCTGAAATTTTTATGACATATTGGCCATAACGTGAAACCCCCAGGAAAAAAGAGACTTTGATCCTCAGTGTCATAGGTTCGATTCCAGAGGGCCCCAAAGTCCCGATTTTTCCCGTTTGAATGCATTGCCGTGATTTTCGGGAATTAAAAAAAAATACTTTCCGGATAGGTAGAGAAGTAAAACTCAAGGTGCCTATATTTATGGTCTTGGACTTTCGAAAACATCAATGACTTTTACGAAAAATAACCTGGGTTCGATGCTAGGTCGAGGCAAAAATCTGCCGTTTAAAATGTATTGTGGCGATTTTTAAGATTTTTTTTGGACCCTTTCCCGATGGCATGGAAACTTGAAATTCGGTATGGGGTTGGATATCATAAATATATTTCATAATCGATTTTTATGTTTTCCCTGATGTTCCTTGGTTCGATCCCAGAGGGCCATTTACATTCCTCAATGCATTTCTTATGGAGATAACGGAAACAAGTTTTAGGTACTTCCCTGCATGCTATCGACTTAAAACTTAGCATGATGGAAGAACCAGTCTAAACAAATCAAACTATGCATTCATAGCTATCAATGTGTCCTGGGTTCGACACCAGGTGTCTCTGCAATCAGAAGTTGATCCGAATTTTAGGAATTATTTTGAAACCTTTCCCAATAATATAGAAACTTGAAATTTGGCATATAAATTGAGATCAATAATAACATTCAGAAACATTTTTTAAATTTCCAAGATCGTCCTTGGTTCGAGTCCCGAGAGCCATTTACAATCGTGAACATTAGAGCGTCTTTTGAGGCAGTTGTAGCCAATATTTCTGCTTGAATTTTCACACATAGTTAGAGATGGTGATCTTCTATTGTTTTTCATAGTAGGTTTTCAGTAAGACCCGGGTTCGATGCCAGACTATGATATTTCAGCGAATTTTAAGAATAAATTAAATCCTTTTTTTTCTTTTGAGGACCGTCCCGATATAATGCCGATATGAAATTAGTGTTGTCGATCTGCTTGCAGTATGCAAGCTACATTTTACTCGTATCTATTATATATAGATGCTTCTCCGGATTCATTCATGTATCCATATATATATATATATATATATAGAGGATACAAACTCACAGCCTAAACCACAAGAGTGATTGAGTTGAAATTTTTACGACATATTGGCCATAACGTGTAACCTGCAGAAAAATTGCGATTTTGAACCTCAGTGTCATGGGTTCGATTCCGGAGGGCCCCAAAGTCCCGATTTTTCCCGTTTAAATGTATTGCTTTGATTTTCGGGAATTAAAAAAAAATACTTTCCGGATAGGTTGAGAATCAAAACTCAAGGAGCTTACATATATGGTCATGATCTATCGAAAACATAAATGAGTTTTACGGAAAATATCCTGGGTTCGATGCTAGGTCGGGGTAAAAATCGGCCGTTTAAAATGCATTGTGGCGATTTTTAAGATTTTTTTTGGACCATTTCCCGATGGCATGGAAGCCTGAAATTCGGCGTGGAGTTGGAGATCATATATATATTTAATAATTAAATTTTACATATTCGCTGATGGTCCTTGGTTCGATCCCAGAGGGCCATTTGCACTCCACAGTGCATTTCTTATGGGGATAACGGAAACACCTTTTAGGTACTTCCCGGTATGATATCGACTTCAAACTTTGTATGAAATTATATCAAGTCCTAGCAAGTCATTTTTTGCATTTACAGTTTCCAATACGTCCAGGGTTCGACACCAGGCGTCTCTACAATCAGTAAATTATCCGATTTTTAAGAATTAATTTAAATCCCTTACAAATAATATTAAAACTTGAAATTCGGCATATATATATATATAGAACTTATAGATACATTTCGAAAACATATTTTATATGTCCTAGATCGTCCTTGGTTCGATTCCAGAGAGCTATTAACATTCGTGAAAAGTAGGTCTTCGTTTGAGGCAGTTGCAGCCAATATTTCTGCTTGAATTTTCACACGTATTTAGAGAAGAACATCTTCTGATGCGCTGCATAGAAATTTCACCAAAAAGACCCGGGATCGATGCCAGACGATTAAATTGAAGCGAATTTTAAGAATATTTTTAATCCTTTTTTTCCTTTCCGGGACGTCCCGATATAATGCCGTTATGAAATTAGTGTTGTCGATCTGCTTGCAGTATGCAAGCTACATTTTACTCGTATATATATATATATACGAGTAAAATGTAGCTTGCATACTGCAAGCAGATTGGCAATACTAATTTCATATCGGCATCATATTGGGACGGTCCTCAAAATAAAAAAAAAAGGATTGAAATTTTTCTTAAAATTCACAAACATTTCACCGTCTGGCATCGAACCCGGGTCTTTACTGTGAACTTACTATGCAGCACAATTGAAGATCACAATCTCTAACTATGTGAGAAAATTCAAGCAGAAATATTGGCTAAAACTGCCTCAAAAGCCGTTCTAATTTTCACAAATGTAAATGGCTCTCTGGATTCGAACCAAGGACGATCTTGAAAATCTAAAAAATGTTTCTGAAAGTTATTAATGATTTCTATCTAGATGCCGAATTTCAAGTTTCTATATTATTGGGAAAGTTTTCAAAATAATTCCTAAAAATCGGATCAACTTCTGATTGCAGAGACACCTGGTGTCGAACCAAGGACATATTGTAAGCTGTGAATGCACAGTTCGATTTGCAAAGACTTCCTCTTGTATCATGCAAAGTTTGAAGTCGATAGAATGCCGGGAAGTACCTAAATTTATTTCCGTTATCTCCGTAAGAAATGCATTGAGAAGTGCAAATGGCCCTCTGGGATCGAACCAAGGACCATCAGCGAACATGTAAAATTTGATTATGAAATATATTTATGATATCTTCCCACGTGCCGAGTTTCAAGTATCCATGTTATCGCGAAAGAATCCAAAAATAATCACCAAAATCGCCGCAATGCATTTTAAACGGCCAATATTTGCCCCGACCTAGCATCGAACCATGGACCATATTCGGTGATGTCTTTCTGATTTACGTTGGAGTTGCACGGCCTCTAGCGATCCCTCGAATTTCAACTCTCTACTTTTCCGGGAAGTGCACCAAAAAAAATTTCGAAAATCCCCGCCATGTATCCTTATGGAGAAAATCGCGACTTTGGGGCCCTCTGGAATCGAACCCATGACACCGAGGTTCAAAATCGCAATTTTTCTGGCGGTTACACGTTATGGCCAATGCGTCGTAAAAATTTCAAGTCAATGCCGCTTATGGTTTAGGCTGTGAATTAGTATCCTATCAATCTATCTATCTATCTATATAGGTATATCCATGAATGAATCCGGAGAAGCATCTATATATAATAGATGGTATTCGTAACAGTAACTAGTTTCTGAAACAGGTATGGCGAATATTCAAAGGATATAGCAATTCTAGCCACGTTCCCCAAGTGCCACAGACTCGAAATTTCCACGACGTACCACCCATAACGTGCGACCTCCAGAAAGAAAGCGATTTTGAACCCAAGTGTCATGTGTTCGATTCCAGAAGGCCCCAAAGTCTCGAGTTTTTCCATACAGTTACATTGCCCATTCTTTTGAGAAAATTTTTAATTAACTTCCGGGAAGGATAGAGAATTCAAAATGGCGATCGTCCTATGCCTTCTCCTGTGTTCATAAGCGTAAGAATGTCACCAAATGTCCGTGAGTTCGACTCCCGGTTGGAGCAAAATCCTCTCATTTGAAATGCAGTGCGGAAATTGTGAAGAATTTTCCAAATCACTTCTCGATAGAAACTTAGAATACGAGTAAAATGTTGCTTTCATTCTGCAAGCATGTTGATAACACAAATTTCAAGTCGACATCATATCGAGAGGGTCCTCAGAAGTAGAAAAAGTATTGAAAATATTCTTAAAATTCGCTGCAATTTCTCAGCCTGGCATCGAACCCGGGTCTTCCTGGTGATACTTACTATGCAGCACAACAGAAAATAACAATCTATAACTACGTGTAAAAATTCAAGCACAAAAATTGGCTGCAACTGCCTCAAACGACGTCTTACTTTTCCCATATATTCCTTATTAGAGAAATTATCATGTGCTCTGGCATCGAACCCAGGAATGGAATGGTCGTATCTAAATTTTTTTCTTAAACCGAGTCTTAATATACATCTTCCATACAAGCAAGAACCTCCTATCATTTCGATAAGTGCATCAAAAAAAATAATGAAAAACTACTCCCATGTATTTTAAAGGGCAGATTTTTGCATCGTCCTAGCATCGAACCCAGGATATTTTCCGTAAAAGTCATTAATGTTTTGGATATATCCTGACCATATCTATCTGTTCCTTGAGTTTCGATTCTCTACCTATCCGGGAAGTATTTTTTTAAAAATCCCGAAAATCAAAGCAATGCATTTAAACGGGAAAAATCGGGACTTAAGGGCCCTCTGGAATCGAACCCATGACACTGAGGTTCAAAATCTTAATATTTCTGGCGGTTACACGTTATGGCCAATACGTCGTAAAAATTTCAAGTCAATGGCGCTTATGGTTTAGCCTGTGAATTAGTATCCTATCTATAAATATATCCATGAATGAATCCGGAGAAGCATCTATATATAATAGATGTGATATCTTAGATGCATTTCATATACGCAGTTAACCTTTCACCTGAAGATCCTAGGTTCGATTCCAGAGCGCCATTTACATTCCTCAGTGCGTTTTAAAATGATGGACTCTTATTTTAGGAAATTCCCGGAATGATATGGAACTTTGGATTAAGTTGGTTTTATCTCAACTAGTTCGTATTTATTTAGTTATAAACAATTATAAATTAAATTAAAACAAAGAGACAGGGTGTGGGGAAAATCTTTGCAACTGAAGTTTGCCAAAGAAAAACCCACGTCGCGGGAAAACACCCACAAAATAAGGGGGTGAAAAATACCCCAGAAAACACAGTAAAAAATAACAATGAAGTATAGACAATAATAAAATCACATAAAGCATACACATAAATCAATAAATTTACAGTAAATTAAAACAGCACTAATTACAATAGAAATATATAACATTTACTAAAGTGAGAAAGAAAATGGGAAAAAATCACAGATATTATGAAATTTCCTAATAATTAATATTCGCCAAAGAAAAAAAATAATAAATAAAGATCGGCGGCGTAGATTTTATCAAATTTATCTCAGCAGAAAGAGGGTTAGAGGAACGTATTCGCATCTTAAGGAACTGGGTTCGAGACCACCGATCGGTTTGCTTCTGAAAATAACTCAAAATGTTATTTCCTGTGTTTGCTTGAACGTATAATAAGTTGAAATGGGCTTTATTTTCGTGTTTTTTAAACTAATAGATGATAACAATGCAGCAACAATGGTACAACAATGAAACAACAATGCTATGGGTTACTACGGAAACAGAATTTCCAACAATCGAAGAACGTGATACTAAAATAATTCCAAGCGAATCTGTAATTAGCGAACCAATCACGAAGCAAGCGGCGTAATCATAAATTAAGCGGGTTCTTAATATAGCTCAAAATAATTTTTTAAAAATATGATTGTATTTACGAAGAGCAGGCAATTGTCTTATACAGGGTACCTGGGTTAATATCCTGGGTAATAATACAAAATGCAATAACTCGAGAAGTAATTGAGATATTAATAAGCGATTTGCTTCTAAATGTAACTCAGAATGTTATTTCCTGTGTTCGTTTGAAGATGGCGCACCACTATTAATTGTGAGGGATTTGTATGAGTTCTTAGATCGCTTGATTAGTCCATCGATTAGAAACCCAGACATGACTTTTCCGTGGGTGTTTATCGAGAACCAAGTGCACCAGACACCAGTTGGTGATCTACCGGAACTGCGCCATCGAATTCCTTTTAGTTATTGCAAATGGCACGCCTGCATAACACTCGGAGAGAAGTTGAATACAGATTTAAGACGTCTTTCTAATGGTGCACATATCGTGGTGTATTAACTGTGTTTAAAAACGCATTTTGAGTTACTTCTAGAATCAAACCGCTAATGTATATTTTAACTAACTCTCAAGTTATTACGTTTCGTATTTTTATACGTTCCACCTGATCAAAGAGTGATATCGAATCCCCCCCACGCAGGCTTATCACAAGAAGATCTTGCCCAAATAAAGACCTCTTATTATTATTATTGACATCCCGAGTATGAACGGTATTTCACGTATGCATACGGTTGCATTACCCATGGGCAAGTAAATATACACACACATCGTAATTCTTTTAAAAAAATACGACAAAAAATCGGTATTTCAAAAAGGGAAATCAAATTTAAAGGGAAACCTATCTCGTTGCCATGACAACGCAATTGTCGACCTATTCTCTACGACAATAGAGTTACAATAATGGGTACAGAAACAAGAATGTGTATAGTTACAGCAATAGGTAACAATGGGATAGACCTTTTTCATTGTTTGTCATTCAGAAGGTCGAAAATAAATCAAACATACATTTGTAACATACAAACATCCTGTATTCCTAACGAAGCATTTCCCGATAGCATAGAAATCTATAATCCGTCTGGTCAGCAATCATGAAAATGTTTTACAAACAACCCTTTTCCCAGACGAAATATATCAGCACCTGACGACCAAGGCGATTGTTGATTCCCGAAACAACCTAGCATTGTTTCCTCAAACGTAAATTAGAGTTCGTTAGTTAATACGAGGTATCCAATGTTACAGAAACACGTGGTGCATACGCATAAAAGTCCGTAGTCCATCCTGATGTGCCTTTTGAAAACTCCATGGTAACCCGTCACCATCAACAGGTGATTAAATAGATAACAATGCCTCTCCGCCATTGGTCGCCATGGAATTTTGCCCAGTCGCTCGGCGGCGTGCACCGCAGACACGCCAGTAGTTTTGAAATGTGTCGTGTGGTGGCAGCACCTTACGTCCAAACTTACGTGTTAACAGAGGGCGCTTGTCCTGCCATCTCTGCGGTGCCGACAGCTCACTACATGTAGGCAGTCGACGCGCGCGCCATCATCTGACACTAATACAGCACGTAATGCATCAATGGAGGCTATTTCAAATTAATCTTATTCGTAATTTTGCTAAAATCATACGTTTTAAGGACTTTTCATCGAGTTTGCGTCTTTACCAACCAATAAATCGCTGCAGAGGGTGTAATATTTGCAGGCATTTTTTCACTGGAGTCACATACCAACAAGGATGAAAAACAATGATGCCCATCACCATACAGCCTTCCTCCAAAATTGTACACAAGTTAATCCTGAAATTCATGGTTGGAAGCCCTAATTCATTCATTATCTTGGAATATTATCAGTTGGGAAGAGTAGTTTAATTGCTATCAAACGGATGAACCTTCTTTGAGTAATTTCTAATTTAGCTTGATAAGTTGCCTGACCATATACATGAAGCATATTTTCTAAGATGGGACGAACAAGGCAACAATACAGATGCTTTAGAGCATGAATGTTTTGTAATTCATTGGTGCTTCTATGTAGAAAACATTTACAGAACATTTTAAAAGCACTACGTGTAACGGAATCAATATGCGAGGAGAAACTCAGTTTATAATCAAAATATACACCAAACTTTCGTCACAGACACACTTTTAATTTTTTTAGAATCAATGCAGTAATCAACAGGTATATGCATCCTTCAGGAACCCCAGACAAGGCCATATGATCATAGAAAAGTTGCGATTTAATTGTGAGAACTTGTTTGCGATTAGTTCAGTCACTATGGAACCATTCTATAAAATGACAACTCCAAAACCTATTGCAGCTAACTAAGAATAAGTGACATCAATTTGTTGACATTGCTGAAAAGTTCCATGACAGATAGACTGGAAACAGAAAAGGCTAGTAACAGTAGAGATTAACTTCAAAAAGCCTCGTTTCTCGGGCTGAAGCTTTCCAACGCCTTTTACTTTGGTTAGTATAAATGCTGACTCTCTTCTAGACATGGGCGCCGTTATGATTTTTGTCAGCGGCGGCGTAGGGGGAAAATGAAGCCGGCGGCGCACAGTGGGACAAAATCCGAAAAAGCTGGCCAAAAATAGTAAATGTTATTAGAATTTGCTAAAACTTTCATCTTAGAGTAATGTTGACCTCCTAAGCTTAATTTTGTTATCAAATTTACTGTAGGTATGATAAATATGGAAAAATCTCAACGAAAATACAAAAAAAAACTGAAAATCTGCAGTAATAATTAATGCTAAATTTCTTAATCTAAATTGAGAAGTTAAAACTTATCTAATTTCAATAATCAATCGAAAGTCTATAAAATAATTGAAAATAATGGACCCATGCCTATAATTTGATTTCTATGGAAGAAGAAAATGGAGAGTCCTCATTCTCCGACTCGTCACTTTCCTCAGTCTGAGACTCCTCAATTTCCTCTTCTTCAGGAAGCAAAAGTTTCCGTGCATCCATTGGCAATTATTTCATTCTCTTTGTTTGTAGCTCATGCGAACTTGAGATCACTGGATCAGAAGTCAATAGTTATCTCCGGAAAAGGTCTTCATTGGCAGTCAACCTGGAATATTTTCTCGGGTGGTGTTCCCTGAATCGACGAATGTCCTTATTTCTCGCCTCCATTGCCTCTTCCGAAAGTTGGCCAATCGGAAGAATGGCTTCCTCTGCAATAGCAGCACTATACAACAAAGGATTCATGCACGGTGGGTGGCATGTAGAACCAATTATGCAGTTTTACATACAGTTTCGCGATACTATTGCAGAACTTTGTGAAAGCAGGGTAATTGATTGAAGGACCGCTAGATAAAACTTTAAGGATCACTGAAAACTGGGAAATTATTTCTTCATCGATACCTGGTAAAAAATTGTTCAGCCATAGCTTTACAATGCCTGGTAAGATAATTATATCATATAAAACATTTACGTTGCATTTCAAAATATTGCCGTGTTAGAAAGTAGATTAAGCTGGCTCAAGAATCAATCACATGTATTTGTACTTAAATGCTAACCTGTAACTACGGAAGACAATTTGGGATCTGCGAAAAAGCACCTATTGGTATTTCCGTCATTTGAAGTCCCATAACCCGGTTTTGGAACGTCAACAATGAGTCTCATTTTACTTCGAAATGATTCCTGAAACATTTTCTACCTTTTCAGCATTAATGTCTTGCTTCCATTGCTTAATTTCGCCTTGAAGGATAAGTTAAAGCATATTTAACAAAATGAAGGAAGAATAAATGGCTAAGTTACTTAGGCCATTTTCATTTGGAAATATATTTGCCTTCCATTACCTTATGTCTAAGCGGTAGGAAATGTGAAGGAGGCATTCAAAGCAGCGAATATAACAACGCAGTGTAGACTGTCCAAATGAATATTTTTCCTATCTAATGGCATTTCTGCAATCCAATCCTCAGATGATCCTGGAAGCGGTATGCGTCAGTAGCGCTGATAATTGCACTTAACACTTTTATTCACTCGCAGAAATTTCCTCAGGATATGCAGCAGTTTCTGCAATCCGCACTCCATCATGATGTGGGTAGAGCATGTGTCCATGTTTTTTTGATGTCTTTCGAAAGAGCAAATTCAGGTTTTTACTAATGTTACCTGAAATAATCAATGAAAGGACCTCATCAGGAGACATTTCACTTTTCTCTGTATCCCGTTTCCGCCATCTACTTAAGACCCGTTTTGCTCTTGTTGGGATAGCTGTAGTGACCTCTTTAATGAATTTCGCCTCATCTTCGTCACCTGTATCTCGATGTTTCATCGATTTAGCGAAAGATAGCTCAGAAGCAGAGACTGTAGCCTTTAGTCCCTCTGATTTTCTCCGCTTCGATCGCTGACTTGAACCTTCAAAATGTTTTGTTGTTAGGCCAAGGGAGAGTTCGCCAGGTGAGCCTGTTATAAACATTCATGTCGCTTGTGGTTATTGAAATTTTGAGCTACGCGTACGTAATGTTCCATTACTACTCACCAATACTGGAAGTAGACGGCAGGTATTTGTATACAGTTGATGGAAACAATGTCAGACTTAAGCCACTTTTCGTATTTTTTCCGAAAAGGTTTCTCACACCGATTGCATTGATTCCATCTTAACAGATAGTGATGGAAGAAATTTTTCTGAATAAATACTTTTAAATTATCTTTGGCAGATTCATCTTCATTCAAATTGAATTTAGCCATCAGGTATTCCAGAATATGTTGTTTCCTAAATTCCACAGACTCATCTTTCTGTTCCATAATTTTATCGTGCAATTCAAGGCGAGTTACTCTCCTACTCTCCATGCTGTTTTCTAAGCAGCTAAAGTCATGAAATTCTCAATTTATGGAGACGATCAGAGGATTCGGAAATAGGAATTAAATGATAACCATCCGAACGAAAGTACAAAATTTTTCATAATCGAAAAGCACAATAATTTGATTAAGAATATTGTTCGCGTCTAGGGTGGTAAGTAAATAAAGACGGAACCTTTGTTCTTAGTGGACTGTATTTGTCTATGAATTGTTTCAAGTTCGAAATCTCAGGATCGCTATGCGTCTCACTGATCTTCACCACACAAAGCCAAACGGGCGACTGAAGACTCAGGAGACGCCACAGACCCTTTTCCCCACCCTTAGCGTCCTTTCCTCATCGCCTTACCAGACCACAAATTTGACAACAATCGTAACATACCGCCCGCCAAAAAGGATTAAAATTCCTTTTTCTCCTCTTGAGAAGGGAGAGGACACAATTTACTAATGGGGCGTTTAAATGTTCCATGCGAGTTTCTAACTGTTGCCACACGAACGAGTCCAACAACACCTGGATGCAACTCGTCGATGACCGCAAGTTTCCACAGTAATAGGGAAGTATTATCGTCCTTTAGTAATACCACCATGCCGGGGCGAACATTAGACAATTTGCTCGACCACTTGGCTCGTTGCTGGAGCTGGGTCAAATAATCATTTGATCAACTCCTTCAGAAGTGCAGCAGCATTACTTGTAGTAATTACCATCTGGAAAGCAAACCAATACGAGCATTACTTAGATCTGGCTCAGGAAGGGAAATTAAGGGGGCTCCAATAAGAAAGTGACCGGGCGTTGAAGGTAAAGGATCATTAGGATCATCTAATAAAGGTATCAAAGGTCTAGAGTTTAGGCATGTCTCTATTTGAGTCAGTAGTATCTTTGTTCTTCAAATATAAGGCAATCGGCTCCCACGACTCGTCGCAAGTGATGCTTCATTGATTTAACCCCGGCCTCCCAAATACCTCCAAAGTGAAGATCTCGGGTAGGAATGATTTTCCATTGGATGCCTTCTTGTGGGATGTAATCTTGGCTAACGCTTGATACTTGGATTGATCGGAAAGCCTCTGCCAACTCAAGTTGATCTCTTGCTGCGCCTACGAAGTCGGTGCCGTTGTCACTGTATATTGCAGAGCACATACCGCGCCTTGCAATGAATCTTCGTGGCGTGGTGTTAGTGATTTTGTTGAATTAGGAACAAACTTCATGTGCCCTAATCCTTCGTATTCATCCGGGAATGCAATATACTCTTTCTTGAGTGCTGAGTCCCTTCTGAGACGTCTCTCAAGATGATGCAGTCGTGACTTGGCTGCCTCTTGAGATTCTCCAAATTCAGTAGGCTTCCTCCGGAAAGGAAGGCGCACGATGAATCGGCCTTCATGATCTCTCCTTCTGTATATCGTAAAATGCTGTTCACATTCTCTCTCTTCAATCGTTGTCGGCTTCTGACAAAAATCTTCTATTTCCCATAATGTTTGAAGTTGTTCTTCTAAATTAGAATTTTCTCTCACCATGAATGTTCTCAATGGCTGAGTCTGTAGATCTCGCTGAAATGGTGCATCAAATCTTCCTGCTAAAATCCAGCCTAATTCAGAATCCTGCAAAATCTGGTAAGGTCCAGGTCTAATCTGTTTACCCGGCTTAAGAATGCTGAAGAAAACCTCCGCCCCAATCAGCATGTCGATTTGTCCTGGAATGTTAAAATTTGGATCCGCTAGCGCAATTTCCTTTGGAATACCCCATTCCTGTGCGTTGATGTAAGAAGAGGGTAGTTGTCCCGATATGTTCGGCAATACTAAACACTCAAGCTGAGTGTGGAATTGGCTGACCCTAGACTGAATTTGCACTGTGGTACCATACTTGACCGTGGATTTCAAACCATTTATTCCTTGAATTGGGACAAAGCTGCGAACTTTCTTTAGTTTTAGGCGTTGCGCTAGTGCTTCAGTGATGAAATGAGCTTGTGAGCAAGAATCTAACATGGCTCTACACATGTGCAATGTTCCATCACTGCTTTGGATCTGGACCAAGGCAGTGGAGAGCAAAACTCGCGGCTGTGTTTTACTCTTCATGGAACAGTACGTAATCGTGTTGTTGTAGGATGAATTTGAATCCTCTTTAGATGCCTCCGAGACTGTACTTTTTTCCTGCTGAGAACTGGTGCCTTGTTTTTGGGAATTATCAAGCTCTTTCGTTGATTCTATGTGCAAAAAGGTATGGTGTTTCTTCTTGCAGACACGGCAATCTCCGGATTTACACTCGTTTACCCGGTGTCGTGATTGTAGGCAGTTGAAACAAAGACCCTTTGATTTCACCAATTCCCTCCTTTGCGAAATGTCTTTCTGCAAAAAAGACCTACATTTATAAATTGAGTGAGACTCATTGCAAACTGGACATCGATTGCTTGTTGTCACATAGCTCTGACTTGGGTTTTGTGCCTGCTTGAATGACTCACGGCGTTTGCTCGAAGCTTCCTTTGGTGGTTGATTGGATTTGATCAATTCTAACGCCTGACACCTAGATTCTAAAAAGGCAATTAGATCCTCTAACTTCGGGAATTGTTGGCTGTTTGACTTAACCTCCCATTCCTTATACGTCTCTTCGTTTATTCCTTCAAGTATTAATTGGGATAGCAAAATCTCATGCAATGGCGTTTCAAGTTGTAGAGCCGTAAGGGCGTTATAATTACTGATGAATTGATTTAATAGATTCCTTAATTCAGTAACCGACTCCGATTTCATTGGAAACATCTAAAATAATGATTTGATGTGCGCCGTTGCGATGAGCTTTGGATTGTTATAGCGTTTGCATATAATTTCCCAGGCGACCTTGAAATTGTCTGCTGTAATTGGCAAGTTTTCAATTAATTTGTGCGCTTCTCCTGTTAGAGCTGACAACAAATAGTGATACCGTTGAATATCGTCCACAGTATTATTTTCAACTACCAAACTACTGAACGTGTCGTAAAAGTGCTTAAAACTTGTTACGCTACCGCTAAAACTTGGCAGTTTAATCAACGGTAATCTTACATCTCGTTGGTTTACGCGATCATTGCTATTTCTAGAGGTTGAAGCCAGTGATTGCGCGGCCGACGCCTGTGAAACCCTTTCCAAAATGTGGGTCATTTCCCCTAATACAGCGTAGTAGGTGTTCTCAAACGCTTCCCTGTCCGCTTCGTTATCTTCGTCGTCTTCCATTTCCAGTTGAAGTTGAATGTCATCATATTCTTGCCATATGACGGGCATTCTCTCAGATCTCAAACGTATTTGTATAGCGTCTGATCCTTCTTCAAAATTATCAACGAAGGTTTTCATACGTGTTAATTTACTCTTTACTAACGCCCTCCTTTTAATTAACATGCCCTTAGATTCCATAATGAATAAAGGTAAGGATTGGTAATGAAAAGGAATAGAAAATAAAGAATGGAATAAAAGTAAGCCAGACCGAAGTAGTGCTTATCTTGGTTTGCAATTTAATCGTACGCCATGCAGTGACGAGTGCTCCAACAGCTGCGATGACCTCCGATGTAGCGTAGCGGGATACAGCTGACGACCCTTCGCTGCGCTGCCTGCCGACACCTCGTAAATAAGGTTGTCTCGCAGACTCCGGACCCTCTGGACCGTCCGTCTCCGAAGCCCTGCAAGTCGACTCCTCCGTGAGAGGCTGCGTCTGGAATGTGTCTCCGCTCGCCGTGACCCTATGGATGGGGTGCGAAGACTCAACCGAAGTCGACTCCTTGGTGAGAGGCTATCGGTGCAGATGAGGCGATGCCAAATGCAGCGATTTTTAAATCGTTGAGTGCCCGGAGTGAGTGTAATGCTCACTTGATATTCAGTATATGGTGTTTCACCGTGAGAATCACTGTTGTGAAGTATTAGATGCTCAGCAAGATGCGTAGAACCACGTAGCGATGGTCGTTTATGCCTGCAGTGAGGCAGCACTTGATGTAATAACTTGCACAAGCAGTTCGCACAGCGATCCGGCCCGAAGGACCAATTTTGTGTTCGCGTCTAGGGTGGTAAGTAAATAAAGACGGAACCTTTGTTCTTAGTGGACTGTATTTGTCTATGAATTGTTTCAAGTTCGAAATCTCAGGATCGCTATGCGTCTCACTGATCTTCACCACACAAAGCCAAACGGGCGACTGAAGACTCAGGAGACGCCACAGACCCTTTTCCCTACCCTTAGCGTCCTTTCCTCATCGCCTTACCAGACCACAAATTTGACAACAATCGTAACAAATATGCTTACCGAATAAATACGGCCGAGTTCTCCTTGCCTGAATAATGTGTAATTGGTTAAGCACTTCCCACTGTTAGCAACTGTTAGCACTGTGACTCCGTCTGCAACACGAGTCAAACTGAATATTTTTGCCTCTAGTTCCATATGTCCATGTGTGAACGTCTGTGTGGTTAAGGGATAATCCAAGCTACCCTTACGTTACGCGATAAGGAAAGCGAAGGTGTGAAGTGAATACAAGCAGTCTCTATCCATCCCCTACTTCTCGACTAGGGAAGGTTTGCTAGTTAAGGGTCAAGCCGAGATAAGAGAGCCTTAAAGAGAGCCCCCAGAGAGAAAAAAGGGATAAAAGAATGAAAGATAAGTATTTTCACACAATTCACGAAGTTAACTGAGTATTTTATGAATTATAACTCAAAAGAGGCGACTTCTGTCCCTTTACCTACCGCGCGCCGATGGGAAGGATCGGGAGGCCGCGCTACCAAAAAGGATCCATAAACGACAAAGATGCAGATATATGCAAGAAATTCCTTTTGTTTCTCAATATGCAAACATTATACTATATTCCTGTGCAAATATCTCACTGTCGATAAGTGTCGATGACAAAGATTTTGTACGTTTTTATCAAAAATTAAGTGTATTTTGTACTCTTATGTTAATAATAATTTTAATTGTTTAAATATATTTTATAAATCTATAAAAATAGAGGAATTTGTTCAAGTATAGATGCATTAATTCGCCATGTACTTTAAAATTCTTATCAATGTCCGTATAACTCTGCTTGTCGACATACATTTCAAGCATTAAAATGTGAAAAATTTTCCATGGCCGTCAAAAGTCCTTTTTCACAAACTTTGACCGGCAAGTGTCGCTAAATGGTGGTATAAAAAAATTCAAGTAGAGGCTGATCTGATAGTCCTTATGAAGGACAACAATAATATAACTAACAAAAACCTGTGTAAAAAAGTCGAAAAATTGATTTTTGGCCAGCTTTTTCGGATTTTGTCCCATTGTGCGGCGGCGGCGTAACGGCGTGAACGCTGACTGCTTAGGCCCCTTTCAGACGGGACGACTTTTCGCCGGCCGCCGTCCACGGCACGGCGCCGAGCTTTCAAATAACCATGGGTGTTAATGGATGTCTTCAAAAGACACGAAGCGCGCCGTTCGCGGCTCGGCGCCGTCGACGGCCGCCGTTGTCAACACGGCGCCCATTTCAATCCGGCACGGCGGTGCGCCGTCTACGGCGTAAATACACAGAGTGCTACATTGACTTGTTCAGAGGCCGCTTTCAGACGGGACGACTTTTCGCCGGCCGCCGTAATCACGTACAACTCAGCGCCCTCGTGGAAAGCCCGAGATGTGCTCTATCAGTTCAAAGCGTATCTCTTCGAACTACTTGTCTGCATGTTTTCATCTGTGGGACTTCGTTTTCAAATCCAAGCCACGCCGCGCCGCCGCCGATAAAATTTCCGGCGGCGGCGCGCCGTAGTTATTTCTTCGGCGGCGTGCCCGAAATTGTCGGCGGCTGGCGTAATCGGCGCGGCGCCCTTCTCTACTCTCTTCTTTGTCTCTGCCGATGTTTATAATGTACGCTGACTATTGACTTCTTTTAAACCCAAAAACTGTTAAGGTTCATTTAAAAATGGCTATCTAGTTGTCCCTTTTTCATGTAACCGTTGACGATTAAAATGAAAAAATTAATCCCTATGTTTTCTAGAAAGATATTTATCGGCAACCCTGGGATTTATTTAGCTACATCATCAAATCCTAACTAATATGTTTATCTAATGATATATTATTACTTTCGACGATTATTGAGCAATAATGATCCACATTTTATGTTAGAGGATGCACTTTGGTTATGGTTTATGAGGCAATGAAATAACATTTTTGACGTGAACATACTCTTTTATGCATTCTGAAGCATTTGCATAAGAATAAACAGATCCATTCTAGTGCATTCACTGCCCTTGGATTCAAGAGGATGGACATTTAGAATAAGAAATCGGCTTTAAGAAGTACTTTTCCGATTTTTGTCAGCTATCGTTATAACGGATTTCTACTGTACTTCAAAGGAAGCTTTGCAATTAATAGCACATATAGACAAGTCCAAGAAATTTAGTACACCAACAGCTTCAAGTTCATACGTGAAATGTATTTTAGGATTAAGAGAATTGAGGAAAGTGAGGAGATTGGACAGGTAGCCCCCTCTTCGGGTAAATTCCCCAACAATCAATTCCGATTTGGGATGAAAAAGTCATAGCTAACTTTGGAAGATAAGATCTCAATTTGACCTACTAAATGACAACTATGCTAAGTTTTATAGACCATCTATGGACCATCTAGACCAGTGGTTCCCAACCTTCTTGCTGGCAACACACCTATCCTTATCTCCACGGTCCATCGATCCATGGTGGAGTAAAAAACCTTATCTGTATCTTATCCCTTCCTTGTGTATACATGATTTACCATCAAATATTGCAAATACGATGGTTTATTCGATGGTTTCTGACAGTTTTAAGATCGAGCCGCAACCCACTACTGGGTGGCGACCCACCAATCGGGAACCGCTGACAATTAACTGTGGTAAACTGTGGTAACATCCTCAAAGTATTGTTTTCCTCAAAGAAAAAATAGCTTCCAAAAATTACTAAAAATATAAATAAATCTGCATAAAATGCAAAATATACAGCTATACATTTTAAGACTAAATACAGTAGAAGTCCGTTATAACGAGCACGGCATGTAACGAGAGTTGCGTTATAGCGAGTGATTCGTTTGACATTGTCCGTCTCACTGCAAAAAGGGTAGGGAGTTACGTCCATTATAACGAGTGATCAAAATCTGAGGTATGGTTATAACGAGTGTTCTATATTCGCCTTGCAGGTGGCATATCTCGTAATCGAAGACGTCTCACGAGTTTCAGTAACCCCACTGTTCCTCACGTCTCCTATATCTTATACCCTTTTATCCTGTTTCTTTTCGCTGATGATCAGTCAGTCAGTTTGAATCGAGTTTCCATTTTATTGGAACCTGTGGGATGTGTTTTCACTCGAAACTTGGCACCAAACCGTCTAATGGAAGGGAATATAAGAGATAAAAGCAGAGCTGTTTCGGATTTCCAGGGCAACCTCTCCCTCGAGACACTGTCATTAGTTATGAAGCGTGTGAATGAAAAATATCTTGAGAAAGAAATTTCATATGAAATAGGGGTGCCTTTCCACATGATGGCCATCGCTCTTCCATCAGTCGATCATTAGACATGAGTCCGTTCAGAGCTTTCCAATAACTGAGTTTCTAGTGTGACTGTTCTGTGATGGAGAGTAAAAGAAAGGCTTTAGATTTAGCAAAGAAATTTGAAATTGTGCGAATGAGAAACCACGAGTAAATCCGAAATCGGCAGACGGTATGGCATGTCATCGTCGACTATATTTAAGATTTTGAAGAACAAAGAAAAAATAAAGTCTGCATTCGTGATGCAAAACACTGCACTGCAAAAAACTACGACCAGCGGATAACACGGAGTTGGAGTCCATTCTATTAGAATGGTTCACCCAGCAGCGATCTCTAGGAATTCCAATCAGAGGAACAATGATAAAAGCGAAAGCTGAAGTTGAAGAATGAAGCTGAGCAATTTAGGTAGCACGGATGGTTGGCTGAACCGATTTAAAGGAAGAAGAGGAATATCACTCCACATCCGTGAATCCAGTTAAGTAAATGAGCAAGCGGTACATGATTGGCTTCCAATTCTCAAGTCGATCCTCGAAAGATACGAAGAAAAGGTTAGTAATGCAAAAAGCAAATTATCGTTTAAATACTATAAATTGTAAGTAAGGAGAGGCTTACAGTTCTCCTCTGCACAAACATGACTGGATGTGATAAACTAAAACCATTAATTATTGGAAAATCCGTGCATCCCCAAGCCTTTTGTGGCCAGCGAAATATTCCCCATACTTACGAGTCCAACGCCAAAGCATGGATGACAGGAAAAATTTTTACGTAGTGGCTAAAGGCTTTTGATGCCAAAGTTGGAGGGAGAAATAGAAAAATTGTGCTGCTCGTGGATCGCTGCCCGGCCCACCCCGTCCTTAAATTGACGAACATAGAGATTGTGTTCTATCCCCTTAACTGCACAACTGTGTTGCAGCCATTAGATCAGGGCATTATTCGAGCTACAAAGCGCCATTTTAGATCACACGTCGTTAATACGTTAATGAGGAAGTTAATGTCAAAAGAAACACGCATCAAATGGAATGTCCTGGAGGCAATCCATGGGTTTGCATTGGTCTGGGGGAAAATATCACCCGAAAGTATAAATAAGTGTTTCAAACATTCGGGTTTGAAAAAAAAACAAAAATCTGACGTGGCCAGCACATGACTTTCTCCATATATATAAGATGTAAATATTTATCTACGACAGTATTTTCGAACTCTAGATTCAATCTAAACTTGGAAGATAAGTGATTAATTCATATCATATTATCTTTGACGTCACAAACATTATAAATAATGTTTTTCGGGGCATGCTCGATGAAAAACAATGAAATGGCCTTTCGCCAAAGCGCCCAGAGCGTCCATAACGTACATAATCAGCAACTTCCGGTTTATCAGTATTTTACAAATAACTCCTACACAATCAGTGATACAAAAATATGTTTCATACAAAATTTATAGTAAATTACATTTTCTAAAACGTTTATAAATAATAGTATATACCTTAATATCATATTTATGGAGATATTTTGAAAACCGGAAATGAGCTTTGAAGAATGAAGCTCGACTTCCGGTTATCTGATTTACTCCAAAAACTAATCAACTCTAACGACACCAACCAAAGTACTATATATGAAATTTAGTGTTGATACAATGAATGGTTTTCATGTTAGAGCGCCCACAAAGTACATAACAGCTACTTCCGGTTTATCGGTATTTCACGAATAACTCCTAATCAACCGGTGATACAAAAATATGTTAAATACGAAAGTTATAGTAAATCACATTATATAAAACTTTTATGAGTAATACAATATACGTATATATCATATTTATGGAGATATTTTGAAAACCGGAAATGAGCTTTGATGAATGAAGCTCGACTTCCGGTGAACCGATTTACTCCAAAAACTAATCAACTCTGACAGCACACACCACAGTACTACATATGAATTTTGGTATTGATACAACCAATAGTTTTCACGTTAAAGCTTCCACTATCACAGACACACATACACACACACACACACACACACATACACACGGACATCATTCCGAAAATGGTTAAAACGTGTTCTAGGGACCCCAAAATATATATATATATATATATATATATATATATATATATATATATATATATATATATATATATATATATATATATATATATATCTATACTACACGTATATGGAGAAAGTAAAAAACGATTCTGTGGGTGGATCTGCTGAGCTGTATTCGGAGTAAGTGCCCGAAAGCAGGAGAACTTTGTCCAGTATATTGGACATAAACTGCTCCTTTGATGATTTCTTAGCGGTAGGCGTGGAAACTGCTGTTTGTGGTTTGCTGAAAGACGATCAACTAGTAGAGGAGCAAAAGAAGGACAGCAGCGAATCGTCGGATATCGAGAGTATGGAAGAAGATTCGTTTAAAATCCCTAATAGCGAGTCCCTCTCACAAGCATTAGGGGTTCTTAATTCTTTGTATTTAGCTAAAAACGCCTCAGTGGACCAGATCCAGGGTATATGAGGGCTATGGGCAATCCAACGGGTGGAGGCCTCTTTTGGACGATCTGCAAAATCCATATTTTAAGGCCAAGGATTCGGAAGGATTAGTGAAATAATGGTGGACACATTTGTGGTTTGACTACTTGATATCTTTTGGAGTATATCAAAGAAAATTTTTCATTTGAAAGCAACAATACAAATAATTAGGTATACATTGCACAAAACCCTTATAAACTAACTTTCCTGGATATTTTGGTAGCAAAATCATCGATAACTTCATTAAAATCTATTTCTCTTAATAAATCATGTTCTATGTTTAATAAATCATGTTCTATGTTAAAGCTTACTCATAGATAGGCAGTTTGAGGTCCCTGCCGTGAAGTACCTTGGTTCAAATCCAAAATGTTCTTCTTTGCCACTACTTCTTCATCGCCATTGCTGTTTTCTTTTTGGTTCCGTTCGAATGAAAGTTCTGTTCTAACTCAGTTCCGATGGAACTAAGCTAACTCAGGAAACTCCTTTTCTCTCTCAACGATACTCCTTTTCGGAACGCCGGATTTCTTCTAATTAAAACCTCCATCCTTACTTCACTCTGTAGTAGGGGCGGATCCAGGCGTAAATTTTGGGGGGGAACTTCCAGGAAGGGCCATAGCGAGTGGGGGGGGAACTTTAGCTTTAGTCGTTCGAGAGAGAAAGACAAAGTAGAACTTCTAGTGCAAAGCAGTCGCCGATTTCAAATATTGTCAGTTTCTTCTGTAGAACAAGGCGTTACAATGTTGTCTCACGGTCTGCATCACCACTGCATGCGACTGAATGGCGGCCGCGTCCAGTGGCGCGTCTGATTTTGTGCTCGCTACTTGTGCGAACTCCTCCATTTGAAATAATGTTCAGATATGAGTGGCGCGACTCGGAAGCCGCACAGAATGGCCTCGTGTAAAGGGCCAAGAGCATGCGACAACATTACTCCGACAACCGTCACACGTCATCTATAGACGACGCTCGGTTTATAAGTATTAAATTATTGGCCTCGGAAAATATATTCTCTAGGATTTGGGGGGGGAAATTTCCCCCTTCCCCCCCCCCCCCGTGGATCCGCCACTGCTCTGTAGGGTAATTGGAGACGGTTCTCTAATATTCCTTTATGTTAAAAATTTGTTGTGTCCATATCCCATACAATTCATGTGTGGGTGCTTCTGAAATGATTTCAATTCTTAAACCTTATAGTGCTGTTAGACTTTTGAATCTCGCGACATCTGTAGCAGCGTGAATGCAGGCACTGGTCTCTTTTCTACCTTCCTCCTTTTCTTTAGGAGAAGGTCTAGTGGACAAAGGGGTCTTTATAAACAATTGATGTACAATTATTAGGTCAACTCTTTCATTTTACTTTTGCTCACAAGTGGAGAAAAACCCGTACAGGAAAGACTCAAACCTGATACTGATATCTACAGCTTGATGCCAAAATGGCTTTTAATGTGAGGCTTATAAGTTTTACTTTATGCATGTGCATTCTTCAGGCATTTGCAAATTTTTACACATTTCTTCTTGTTAAGAATTATTTAAAAAGTAAGAATAAACATAAATAAAGGAGAAGGAGGGAGAGCAGAAGAATTGTCACATAGAAATAGTCGTGTGCGCAGAGAGAGCAGAAAATGAGTCTTGCGTGCCAGGAGAGGAGGACACACCAAATCCAAGTCCCTCACAGCTCTGTTTGCCGAGTCCCTCATTTGAACTGACTTGCCCATCACTATACCCTTTTTCCGAACTGAAGGCGGCTGGGCATGAGAGAGCGAGTAGCCAATGAGAGGCATTTCCCCTGCCACCTCCACTTTCGGCTTCATCCTACTCACTCCTTCTTCCCATGCGGTCGACCAGTGTTGCCAGAACTTGGAAATAGAAGCAAGTTAGGGGCGAGACGACGACTTTCCGCTACTCCTAAGTTAGGAAATTTGGCAACGCTGAATGCTGAAGAGCGACGAGCACTGTTCGGAGGTCTGAGAGAGACTGTGACCTCCCCGACACCCTCACGTTCCCCTCTTCTGTGATTGGCTAGAAAAGGGAAAGGCCCGCAAGGGAATCTTGGCTCAGCCGCCTTCAGTTCGGAAAAAGGGTATAGTGCACCCTTTTCAAGTGAGAGTGATACTGATAAAGAAATCACACCATCTGTTAGTGGTCTTGCAAGAGGTGAAGGATTACAGGTGGAAATATTTACTCAGACTTGAAGGACCCCCTGATTTTAAGGACGATTGTGGCCCTATACATAATTTGGAAGTAGACGTTGATTAACTAACTTATCTTAGGTATATACATGAAGGCAGGGCCGGCTTTAGACAATTGGCGGCCCCAGGCAAACCGCATTTGGCGGCCCTCCCGTTTGTAATATTGCAAATACAATAATGGTGTAAACCTGAAAAATATAACAACAGGCTCTTTTACATTGAATAATAAACTAAATTATTATTATTCTTTCTATTTAATGTTTTTTGTGAGTTATTTGAGAGTCAATTAATAATAATAATCTTGTAATGAAATAATTTGGTGGCCCCAGGCCTTATTCGCATAAAGCCGGCACTGTATGAAGGTGATCAGTAATATTACTGTAAATACTAATTTTTATGTTAGGTTATGTCAAAACTGCAAAGAGATGATTCATAAAAACTGGGTAATGTCACTCTAGACGAAATGTTTTGTTTATTTGGTGTTACTGTATGTACGGGAATTTTTGATTTAACTGAAAATACGGATGACTGGTAAAGTAAAGATTCATAGCAGGTACGCGGACATAGCAAAGTACACACCAGGCCAAAATCAACGCAGCACATTAACATGCTAAACATTGAAGTTCATGGACTAATATTTTGATAAACTATATTTATTTCGCCTAACTTTGAGTATTGTTCATCCATTTAATTTGGTGCATATTATGAAAGCTTTCAAAATCTATAGGAATTGCAAAACGAGAATATTTCATGATATGGTTGATTTGCCCCTATTAAATATATGTTAAATACCCTTCAACGGACGTCAATAAAAGAAAGAGTACGACTGCATGTCATGAACTTTTAATTGCTGCTATTCTCAACTTCATTCTAATAAATTATTCTTCGCCCTTGTGGATTTTGACGAAGGATCTGATATTTTCCCAACCATTCGAATCAACACTGCCCCAGTTTTCATGCATTTTCCAGCAAAAGGAAAGCCTAAACACAGTGACGCAATGAGAGAGTACAGTTTGCTGCTGAAGCAATTGCAGAGTGGATTGGGGAAAGAACAGACGTGCAATTGAGGGACCTCCTAATTACTCAGGAACTGTTGTCCTAATCATGCTATTTGCATTAGTCGGAGGTTTCCTATACTTAAAACGTAACTATGATAATGATGTAACTATGATGTAACGATGATAAATTAAATTTATTCGGAGCATGTGAATTTTGTCAAAAAAAGAGCAATGTCTCGACTGGGAATGCTCTATCAATTCACAGACATCAGGGATCTGTCAGATGTAACGTAATAGATGTGTGTTAAAATAATTTTGTTTGAGATGCTTTGTGATGTGATGTGATAGATATTTAAGGGTTGGTAACTGGGCGTAATTTTTGGTGTTGTTTGGTTGAGAGCGTTGAGAGGGCGCGGTCGCCTTGAGGGACTGATAAGGACGTGTGTAGGGAGTGCCGACGGAGGTGATATATCCATCATCATACATCGGGGTTTTTCCTTTATATAAACTCATAATAATCTAAATAGACGCTACTTGACAGGTTATGGGCCCAGATGCGGTTTAACTGTGCAAGTCTTGGTTATTTTGAGTTTTGCGTGGTTTTCGGAAGTAACGCCGTCGAGTGAGAAAGTTGAGATAGAACACTTTTCTCAGCTACATTCCGAGAGATCACAGGGACGAAGTGAAGAAACCCGATAGACGTACGCGTAGAAGACGTTCGCGCTGCGTCAGAAAAGGATATATATATTCCCGACGAAGACGACGCACGGAGTGTTTTGAGCCATGGCGGACGAGCAGCAGGCACGCTATCTTCCAATGCTGAAGGACTCAAATTACAACGCATGGTCCGTAAGAGCGAGGGGATATTTGGCGTCCAAAAGAGTATGGCGGGCGATAGAGCCAGGTTTTGCTAGCGACGAGTCCTCGTGGGCAGACGCCGATAGAGACGCAAACGCTACGGCTCTTTATCTAATTCAGTCTCTGAGCGACAATTATTTAGAAGACATAGCGAATGCGACGACGGCGAGAGAGGCATGGCAGATTCTGGCGAGAATTCATAAGCCAGACAACCCGTTGAGCACGGCTCTGCACATAAAGGCCATGGCGAAGCTGGAAAAGGACGACGACATGAGCATGCACGATTTCATCGGGAAAATACAGAACTACGCCGCGAAAATCAGGAACGGAGGGCTGGAAATTCCTGAAAGGTTCCTAGCGATGCTGGTTCTGACAGGTTTGCCTGAATGTTATGGAAATTATGTCAGGTCAGTAAAGCTGTCCGAAAGGTTTACGATGGAGAAGGTGAAATCGGATTTGCTGCTAGAGGAGATTCGTCTGAAGGAACTGGAGTCGAAGCAAGACGACGGAGCGAGAGCTCTTATCGCCGGTTCCTCTGAAAAATGGAAAGGAAGGAATCAGCCGAAAGGCCGTACGTCGAAACCGAACGGATGGTCGAAAGCTGAGAGAGAGAAGAAATGGGACGATCCCAAAGGGCAGAGAAGAAACGAAGACCAAAAGGGGCAGGTAAGGATGGTAAAGTGTTTTGCCTGTGGGGAATGGGGACACATTTCCAGGGAGTGTCCCGAGAAGAAGTCCCGTGTGGAGAGCATGGATGCAATGAGGCCGAGAACGGCGTATGTTGCACAGGAGCCAGAGCCGATCGTTCTTTGCGTGGTGCGCTGCCACAGCATCCGTGCAAATTCACTAGCCGACGAAAACCATTGGTTCCTGGATAGCGGAGCGAGCCACCATATCACCCCGAACAGGGAGAAGTTTGTAACGTACGAGGAAGGAAATTTCGGGTTGGTAGAGGTAGGAACTGGGAGGAGAGTGCCGTCGGTTGGCCGGGGGAGCGTCGAACTGCAGGTGCTGCCCAGGTTTGGAGGGAGCAAGGTGGTACTAGCGGATGTGTTGCATGTGCCGGGGATAACGGTGAATTTGCTGTCTGTAAGGAGGATAGAGAACCGAGGATGCAAGATAGCTTTCAAGGATGGCGAAGGAGCTATCACCATCAAGAATCGGTTGCTTCTGCGCGCAATCCATGAGGGCGGAATCTATCGAGTGGAGACAGAGCCCGTGCCTGCCCGAGGTTTCACGCACAAGGCGGCGGTAGCGGACACCACCTTGCATCAGCGATTCCGCCATTTGCAGACTCTACCAAAAGCCGCGACAAATGGAAGGACGAGCGACTGCACCGTCTTCGCCGAAGGGAAGCTGAAGGGGAGAATGTTCCCTACGCCGAGCGGACAACGAACATCAGACGTGCTGCAGATTGTCCACTCCGATATCGGTGGGCCGATAAAGCCGAAGTCGTCAGGGGGAGGAAAGTATTTCTCGACCTTTACTGACGACTATTCTAGAGACGAAGAGGTCATGAGCATCCAAGACGACGCTGATGTCATAGCCATCAGTGATGATACCAATGAGGAGCCGAGGGCAGAGCCGACTGGTTCAAGAGGATGTAGCCGGACTCTCCAGGAAGAACCTGCTGGAATTGAGCATGAGGAGCCACAACCATTACGGCGATCGACGAGGGTGAGGAAAGCAACACCGGCATGTCCATGCTGTAATCATCACACCGCATTTTCCGTGGGTGTTCTGTCTACTGACGAGAACGATGATCCGAAGAGCAATCGGCAAGCCGTACCCAGGCAAGATGCACGTAGATGGGAGGAAGCTATGGAAGAGGAGATGAGCCGATTACAGAAGAATGCTACCTGGGATTTCGTGAAGCGGCCTAAAGACAGAAAGGGAATACCAGGCCCTAGAGTTTAGGAATGTGTGGCTCAGCTAGGACTTTATTGAGTTTTTTGGTTGATTTTAGTGAGATTATTTCGATTTTGGGTATGTTTTGAGAAGAAAATTATTCTAACAAGGGGGAGTGTCAGATGTTACGTAATAGATGTGTGTTAAAATAATTTTGTTTGAGATGCTTTGTGAAATGATGTGATAGATATTTAAGGGTTGGTAACTAGGCGTAATTTTTGGTGTTGTTTGGTTGAGAGCGTTGAGAGGGCGCGGTCGCCTTGAGGGACTGATAAGGACGTGTGTAGGGAGTGTCGACGGAGGTGATATATCCATCATCATACATCGGGGTTTTTCCTTAATATAAACTCATAATAATCTAAATAGACGCTACTTGACAGGATCCAGTCTCTCTTCGCACCTATTTCTCCAGCTGTGTTCTTCCTCTTCTTACTCACTGTTCTCCCATACAGACCACGTCATCCGAATCAAACCTCTCTTCTCTAAATCGCATCTTAAATTTCTTTCTAAAAATAGTTTATTTTCGAGTCCCGTCTTATAAAAATATGCCAAAAGATCATCTTCTAAATCACCGTAATCTCACCCCAATCAAAGCCTGCCATTCTTTCTCCAACATTTCCTTCTTACATAATATTATAAATAGCAAAGTTGATTCCCCATTCTTACTCTCTCTTTTCTCTTTCCGAGTTCCCTCAAGAACAACACGCCTATCCGATACCTTCTCTTTGATTACTCCTCGTCCATCAATAGTGAAACGATCACTCTTCTTTCGCATTCCTTCAATTTTCAACTCTCTTTCCTCCAATACTCTTTTCGATTCTTTCTTCTCATCTCCGAAATCTATTCAGAATATGATTCCGCGAGTTTGACGTGGAAAAATACAATTTTGCTATGATTTTTCTATGATTTTTTATTTGTTTGTATGTGCATATTCATTTGTTACTTTATTATATGTTTAATTTGCTGATTTTTTAGGATTTTACTGTTATTTTGTTCTTTATTATTATTGTTAATCATCAGCAGTAATTGGCTTTGTGCTGTATGTTGATGTTTGTTAATAAATAAATAAATAAATAACAATATTGACTTTTTGTACAATAAAACAGTGTGGGCTGGAGGTGCCTTGTTTTTTACCTTTCCTATGACATCTGAACAAATGTGATAAGTAAATCCAACTTAATATAACTTCTGCAGTGCATTAATTAGATTCAACATGTATTTATATATCTAAGTTATCTGTTATCTCTAAGTTGATTTCTTCATTTGATGGATAATTTCACACGAGAGAAAACACCTACACTAAATGAATTCCCTTGAACCAGCTTCCTTGCAGCTAGCGAGAGGCTCGAATATTGACCAAACTGATAAAAAGGAAGAAAATATGATCTTTCCTTTTGAGAATGGTGCATCTGCAACACAATCTCAATGGTTCATTTCGTATTCATACTACTGAAAAGATATAAAAACATCAGAACACCATATTTCTGCATCTCTTTCAGCTTCCACATCAGCTGAAGAATCGATACTCTCTGAGAGACTGCTGGTGGTCCTTTATTTTATTTTTTATCTCTAATGAGAAATATGCAGGACGTCGAATCAGTCCGAAGTAATTTAATATAGGTTAGATAAATGTATCCTATGGTTTTGGGATCGGGTAAAAACATAAACTTAACTAGATATCAACACCAAATTTTAAAATGAGTATCTATAAATAATTTGTAGGTAAATAACAGGAAGAAAGAATCGCATTATTTTGCCATAGGGCAAAAAATGAAATTAACTTGGAATTTACATCAAAATTTAAAATGGGGTTCGATATTAGTACATAAAAAAATAAAATATTTTTCTTACTTTTAGGGTTTCCTTGTTTATCAATCCTCATGTAAATATATTTATCAGGGTAATTGGTGTAATATATGGAATCAACTATTCCATATGTCATAGCCACAGTATTCAAGAAGGATGCCTTAACATAGACTATTAGCTCTATTTTCCAAAAAATAACATAGGGTTTCATTATTTAACAGTGAAAAAATAATAATTGGGATGCCGTTTAAGAAAAAATTATATAAGACCATTCTGTTCCTGGGCTCGATATAGAAAAAATGCGACTTTGATCCTCAGCGCCATGGGTTCGATTCCAGAGGGCCCCAAAATCCTGATTTTTCCTGTTTAAAAGCATTGCTTGAATATTCGGGAACTTTTAAAAAATACTTATTGGATAGTTAGAAAATCAAAACTCAAGGAGAATATATATGGTCATGATCTATCGAAAACATAAATGACTTTTACAGAAAATATCCTGGGTTCGATGCTAGGACGATGCAAAGATCTGCCATTTAAAATACATTGAGGTAGTTTTTCATTATTTTTTTATGCACATATCGAAATGATAGGAAGTTCTCGCTCTGCAAGAATATGTATATTAAGAATTGGTTTAAGAAAAAAATTTAGATAAGACCATGCTGCTCCTGGGTTCGATGCCAGAGCACATTAATATTTCTCGCATAAGGAATGTATGTGAAAAGTAGGACGTCGTTTGAGGCAATTGCAACCAGTATTTCTGCTTGAGTTTTTGCACATAGTTAGAGATGGTGATCTTCTATTGTGCTGCATAGTAAGTTCACCAGAAATACCCATATTGGATGCTGGACAATTAAATTGCAGCGAATTTTAAGAATATTTTCAATCCTTTTTTTTTCTTTTTAGGACCTTCTCAATATGATGCCGACTTGAAATTAGAGTTATCAATATGCTTGTAGTATGCAAGCAATACTTGTATAAATATATATACAAGCAAAATGTTGCTAGCATACTGCAAGCATATTGATAACAGATATTTAAAGTTGGCATCATATCGAGTGGGTGTTCAAAAGAAAAAAATTGAAATACATTGATAATATTCTTAAAATTCCCTGCTATTTATCTGTCTGGCATCGAACCCGGGTCTTCCTGGTGAAGTCTTCCTCTACCAAAGCTAGAGCTTCCTATCATTTCGATAAGTGCATAAAAAAATGAAAAACTACCCCAATGTATTTTATATGGGAGAAATGTTAATCAACCGGCATTGAACCCGGGTCTTCCAGGTGATACTTCCTATGCAGCACTACAGAAGATCACCACCTCTAACTATGTGTGAAAATTCAAGCAGAAATATTTGCTGCAACTGCCTCAAACGACATCCTACTTTTCACATATATTCTTTATGTTAGAAATTTTAATGTGCTCTGGCATCGAACCCAGGAACAGAACAGTCTTATCTAAATTTTATTTTAAACCGATTATTAATATACATCTTCTATCTAAGCAAGAACCTTCTATTATTTCAATAAGTGCATCAATAAAAAAATAATGAATAACTACCCCAATGTATTTTAAACGGGTGATTTTTGCATCGTCCTAGCATCTAACTCAGGACATTTTCTGTAAGACTCTTTAGTGTTTCCGATAGATCATGACAATATATTTAGGCTCCTAGAGTTTTGATTCTCTACCTATCCGGGAAGTATTTTTTTTAAATTCTGGAAAATCAAACCAATCCATTTAAATGGAAAAAATCGTAACTTTGTGGCCTTCTGGAATCGAACGCATGACACTGAGGTTCAAAGTCGCATTTTTCCTGGGGTTTCGCATTAAAGCCTATACACTGTAAAAATTTTAAGTCAATGACGCTTGTGGTTTAGCCTGTGAATTAGTATCCTATCTATATATATATACGAGTAAAATGTAGCTTGGATACTGCAAGCAGATCACAAAAACTAATTTCATGTTGGCATCATATCGAGACGGCCCTCAAAAGAAAAAAAAAAGGATTCAAAATATTCTTAAAATTCGCTGCAAATTATCCGTCTGGCATCGAACCAGGGTCTTCCTGGTGAACTTACTCTGCCGCACAACAGAAAATCACCATCTCTTACTATGTGTGAAAATTCAAGCAGAAATGTTGGCTCCAACTGCCTCAAACGACGTCCTACTTTTCAATAATGTAAATGGCTCTCTGGATTCGAACCAAGGACGATTTAGGAAATCTAAAAAATGTTTTTGAAATTTATTTATGTCCTCTATCGATATGCCTAATTTCATATTTAAATATTATTGGGAAAGGGTTTAAATTAATTCTTAAAAATCGGATAATTTACTGATTGTAGAGATGCCTGGTGTCGAACCCAGGAAATATTGGTAGCTGTGAATGCACAGTATGACTTATTACAACTTGATCTTATTTCATACAATGTTTGAAGTCGATATCATGCTGGGAAGTACAAAAAACGTTTTTTCTGTTGTCTCCATAAGAAATGCATTGAGGAATGTAAATGGCCCTCTGGGATCGAGCCAAGGACCATCAGCGAATATGTAAAATTTTATTATGAAATATATTTATGATCTCCAACCTCATGCCGAATTTCAAGTTTCCATGCCAATGAGAAAGGGTCCAAAAAAAATCTTTAAAATCGCCATAATGCATTTTAAACGGCCGATTTTTGCCTCGACCTAGCATCGAACCCAGGATATTTTCCGTTAAAAATATTTATGTTTTCGATAGATCCTGACCATATATATAGGCTCCTTGAGTTTTGATTCTCTACCTATCCGGAAAGTATTTTTTTTTAATTCCCGAAAATCAAAGCAATGCATTTAAACGGGAAAAATCGGGACTTTGGGGCCCTCTGGAATCGAATCCATGACACTGAGGTTCAAAATCGCAATTTTTCTGGCGGTTACACGTTATGGCCAATATGTCATAAAAATTTCAAGTCAATGACGCTTGTGGTTTAGCCTGTGAATTTGTATCCTATCTATTTATCTATCTATATGAATGAATCCGGAGAAGCATCTATATTTAATAGATATATCATTCTTAAATAAAAATGTGGCTGATGTTTTTTAAGAATGATAACTTTATAGACTTTATGGATGTAATATTATCATATATAAAAGCAAAAATAAAGGAATGTGCAAATAAATCTCAGAGTGTAAACTTTAATTTGGATGAGCTAAACTCAAGAATCAGACATTTTTACATTCACTTTTGCTAGCAAAGTGAAACTGAAGCAGAATTGCAAGGTATTGTGTAGCAGCTGCAAATATCTGAAAAAGAATATAAGAACAGGTGAGTAACATACATTCCTTATTCCTCCTAACAATTACCTACATAGAATTTTTTCACAGAAAACACAGAAGGTGATAATATACTTTTGCAATGATTTAAAGTAAGATGTGCATATTTTCAACTAACGTATAATTTTAATGAATTTAATCATGCGCTATTCCACAATGTTGCTAGCATACTGCAAGCATATTGATAACAGATATTTAAAGTTGGCATCATATCGAGTGGGTGTTCAAAAGAAAAAAATTGAAATACATTGATAATATTCTTAAAATTCCCTGCTATTTATCTGTCTGGCATCGAACCCGGGTCTTCCTGGTGAAGTCTTCCTCTACCAAAGCTAGAGCTTCCTATCATTTCGATAAGTGCATAAAAAAATGAAAAACTACCCCAATGTATTTTATATGGGAGAAATGTTAATCAACCGGCATTGAACCCGGGTCTTCCAGGTGATACTTCCTATGCAGCACTACAGAAGATCACCACCTCTAACTATGTGTGAAAATTCAAGCAGAAATATTTGCTGCAACTGCCTCAAACGACATCCTACTTTTCACATATATTCTTTATGTTAGAAATTTTAATGTGCTCTGGCATCGAACCCAGGAACAGAACAGTCTTATCTAAATTTTATTTTAAACCGATTATTAATATACATCTTCTATCTAAGCAAGAACCTTCTATTATTTCAATAAGTGCATCAATAAAAAAATAATGAATAACTACCCCAATGTATTTTAAACGGGTGATTTTTGCATCGTCCTAGCATCTAACTCAGGACATTTTCTGTAAGACTCTTTAGTGTTTCCGATAGATCATGACAATATATTTAGGCTCCTAGAGTTTTGATTCTCTACCTATCCGGGAAGTATTTTTTTTAAATTCTGGAAAATCAAACCAATCCATTTAAATGGAAAAAATCGTAACTTTGTGGCCTTCTGGAATCGAACGCATGACACTGAGGTTCAAAGTCGCATTTTTCCTGGGGTTTCGCATTAAAGCCTATACACTGTAAAAATTTTAAGTCAATGACGCTTGTGGTTTAGCCTGTGAATTAGTATCCTATCTATATATATATACGAGTAAAATGTAGCTTGGATACTGCAAGCAGATCACAAAAACTAATTTCATGTTGGCATCATATCGAGACGGCCCTCAAAAGAAAAAAAAAAGGATTCAAAATATTCTTAAAATTCGCTGCAAATTATCCGTCTGGCATCGAACCAGGGTCTTCCTGGTGAACTTACTCTGCCGCACAACAGAAAATCACCATCTCTTACTATGTGTGAAAATTCAAGCAGAAATGTTGGCTCCAACTGCCTCAAACGACGTCCTACTTTTCAATAATGTAAATGGCTCTCTGGATTCGAACCAAGGACGATTTAGGAAATCTAAAAAATGTTTTTGAAATTTATTTATGTCCTCTATCGATATGCCTAATTTCATATTTAAATATTATTGGGAAAGGGTTTAAATTAATTCTTAAAAATCGGATAATTTACTGATTGTAGAGATGCCTGGTGTCGAACCCAGGAAATATTGGTAGCTGTGAATGCACAGTATGACTTATTACAACTTGATCTTATTTCATACAATGTTTGAAGTCGATATCATGCTGGGAAGTACAAAAAACGTTTTTTCTGTTGTCTCCATAAGAAATGCATTGAGGAATGTAAATGGCCCTCTGGGATCGAGCCAAGGACCATCAGCGAATATGTAAAATTTTATTATGAAATATATTTATGATCTCCAACCTCATGCCGAATTTCAAGTTTCCATGCCAATGAGAAAGGGTCCAAAAAAAATCTTTAAAATCGCCATAATGCATTTTAAACGGCCGATTTTTGCCTCGACCTAGCATCGAACCCAGGATATTTTCCGTTAAAAATATTTATGTTTTCGATAGATCCTGACCATATATATAGGCTCCTTGAGTTTTGATTCTCTACCTATCCGGAAAGTATTTTTTTTTAATTCCCGAAAATCAAAGCAATGCATTTAAACGGGAAAAATCGGGACTTTGGGGCCCTCTGGAATCGAATCCATGACACTGAGGTTCAAAATCGCAATTTTTCTGGCGGTTACACGTTATGGCCAATATGTCATAAAAATTTCAAGTCAATGACGCTTGTGGTTTAGCCTGTGAATTTGTATCCTATCTATTTATCTATCTATATGAATGAATCCGGAGAAGCATCTATATTTAATAGATATATCATTCTTAAATAAAAATGTGGCTGATGTTTTTTAAGAATGATAACTTTATAGACTTTATGGATGTAATATTATCATATATAAAAGCAAAAATAAAGGAATGTGCAAATAAATCTCAGAGTGTAAACTTTAATTTGGATGAGCTAAACTCAAGAATCAGACATTTTTACATTCACTTTTGCTAGCAAAGTGAAACTGAAGCAGAATTGCAAGGTATTGTGTAGCAGCTGCAAATATCTGAAAAAGAATATAAGAACAGGTGAGTAACATACATTCCTTATTCCTCCTAACAATTACCTACATAGAATTTTTTCACAGAAAACACAGAAGGTGATAATATACTTTTGCAATGATTTAAAGTAAGATGTGCATATTTTCAACTATATTTTACATCTTATTATCTTCGACAATGTTATATTATTTACAAAATAATTCCATACAGTAGAATTGCATGCAATTGAAAAATTATCCGAGAGATTAAAAGTAGACAAGTAATGATACATTGTCTTAAACTTACTGTAACATCAGAAAAGATGTGATGCTGTTGAATGATTACCAGATTTCCACATATAAAAGTTGTATTCTCGTAATTTTATTATATTATGGTTAATCAAAACAACATCACCATAGAAACATTGAACATTGGTTCAAAAGCAGTGAATTTCCGCGTTTCTATGATGATTTAGAAATATTAATACATAGAGAATCAGTTTCTCTCACAATACATTTCAAGGTATTCCTGAAATTAAACACCGTGAATTTTAGCCTTTAACTATCCCAGATGTGTGCTTTCAATTATTTTTTTATTTATCAATACCTCACAAACGGCGTTATTTTAATGTAATTTGTGAGGTCACAAAAGAACTGTAGACGTAAAGATATCTGAAAATTAACCAATCTTAATCCATCCTTACTGGGATGATATGGAAAAGGCAGATGAGAAGATTAGGTAAAACGTTTTTGGATTATATAAATTTATCAAAAACTTTGATAGTTTTTAACAAATGCATTAATTATTTTTGTTGCTACGACTAGTATGATATGACGAAATGTTTCATTTAAATGAAGAAAATCAGAGAATTACATTAATTACAATAACCATTCAAACATAAAAATTTGAGGGTTAGGAGATTGTAAGGGATCAAAAATATATTTGTAATGAATGTTGAAGAAACTTTTAACCAATTTTGTGTTAACAGAAAGTCACTCTGTGAACATGATTCCTAACGCAATTAACAGTACTATTAATTGCACGCATGAAGCATAATTGGAATCAAATATGTTATTGACAAATGACCTATTATCACAAAGATTAGTCATTTTGATGCCCTGGCTACACTGTTTATTCAAAGAAGGCATTAAAATGAAGACATCAATCACTAATTTGAAAACTTATTTCCCATGAAAAGCTATATACTGATTGAACTTTCAAACTGGGATAGAAAATTCTAAGGCAGAGTGAATAATACAAAGGAGAAAAATAAATACAGATAACAGATTAAATTTTGGATTATCTTGAAAGACAGTCATAAGTTACGGAATAGGTTGGATCATTTAAATAAGACAAAAGTTTAAAAAATACAATGCTATCTTGATCTAATTTTTACCACGCCAAGGAAAATGATCTCTAGATTCTGAAAACCCTAAGATGCAATAAACAAAACATTCAGTCGCTGTTGTGGTCGGACCTCAAAATATCAACCTTAAGAGCCACAAAAATATTACAAACAAGAATGTAGGATCAGGATTCCACTATATTTTGAAGTGTGAAAATGGAAGTATTAGAAACTCTTTGGCATTCATAACTACATACCGACGTTAGGAGCTTTAAATCTATTGTGAATTTAACCTTTGTATTCAGGATTTGAAGCGAGAACAAGCGCAGCTGAAATGAAGAAAAAACAATAATTAATTTCAAATCCTTTATCTTAATTTCTCTGATACATAAAATTAATTTCATTTTCAAATTGAATTTTACTCTATTATCATTGTCTTGCATTTCTCCATTTTGTATTTGCCTTGATTTGAGTACACCCAGTTACTTCCACTCTCTCTCTATATTGACTGTTTATTATTAACTTAGTAACAGCTTAACTTTGTTAAAGTTCGAACTTACTCGTGGGTCATTCGCAGCAAACCTTCCATGATACACTATGTCGCTTTTTCTTCAGGTTTTTGAGTACCATGCACAGAAGTTAATTACTTCTGCACCTCTGCTAAAGCCCAATACATATTTTAAGGTGTTGATATTTCACATGTTAGGTATTTCAAGAGGTAATTTTCACTTATTACCTGCGGTTCTGGGCAAATGAGGGCCCTTTGATGCTGAAAGATCTTTCAAAGGTAGATTTTCTTACAGGACCAGTACATTCATTTACCTTCATTGTTGAGTGTTAAATTCAATTTCCTTTATTCATAGAAACTAGTTTGAACACGTGCACTGTCTTTATTTTCATTTGATTTGAATTATTTCCTGAGAGATGGTTATTTCTACTTTGAACACAAAAAACTTTAGCATCACGAATTGTCCATACTGCTGTAATGTTGTGCTGTATGAAGTTAACTTTTACCTAACAGAAATCGACATTGCAACTCAGCAATTAAGCCATGAACTTATCATTATGCTACAATAGTGTAATAAAGTGAAAATTCGTATTGTGCTCAGTGTTTTGTGAAGCGTAAATTGGGATTACTGTTTATTCTAAATACTACATGAAGGAACTTAGTGAAAATGTGATAAACTCTTGTGGACATTTGCTTCAAGTCAATCTTAGACAATTTTAGAAATGTGTGATGGAGTTAATATTAAGTGGTGTCGAATTTTAAATAGGTTTTCTATCGTGGAATAAATTAAACATGGTCTAAATTAGACAAAACTATTTTTCCCTTAAATTTTCTTCCAGGAGATTTTCACCATTGGATCATCCTGTATAGATTAATGTAAGAAATTTCTTTATTTGCAAGTACTAATTTGAATATGTCAGTCTTTCTTTTCATTTGTTTTGAATAATTTCCCATGCAATGGTAGACCCTCAATGTACTTCATTAAGAATGACTAATTGTGCTTCGAAATTGGTGTTAACTGTACTTTATTAGGGGGTTGTGAAGTGTTGTAGTGTGAGAAGAATTTTTACACAAGTGACTTCCTGAAAATCCGCAACTTTTGGCTTAAAACTTGTTAGTGAAGTGTTTAAACAGTGATCTTATGTGTTGAGAACAGTGGAACTTTAAATTTGAAGTCTTGAATTTTGATATCTTTCAAATGAACTTATGAACGTGGATATTTTCAAACCAATGTCGTACAATATTTGACTTGTGCAATCATAAGTTAAATATGTAGTATTATCAAAGTGTTGATCTGCCATTGTGGAATAAATAGTGATATTACATTATATAATCTTTATATTCTTTTAATTTCTCTCTATGTATACATAGTTTCAAGCTTTTGCAAAGAAAGGTTTCTTTCTATTTATTTCTTGGAATTTTATAATACCATGCAAATTCTTTCCAGAGTTTGCAAAATGCAGTAATCCATTTGATTCTATATTTTTAATTTGTGTCCATTTATCATTTTTGTTATATTTTTTTACTTTGTTTTAAACGTTAAATGAAAGACTTGAATTTAAAATTTGTTTTTAAAAATTGCAAATCTAATTAATTTTGAAATGGATGTTAACCTCTTATGGTTCAAATTTTAATTGTCCCTCTTTTTACTGCAAAAGTAGTTAAATTTTGCTAATTGTCACTTGGATACTGAAATTTCAGATATTTCATTTTATGAATAATATCAGATTTTAATGGTTTCTAAAAAGTATTTTCCAAATAAAGGTTTCTTTCTATTTATTTCTTGGAATTTTACAATACCATGCAAATTCTTTCCAGAGTTTGCAAAATGCAGTAATCCATTTGATTCTATATTTTTAATTTGTGGCCATTTATCATTTTTGTTATATTTTTTTACTTTGTTTTAAACGTTAAATGAAAGACTTGAATTTAAAATTTGTTTTTAAAAATTGCAAATCTAATTAATTTTGAACCAATTTTCAATTCTTGATTTCTTGATCACTTTATTAGAATATTTATCTGGAATTTTGTAATTACAGCTATTGATACCTTCTACAGAAGATTTTTCTTGAATTTAAGACTTTTGTCCTTTTAATTCCAGTGTATTTTTATTGATTTATTCAAATCAGCTTATTTTCTTGTCGACAAATGTATTTGCTATCTCAATCTTTCAATGTTCTATTTTCATTGCATTTCTTAATTTTTGATTACTGTGCTTTGTAATTTCTTTTAATATGGTTGTTTACATTTTATGTAACTTTTTGTAAATTTCCATACTTTGAAAATAGGGCAAATTGAAATGAATTTCTTGTGTTTTCAAGGTTATATTTTTTGGGACTTAGAATTTGGCGACCAGGTACTGGTAACTCTGCAGTGGAGAGCTCTGGAATATCTTCCGAGTCCAACTTGTAAACATAGGAAAATATTCAGAGTCGAGAAACACTTTCAAATGTTTACTAGTTTCTATCAACTTGCAGGTCAATCATCAAATAACTTTAACTCATATTTTAAGGTGTCACTATTTCATTAAATAATTTAGTAGCCGACAACAATTTATAGCTTGCTGCTATTCTTGAATAAAATCAACAGAACTGTTTTAAAACACTAATAAATTTCAGAAAGATTTCTGCAAAATGAATCAAGCAACCAAAACATTTGACACAGAAAGAACCGTTAAAGGAAACAATATCTACTCCTTCTTTCTTAGACTATATAAATTTAATTTTGCTCTTAAATTGCGACACAGCATGATGGATCCTGCAAGATATTCCAAAACAATTATTTCAAATAAAGCGAATAACTTCACAAAGAATGTGGAAAAAAGCGAGGAATTCTACAAAATATAATAAATGGTTAAATAATGGAATATGCTATATGATCCGCAAGAATTATTAATTCATATCTTGAGAGTTTCATTTAGAGAGAATTCTTTTGTAAGAAAAACTTCCTTAATGAAAATTTCCCATATATATCGTTCAATACCAATAGCCATTGTGCTTGAAACTGCTCAAAATGCAAAATAAGATATTTGAATCCTCAAATGAATGCTAACGTAAATTAGATTTGTTACAGCCTATGAAACTATTTCCCTAAAATTTGCATCATATGTGCAGGAAATAAAAGTATTTCAGAAGAAATTAATCTAGTTTTCCTCCTGATAATTCCATCGGAAGACTGAAGTAATTAACTTTGGATGAATCAATATCTGTCAATAAAAGAATACGGATACTAGTGTTTGAAAAATTAAGCAACCTAAATATTGTAAATTACAATTCAACTTCATGAAAAAGAACTACTGATGTAAAAATCACAAATGCAGGTAAATGATTTCCTGAAATGTCCAATGCACTGAATAAAGTGTATGAAAATAAAAAATGATCCAAGACAAAGAAATTAAAATTCCAACAAACTGTTTGAAAATTTTTAAGAATTCCATGGATTATACAAAAATATTATTTATTGGGTAAAATAGTAGACCTAAAATAATTATCAATCATTATTAGTCAAAGTAATTATTCAATGTTCTCAGGGTCATTTTAGGGTGCTTCTTTAGAGTCCCTTTAATCTAATTAACTTGACATGGAAAATACTGCAATCCAATAAGGCTACTTCAAATCAAATTACCACAATGCGATAAAAAATTAAAGTCATTAAAGGCTCACTTAAACCTATGAAACCTTTACTCACAGTTAAAAATGATCTGTACAAGTAACACAAAGTTTTTTATTTACTTTACCGAGTATAAAATAAAGTATAAATCGGTAAATGCCAAAAATTCCATAATGCTGTAATTTGTAAATGCCATCTCTCTTCTTGAATCTGTAGAATAATCTTCATTACATTAAATGTAAATAGCTAACTTAGAAAAATTTCACCTGCTTGGCGCAGCCATTCCACTATCACTTTCCCCACTTCCTTCTTTGATGAGGCGGCCAAACTAGCTCTTCCCTGTATTACCTCTGAAATGAAAATTAAAAGTATTATTCATTTGTGTTTAATCCACTGAAAGAATTTAAGTATTTTCACTATTTTCTATCAGGTCTACTAACTATGCTCATTCTCTACTTGAGATGGACAAGAAATGTATCTCCATATTCACAACTGTTTCCTAAGCAGTCTCAAGACAGATCAACTTGAATGAGCTGAAGGGTTGAGTTACTACTAGCAGGAAAGCTAATGTTAGAAATAGTAAATACAATTAATATGTCAACCTTCTGGTTGAAGCACTGAGTGATGTTTCCATCATTAACTTCATTCTGCTGAACTTCTGTTTACAATCTATGAATTATTTTCTTACCAAATATTAATTTATCAAGTTTTGAGACTTTGAAGGCTGATTCACTCCTTGCAGGGACACCTTTATATGTAAATGACACTACCAGGGAATCCGTCATTATCCTGTATATTATACTGTTGACTGAGGCCACCAAAGACGCACCTCCCTGGACTTTTAGCTCCTTTTTCTGAAAATGCAAGATAGTCAAGGTAATTTGAATTAGAAAAGGGAACTAAATATACACATATGGTCTTAGAGTAACTTATGGGAACGCAAATACAAATGATGGCAGAGACTTGCACAAACACTAATCAAGATCTGGTAGTTTGGTAAATTAGAGTCAGTGTGACTAATTTTTGTCATTAGTACAAGAGAGACCGAAAGGAACAAAGGGAATGGGTGAAAGGGGAAGATACACAAGTGAATTTTCATCCAAAACTTACCACCAACTCCTTGAATGTTTTATCATTTAACTTCTCCTCCATAGCTTCATAGCCATCCTCTGACTCAAGAGGAAATGGAATGACCTCTTCCATGCCCACTTCCAGTCTAGGCACTGATTCCTGTATCTTTATACCATCCAATGCCATCCTCATGCACTTTGAATTTTCCAGAAGTTCCCGAAGAAGAATATTGCTTGCCATAACTCTTTTCTCCAGATTTTCAATAGTGCCTGAAGAGTAACATTTAGAAAAGACTTAGAACATTTAACTAACCAAATAATCTTCATCAAGGTGTATGTGCATTCAAGAGAGAATGGTCTGATATGGCAAATGCAATTTTACAATTGTGTTAATCTAAAATCATTCATACAGACATACTTACGCCTGTTTTTGTTGCAGCAAGGTGAACCACAACTGCATTCTCCAGCTTCCTCCCATTCCGAAACTGTTCTTCCTGTAAAGGGAACTTCTATTTTATATACATAAATATACATTACACTAAATACACAACATATTACTTTGTTGCAATAATTGCCAATTTAATTTTGCCATTTAATTCGAACAATAATAGCAACGTGAATTGGGGAAGTGCTTAGTTGGAATTCCTAGTCCTAGGAGGACTAAATGAAAATATGAAATGAATGCAAATGAAAACAATGAGATTAAAGGTATGTAAAGGTAGATGAAAGCGGGAATGGAGAGGATATGCAGATGAGTAATGGAAGTCCTAAAAAGAACTGTTCTGAACGTGAAAATGAAATTAAACTGAAGTAGAGAGGATAAATGCAAAAGCGAAGGGTTATCGTACCTATGGTAGAGTGATGAGAGCACATATTTCATGGAAGTACCTTGTCGAATTCTGCCTAGTTACATTAGCGCCGCGTATCGGTGAACGACGAAATGGAGGTTTGATGGCAGCCATTATTCTTTCACGAAACTCTGGAGAATTTTACCAGATTTTTACGACAAATTCCACTCCTGAATTTTTGATTCATCAAATATTATTTATATATATTATATGATAAATTAAACAACAGGGGATCATATTAATATTAATATAACAGGGGATCAGATACTCTAAATTTAAAGTATGTAAAAGTGGGATTTGGAAATCTAGAATTAGAAATCCAGATTTTCCATGTATTAAACAAGGATTTCGAAATCCAGATTCAATGTACCTCAAATCCTAAAAATAATATATAAATTACCTACATATTATTTTATAATTATATATAAATTATATATTATATTATATGATAAATTAAACAACAGGGGATCATATTAATATTAATATAACAGGGGATCAGAAAATCTAAATTTAAAATATCTAAAACTGGGATTTGAAAATCCAGATTTCGAAATCCAGATTTTCCATGTATTAAACAAGGATTTCGAAATCCAGATTCAATGTATCTCCAAATCCTAAAAATATCTAGATTTAATCCTTATCTGGTTTGTAGGGTTGGTATTGATACGACTTTTAGTTTTCACGTTAGAGCGCCCACTATCACACACACACACACACACACACACACACAGACATCATTCCGAAAATGGTCAAAACGTGTTCTAGGGACCCCAAAACATGTATTTCCGTTGAAATCTTGAAGTCGAATTTTTTCATGAAAACAATACTTTCTCTATACTTCGTATGTGGAGAAAGTAAAAATAAAATTTACTGTCGTTGGACCTAACCATAGTAAAATGCCAAAAGAATTGAAGAATAAAGGATTGAAATGGAAATGAGTTGACATAAGGGAGAGGACATGACTGCACTCATTCAGAAAGAAATGATACAACTACAGTAAGCGACAGATGTGCAAGTAGAACCAGCTGAGAGAAATTTCGGCAATGAACAAGAGAAAGCTTTGAAACCTGCATTTGTGGAAGATTATGCTAAGCACGTGGGACACACTGAAAATTCAGAAAGAACAGCAACAGTTTTTCTATTATCAGGTGATCATAGAAGTGGACTAAGAAATTATACTTTCATCTTCTGGACTAAGTTCTGAATGCAGGCCTCTCTACGTGATGAAATGACATGCGCCATTGTAGATGACACCCCCACGAGAATCTTCCTCATGCCCTTTTCTTGATAAAAGCAAAAAATGTATTTTTTTAAATCCTCTAACTGCCTCTTCCTGAATTTCCAGAGCTTGGATATCCTATTCCTCTTGCAACTGTGCCTGCTGTCGTTCCCTCTGGTCAGTGAGTTCAATCAACTGCTCTCCTCTTTTGGAGGCTGTTAAAGAAAAGAACGTTAATTAAATGTCACAGATTAATGAATCATAAAAACACCAAAGAAAGAAGAAATATTATAAGATGTGCATGCATTTCATAGGAGGTAGCAATTTTTTTATCCTATTTATTTTAGGTTCCACAACTGAAAATAAAAGAGAGCTAGGTTGCTCTAGGACTTGATATATGATTAAGAATTAAGCTGGCACACCACATACATGATCAATAGTTACTGTGATGATTTAATAATCTTGGACTTATGATAAAAACCAATTATTTAAACTTAGATAGATTCACAAAGTGAACTCTCTCAAGCATCACTTTGTGGAATTTGATGTTCAATCAACAATTTCAATCGCAAAATTAGAAAGGAGGGAAAAAACACAATATTCTGTTAAAACTAAACCATAAAATGGCACAATTCGACGTAGTAGTAATCAATGGAATGGTACAGATTTTAGGATAGGAAGATAATTCACATTTTTGGTTAATTTACTCACTTTAAGCATATAAGAAGTCCATATTTTGATGTAGAACCTTACTTTAAAAATTAAAATTACTTTCTTTCATCATGTCATTTAGTTTAGGCCAATACAGATATGCTTTGGGTTTGTGGAAATCACCTACGTACAATTTGCATTAGTATTTTTGCCTGCAACTCAATAACCAAATACAGACCAACTTTCAAGCATAATAAAATGTTAATAACTATTTCATGCATAGAGAACAGACTGCAATTTAAGTACCTCATAGTTTATATCTCCACATGAGTCAAAGGATTCCCATTGAAAATTCCATTTATGACTTGAATTCATTAATTGATTAAGGAAAAAAATTAAACAGAAATAATCGGTGAAATTAGTTTATATTAATTCCATGCAAAGGCAAAATTAAACAATGTTTTCATTCAATAACTTGTAGTAGATCATAACAATACTTAGATCAAAATCACTAAAACTTAGAAGAAAACAAAAAAATATCTTCAATAATAAGTTTCATTTTTTTGCAATATTTGAAATGTTTATTTTCTTTTAATTTCCATTAGTTAAGGGTTGCAAAAAAGCCATCATAGCAATTATTTAAGATAATTAATAAGTTAATAATTGCTTCTAAATTGATCATTTTTATGACTATACATGTGTCTTCATCATAAAACACAAAAAATACTTCCAAATTATGGACGCTTTCTTACCCTTGATCCCTAGACTATGAGCACACTTTTAATGATTAACAGACAAATGTATAGGATTCAGCTTAGTTGGACATTTTATAAGAACTAAGATAAAAAATCTGATGTGGCCAGCACATGACTTTCTCCATATATAAGATGTAAATATTTATCTACGACAGTATTTTCGAACTCTATATTAAATCTAAACTTGGAAGATAAGTGATTAATTTCTTTCATATTATCTTTTACGTCACAAACATTATAAATAATGTTTTTGGGGACAACCTAGATGAAAAACGATTAAATTGGCCTTTCGCCCATAGAGCCCAGAGCGCCCACAAAGTACATGATCAGCAACTTCCAGTTTATCAGAATTTCATGAATAACTCCTTAACAATCAGTGATTCAAAAATATGTTTCATACAAAAGTTATAGTAAATATGATTTTATAAAATGTTTATAAATAATAGTATATACCTAAATATCATATTTATGGAGATATTTTGAAAACCGGAAATGAGCTTTGAAGAATGAAGCTCGACTTCTTCCGTTGAAATATCGAAGTCGAATTTTTTCATGAAAACAATACTTTCTCTATACTTCGTATATATAGAAAGTAAAAATGGATTACTGCTGAGTATACCATTCAGACAAACATTAGCAGCTGTGTGCTAAGAGCTAAGTAAAGACGAGAAACATTATTCACTGAATAAAAACATATTTCTTGCTTCTATTATCCTGATGGAAATCAACAGATGGCTTTGTCAATGCTAAATAAAAAGCAGTACGTATAATCTTTCTGACCTGATACGATTTTGAAATTTACAATCACAACTGTCAATTTTCATTAACTGAAAGGAAGCTTGAATTCACAGTAAATACATATTATACCAATTATATTTGAATGTCAATATACCAAAATCAGGTTCTACAATATTTTTTTGGGAAAACAGACAAATTTTCTTTCCTCACTTTCTCACTGTGAACATTGGGTTAACCCAGGTGAACTGGGGGGTGGTCCTGGGGGTCCAGACACCCCCCTGGATCTGTCCCTGCTTCTGCCTGAACTTCAAGGATCGCACATTCCAAGAACCTGAAATTCCTTGGACTATGGATTAATCATCACAACTGATGCAACCATGTTGACAACTTTCTCGAAAAATTAATTCAACTTTATACGAGGGTTGTTCGTAAAATAAGGTTCTCAGTGTTTTTTCACAGTGAAAACATGTTTAATTCCATGAATGCATACATTTTTGGAAAGTTCAGACTTTTACCTATTTTTCTACATAGTCGCCACTGAGGTCAATGCATTTTTGCATGCGTTGTACGAGCTTCTGAATGCCCAAGTCAAAAAATCTGCCGCCAAGCCACGCAGAAACCTGAAAACCGCTTCTTCCAGCTCTTCTCTGTTGCTGAAATGCGTTCCACCCAGGTGTTTCTTCATGTTAGGGAAGAGAGGGTAGTCACTTGGGGCTAAGTCCGGGCTGTAGGGTGGGTGTTTGACAATACCCAGATTAAGATTTTTGCTAAAAATAAAAGTAAATTTTGATAGACATTATCGATTTTTAAGTTAGAATGGTAGGATTATTTCTTTTAGAAGGGACACTTATCGATAGAAGTAATTGATTTTTCAATCAGGATACTGAGTAACGTGTGATGCTATCCTGGTACAGATGTTACCAAAGCATGGAATTTAATAGAAACTGCTTGCTGGGAAGATTATTTACACATAGATGGGGTATTTTTAGATAAGATGTAGTTCTTAATTGGCCTCTTCCAATCTTTTATAGTTTTAATTTTACAGTTGAATCCGGATGATTTTTATCAACTCTCTGATGAACAATAATAGGACATTATGATGAAGCTTAAAAGAAGTCTTAGAACTGCTCAGGTCACATTTTTCTGGTTGGATTTGTTATTTTCTTAATCTGTCCTATCGTTTGCCTCGTACAGCTTCCAGATTCGACATTCAATATCTTCTTTCACAGGATGAGGTGAGTGACCTGAAAACTCAACCTAGACCAATGGTAAACATCCTCTGTTATGCAGTTTTTAAAAACAGTAAATGTTTCCGTTTCTACATAATTTGCCAGTGGAATCATCATAATCCAAATTGTGGGAGAAATTATTGATGGTACTTCCATGCAGGTAAAGAAATAAGAATGTTTTCTGTGTATATTTTATGTAAGGTTGGATTTGTGATATATTATTACCACAAGCATCATGTAGAAGTACACATAATCATTACTTCAAGACTGTTGACATGGAATCAAGATATGAATCATTTTAACTCCGAGGAAATAGACTGTGTCAGAGTGTTCCTCTTTTCAAGTTCCTCCAGATGAATAATATCTTGCAAATGACTTAACAAAACACTGTTCTAGATGGCAAACATGTCATTCACATAAAAATAATATTCCCATAGTGCTCAGTAATTCTGCATTATAAGTTAGAGCAAGCAGTTATGAAAAATTCCATGCCAAATAGAAGTAATTGAACTGGAAATACAAGAGAAAATTAGTTAAACCTGATGGCATGGATAAATGTATTAAGTAGACTTGGTTCATGGGGACTCAATTTTAGTCAATTCAAATCTTTTTTTATTTAATAACTACCCAAGCAACACACCCATGTTGATTCCATGTGGATTTCTGGTCGACATGTTGACAGTGGAAAAGGTACATTGTAACCACATTGTTTCAATATGAAATTACAACAATAAGTTTAATAAAGAGGCTATTTTGAAGCAAATATGAGCAAAAATAATGTTATTTTTTTATATTTTGGTATGGATAAATAGTTTGCTAAAAAATAAGTCAAGTTTTCCTTTTTTTTATCTGATGTGATTTCACAATGTTGTTTCAATGTCATATTTCAACAAGAAATAAAATTATAATTTCGCTTTAGCGTAATGCCCTAATTTTGCTTAATTCCCCCTCTAAAGGAAAAAAATTCATTTGAAAGTTTGTTAACGCATTTTATGAAAGCAAAAAAATTCAGCATCAGAACTAGGTAATTTAGTATCTAATTGATGACATAATTAATCACGGTCTTTATTTAAATATTTTAAACGACAATTTAAAATTATCAGCTTAAAATTTTGGTGTTGAAAACTACTTTGTTTTTTATCAAAAGTATAATCAGTATTATCATTAATATTGGAAATAAGAACGATGAATTCAAGTTGTGGATATATTTTTGTTTTTCTCAATTGCAAATTTGTTAAAAGAACCATAATCCATCCATCTCCATCAACTGCAGAGTGGAAATACAAGTTAACTAAGCTAGTAAAGATTAAGTCGCAACCTGAAGATTGCTTTGGTGCATATAACATAAGGGTTCTTGGTACATCAGGTAAATATGTAGTAGGCTACAGGAGCCATATTTTATATTTTTGTATGTCAAGTTTCTTAGGGTTGAAATATTTGTTTGAGTTAGTTTATTGTGATAAATTGACTTATTCTATTAGAATATGATATACTTTTTATGTATTATCCCATCGATCATTGTTAAACCTTTTTTAGTGGTCTCATTTTTTTATTACATAAAGGCAATTATGAAAATTGTATCATATATTATAATGCATCAGAACCATGGTTTATACAAGTCCTTGGAAACCTGAAAAGGGGCTTTGGAAAACTTTCCTTGATTTGAAAGTGCTCAAAAAAGTAACATTCCTTAATGCCATTTCCAATTTGATAGATTTTTAGAAGATTCTTGGTAATGTCTGCTTTATTAAATAAAGTTATTTTATTGTAGAGATACCGAAAAGAGCCAATGAGAAAGCTAAAAAGCTTGAACGAGGAAGGGCTACGAGTGAAATCAACACAACAGATTGTGAGAAGACGACCAACGGTAGGCCAAAGAGGAAAAACACAAAGAGGAAATCCTATTCCAGTTCATCCGATAGTGAAAATGATCTAAGCAGTGAAGAGGAGTTGACACTGTCCATTCCCCCACCGCCATCTCCACCATTGTTTCAATTTTCACCGTCACTAAATGCTGCTGCAATAGTGACGGACCTAAATAAAGACGGGGCATCCCTAACTCCCCAGTCTTCAAGCCTGACTCTCCATACTTATAACACGCCAACTACCTCTCAGCAATTTTCACCGTCACTATTGCAGCAGCGTTCAGTGACAGGTCAAAATGAAAACGGGCCAGTAACATCGCTAACTCCCCAGTCTAAGAAGACTAAATTTCAAGCTGATGGAGCAGGATATATATTGAATGTGAAAGTTTTGCCACTAACGTTGGTCATCCAGTGGCATTGGAAGATGTAAATACAAGTGGCATGGGAGTGGAGGCACTTCTTCGATTGAATGCGGGTATGTATTGTTTATAAAACGTATGCTCTCTATAAAATTCTATGCTATCCTTAAAAATATGCTTATTTATGATTTTTACTTTCTCCATATACGAAGTATAGAGAAAGTATTGTTTTCATGAAAAAAATCGACTTCGAGATTTCAACGGAAATACATGTTTTGGGGTCCCTAGAACACGTTTTGACTATTTTCGGAATGATGTCTGTGTGTATGTGTGTGTGTGTGTGTGTGTGTGTGTGTGTGTGTGTGTGTGTGTGTGTGTGTGTGTGACAGTGGGCGCTCTAACGTTAACATTATTAGTCGTATCAATACCAAAATTCATATATAGTACTGTGGTGTGTGCTGTCAGAGTTGATTAGTTTTTCAAGTAAATCGGTAAACCGGAAGTCGAGCTTCATTCATCAAAGCTCATTTCCGGTTTTCAAAATATCTCCATAAATGTGATATATAGGTATATTGTATACCTTATAAAAGTTTTAGATAATGTGTTTTACTATAACTTTTGTATTTAACATATTTCTGTATCACCGGTTGATTAGGAGTTATTCGTGAAATACTGATCAACCGGAAGTAGCTGATTATGTACTTTGTGGGCGCTCTAACATGAAAACTGTTTGTTGGATCAACACCAAATTTCATATATAGTATTTTGGTTGGTGTCGTTAGAGTTGATTAGATTTTGGAGTAAATCGGTTAACCGGAAGTCGAGCTTCATTCTTCAAAGCTCATTTCCGGTTTTCAAAATATCTCCATAAATATGATATTTAGGTATATACTATTATGTATAAAAGTTTTAGAAAATATAATTTACTATGACTTTTGTACAATACATATTTTTGTACCACTGATTGTGTAGGAGTTATTTGTGAAATACTGATAAACCGGAAGTTGCTGATTATGTGCGTTGTGGGCGCTCTGGGCTCTGAGGCGAAAGGCCACTTCATCGTTTTTCATCGAACATGTCCTGAAAAACATTATTTATAATGTTTGTGACTTAAAATATAATAATATATAAATTAATCACTCATCTTCAAAGTTTAGATGGAATATAGAGTTCGAAATTACTGTCGTAGGAAAATATTTACATCTTATATATGGAGAAAGTCATGTGCTGGCCACATCAGATTTTTTTATTTTAGAAATCAGTTTTTATTTTTCTACATTTTTAAAATTTTGGTTAGGGTCATTTGAGTGTAATACCAAGGCGAGTGTAATCTTTTATCATTTTCATAGATTATAAAATAACACTGAACATTGATATTCCTTGAAACCATTGAAATTGTTTAATATGGTATTGAAAATTTACAAAAATAAAAAAAAGTGTATCCGATTTCATTTGTGCACTTAGAAATGATTTAATTTGCAGTTATGGAAGATATATCTTTCAAAATTTTCCCAGACACCCAGATTTCATTCCCTGGTCCACATAGTTGGGGGCCTACACTGTATATTCAGCCTAGTAGCCCTCTAAATCTAATATGATGGCAGTCCGTTTCTAATACATGTACCCTATAGCACACAATACTATTCTATATTTCAGAGTTCCACAAGCAAATTCTACGGAAGTTAAAATTGATTGAGGCCGAGCAGACCAGGCAACGGGATTCAGCAGTCAAGCGGCACCGTTTGCCGTTTTCCCTGCAAATATCGACCAAAGATGGATTGATTGCTAATCAGGATATTATGGTAAATTAATGAAATAAATAAGTCAATTCTAAGACTTTAAACACTACACTATTGAAGATCATGGGTTGATTTTAAGTTTTTTTTTTAAGATGTGCTGTACACAGATTGCTCTGGCCAGAAGTTGGCAAGCATGTATCAAAATTAATACTTTTTTTTGTTAAATATGCTTAAATTGTGTCATTTTCATTTTTGCTTGAGCTGTATTAATAGTAAAACTGCTGTTTAAAGTTGTTTTATAATTGTACCTAGAAGTACGGATAGTATATGGCAAGCAAAACAAATATATATTTTTAATAAGCCAAGAGCTTGAAATTTAAACAGATTTGAAATGTGACAGCGTTGAAAATGAGATACAGTGTGATATAGGCATATAAGTGAATAAAAATGCCAATAAAAATCTATCAGTCAAGCTTTTTAGGAAATTTTCCACAAGTTTTTAAGTTTAAACTTCATTTCTCAAAATTGTGCATGTCACTTGTACTCCTTTGCTTCTTTTTAAAAAAATCTAGGGTCAACCTTTTCTGTTGCAGATTCGTCATTTAAAATTGGTAGGAGGAGCTGAACTCAAGATAGCTATTCGGGGAATACTCAGTCGCTGCATGACTAATGGAATGGCCTCAAACTTCAGCTATTTTGGCCTTAGAAATAAAGAGAACTTCAAGCCTTTGAACTTAAAGAAAGTAGTCTTCAGTAAGTACATTTTAAAATATATCTGGTTTGTTATATTTAGACCTGTTCAGGTTCTCATCACCTGAGCAATGCTCATGGGAAGTTTGTAAGGAGGAAGAGAAAAATCCCAATTTCATTTAGGTGGCTTTAATATGTCGGTGCCATTTTATGCTGTACATTTTCAATCTAGTTTACTATAAAGTTACAAAATTATTATTACCATTTTGGATATCTTTACTTTTGAATTCTTCGCTCCATATTGAATATTGTTTGTTATTTGAAACAAAGTTTTAAGCTACAGGCCTCATCAGGATAATATCTATTTAATCTAATCTGGATGGATGATTTGTGATAATTTGACTTGTTCCTGAATTATATCTTGACTAGTAACTATTTACCTCTGTCAGACCTTTTGCCATTTATTTCGCAAATTGAATATATTATCTACTTATTACTTAAGACATATGCAATTAATTTCCAAGATGACTATTGATTCTACATGAATGAAAAGAACCTCATGCTTAGGAAATATGAAAAATAAATAAAATTGGGTGAAACTACAAGTTTTCCAAAAATTTATAATTTAGTGTTATATAACTTTAATAATTCACTATTTTTTACAGATGCTGTTCAGCTACTTTATCCAGAAGTTTCTGAAGCAGAATTTTCGAAAATTGCTGGGGATTGGTTCAGATATGCTCCCCGCAAAAAAGGTGGGAACAAACAACGTGAGGGAAAAGACACTGTAAGGTATGTTGTGTGACTAAGGCTTAGAAAATAATATCTCAATTATTTATTAAACACTTCCTCCAACCCTTAATTATAATTCGTAGCATTTTTTAGTAATAATACTTTTTTTTCAATAGTCGTATACAAACTTTCCTTTTAATAGACCTGCCTATTTTGTTAGTATTATGTTAGCTGATGTATTATGGCTAGTGTCCTAGGTAGGCTAGGTAGTGGCTAGGTTAAATTTTATAGATGTGGAGGAAGCAGCAACAGTGGCCGATTTAAGGGTCGGTGGGAGGCAAGACCTATAGGTGGTGTAGCTTCAGGCAGGTCCATTTCATTCTGATGGGCTTGTTTTGTTAATCTAAACAGAAATCTGGTCTTTTTATGAATTTTTTTCTTCTCATAAAGTACTGTTTAGAAGGATGTAAAAGCTTTCTAGAAAATGTAGGTTTTATGGGCATAAGAAAAAATTAGCTCACTTTATGAAATTCCACAACTTTTGGGTACAGAACTAATTATCCTCCCTCATTACGATATTGGAGCTCAAATTTCATATGTTTTGTATAAGATTAAAGGTTTGTGACTTGTTTTTATGTAAAATAGAATGGTGAGGTTTTCATTTGAAAGATGCTGTAATTCATTTGCTGATAACAAGAATTGTGTCCAATCACAGCATGTTCAAAATATAGAGCATATCTTTTAAAACTCTTGTTTATGAATTGTGGTATCTTTTAGAGAAGGCTAGTTCATTGACAGGCCCAGGTGCAACTGTTCATTTACTGCCTGTTGAATCCATCACTGAGCAGCAACGTATTGCAATAATCTAAAAGTCAGACCTAAATCAATTAGTTCATTTTTAATGGAATTGGAATATGATTTAAAAACTTCAGGAAAGTTTTGCGGGATATTGGACTGGCCTAGTATTTTCACAAATTAACCAGTTAATGTAATAATTACAGCCATGTAAAAATAATATATGATGTTAATAATACAGTAGGTGATTAAAATACATTTTGATTTAAATCTTTAAATTAAAACTATCTTAAAGAAGCTTATGAAATAGTCTATATGAGTGTAAGTGTAAATATTATTAAGCACATCTCTCATAAAGATAGACTATCTTTCGGTGTAGCAATAAATATTTCTAATACATACCAACTTAAGATGTCTCCTATATCTGAATTGAATTTGTACGCCCCTGCTCTATAATTTATAATAATATACTGTAAGTGTTAAGGGTATTAAGTATAATAATTTACTCAACTTTATCCTATTTCCTATATGAAATTTATCCCATAATCAAATTTGTTTTTTTTTCAGGAATAATATTGCTGATGAAATGACTGAAGATGACACATTTAATTAATACTGCAATGTAACATCTTATTAATGATTATTAAACTTGTCATATTTATGTAAAAGAACTGTTTGTGTCTCCTTTTTATTTTAATAGATTACATCCTAAGTCTTAAGCAAAATTGTCTCCTTTTTGTGAGTTATTTCTAACTGAATAAAGTAAATTTTTTTTTTATATTTTTCAAAGTAGCCTCAACACTTAGTAGTGGTGTAGTTAACTAATTAATAAGGTAAATATGAAGTGCTTATCAGTAGTCTAAGAACTTCCCTACAATGTGGAAGGCCCACATTGAAACAACATTGTGCGTGTTGGTGATCAACATTGAAACCACATTGAAACAACATTGCTGTGTTGCTTGGGTAGTTCATACACAGATTCATTCCATCTGACTAAAGTCTGTCGATGGAATGTCAATAGAACAAATATTTCAGGCATGATATTGTACAAAAATACTTTTAGTTAACAGCTCAGAGCTCATCATATGAAAATAAACAATATAAATAGCAATGAAGAGAGAGACAAAAAAGTGAAAAAAAATTATAAAACATGTCAAAAAAGTAAATATGCAGACACATAAATCTTGCCTACAGTGTAAAAGTAATAGATTATATAAAAAGATCAAATTATCTGCACTACAAGAGATCAGACAAAAGTGAAAATTACAATTAAAATGCAGATAACCATTTTTCATTCTCAAGTGAACATGGTTCAGTTAGTAGAGCAAAGATTTATTAAAATATGGAATGTGGTCCATCTATAAGATTGCAGAATAAAATTTTTAACTCTTTCTAAATTTTTTTTCCAAATTATTAACACAGCTCTTTATTATCTCAACTTTTTAAAGACTGTTTTAACTAAAAGTACATAACAGAATACTATCAGGTAATTCATGAAATTTTAAGTTGTTGATTTTGTTACCAGTAAAACTTAGATCAAATATTTCTTTTTCTCATTCTTATACAGAGGTGCATGTGTTTGCTATGTTATTCAATGTTCCCAAGGATATCTTGATCAATATCTTCCACTGTGAGTGGAGATTTATGTTGTCATATCTGAAAACCAGTCCGTCAATAATTCGTGTCTCAAATCATACTAAAGGTAAACTTATACAATAAACTTTATTTTGACAAATTTCTTCTTTAACTAACTATCTAAAGGTGTGCATGATTTGCATAAACAATATTTGGGGGAGTCTTTGTTGCTCATAAAGATATTTATGTACTCATTCTAAGGGGAGAAGTGATTTTTAAAGTAACACCTCAGATTCTATGCTCCTCTTCCACTTGGTTATCCTCAGCCAAATGCTTTTCCAATTCTGTGAGGCGGATTATAAATCTCTCATATTATATATTATAAATCAGATTAAGACCCTTTTTCAATCCATTTCATGCTTTATCATAGTTGAGCATTCAAAGAATTATGGTCAATTGCCATTCAATCATATCCAATACTATTAGAAGAGAATGCAGAATATAATAATAATAATAATAAATCGTCTTTATTTGGGCGAGATTGAGACTTATAAGTCTCTTCTTCCATCTAACCCATCGCCATTAATTATGAAATAAGAAATTGAAACAATTAGGAAAAAAATTAAACAGAAATAATCGGTGAAATTAGTTTATATTAATTCCATGCAAAGGCAAAATTAAACAATGTTTTCATTCAATAACTTGTAGTAGATCATAACATTACTTAGATCAAAATCACTAAAACTTAGAAGAAAACAAAAAAATATCTTCAATAATAAGTTTCATTTTTTTGCAATATTTGAAATGTTTATTTTCTTTTAATTTCCATTAGTTAAGGGTTGCAAAAAAGCCATCATAGCAATTATTTAAGATAATTAATAAGTTAATAATTGCTTCTAAATTGATCATTTTTATGACTATACATGTGTCTTCATCATAAAACACAAAAAATACTTCCAAATTATGGACGCTTTCTTACCCTTGATCCCTAGACTATGAGCACACTTTTAATGATTAACAGACAAATGTATAGGATTCAGCTTAGTTGGACATTTTATAAGAACTAAGATAAAAAATCTGATGTGGCCAGCACATGACTTTCTCCATATATAAGATGTAAATATTTATCTACGACAGTATTTTCGAACTCTATATTAAATCTAAACTTGGAAGATAAGTGATTAATTTCTTTCATATTATCTTTTACGTCACAAACATTATAAATAATGTTTTTGGGGACAACCTAGATGAAAAACGATTAAATTGGCCTTTCGCCCATAGAGCCCAGAGCGCCCACAAAGTACATGATCAGCAACTTCCAGTTTATCAGAATTTCATGAATAACTCCTTAACAATCAGTGATTCAAAAATATGTTTCATACAAAAGTTATAGTAAATATGATTTTATAAAATGTTTATAAATAATAGTATATACCTAAATATCATATTTATGGAGATATTTTGAAAACCGGAAATGAGCTTTGAAGAATGAAGCTCGACTTCTTCCGTTGAAATATCGAAGTCGAATTTTTTCATGAAAACAATACTTTCTCTATACTTCGTATATATAGAAAGTAAAAATGGATTACTGCGAGTATACCATTCAGACAAACATTAGCAGCTGTGTGCTAAGAGCTAAGTAAAGACGAGAAACATTATTCACTGAATAAAAACATATTTCTTGCTTCTATTATCCTGATGGAAATCAACAGATGGCTTTGTCAATGCTAAATAAAAAGCAGTACGTATAATCTTTCTGACCTGATACGATTTTGAAATTTACAATCACAACTGTCAATTTTCATTAACTGAAAGGAAGCTTGAATTCACAGTAAATACATATTATACCAATTATATTTGAATGTCAATATACCAAAATCAGGTTCTACAATATTTTTTTGGGAAAACAGACAAATTTTCTTTCCTCACTTTCTCACTGTGAACATTGGGTTAACCCAGGTGAACTGGGGGGTGGTCCTGGGGGTCCAGACACCCCCCTGGATCTGTCCCTGCTTCTGCCTGAACTTCAAGGATCGCACATTCCAAGAACCTGAAATTCCTTGGACTATGGATTAATCATCACAACTGATGCAACCATGTTGACAACTTTCTCCAAAAATTAATTCAACTTTATACGAGGGTTGTTCGTAAAATAAGGTTCTCAGTGTTTTTTCACAGTGAAAACATGTTTAATTCCATGAATGCATACATTTTTGGAAAGTTCAGACTTTTACCTATTTTTCTACATAGTCGCCACTGAGGTCAATGCATTTTTGCATGCGTTGTACGAGCTTCTGAATGCCCAAGTCAAAAAATCTGCCGCCAAGCCACGCAGAAACCTGAAAACCGCTTCTTCCAGCTCTTCTCTGTTGCTGAAATGCGTTCCACCCAGGTGTTTCTTCATGTTAGGGAAGAGAGGGTAGTCACTTGGGGCTAAGTCCGGGCTGTAGGGTGGGTGTTTGACAATACCCAGATTAAGATTTTTGCTAAAAATAAAAGTAAATTTTGATAGACATTATCGATTTTTAAGTTAGAATGGTAGGATTATTTCTTTTAGAAGGGACACTTATCGATAGAAGTAATTGATTTTTCAATCAGGATACTGAGTAACGTGTGATGCTATCCTGGTACAGATGTTACCAAAGCATGGAATTTAATAGAAACTGCTTGCTGGGAAGATTATTTACACATAGATGGGGTATTTTTAGATAAGATGTAGTTCTTAATTGGCCTCTTCCAATCTTTTATAGTTTTAATTTTACAGTTGAATCCGGATGATTTTTATCAACTCTCTGATGAACAATAATAGGACATTATGATGAAGCTTAAAAGAAGTCTTAGAACTGCTCAGGTCACATTTTTCTGGTTGGATTTGTTATTTTCTTAATCTGTCCTATCGTTTGCCTCGTACAGCTTCCAGATTCGACATTCAATATCTTCTTTCACAGGATGAGGTGAGTGACCTGAAAACTCAACCTAGACCAATGGTAAACATCCTCTGTTATGCAGTTTTTAAAAACAGTAAATGTTTCCGTTTCTACATAATTTGCCAGTGGAATCATCATAATCCAAATTGTGGGAGAAATTATTGATGGTACTTCCATGCAGGTAAAGAAATAAGAATGTTTTCTGTGTATATTTTATGTAAGGTTGGATTTGTGATATATTATTACCACAAGCATCATGTAGAAGTACACATAATCATTACTTCAAGACTGTTGACATGGAATCAAGATATGAATCATTTTAACTCCGAGGAAATAGACTGTGTCAGAGTGTTCCTCTTTTCAAGTTCCTCCAGATGAATAATATCTTGCAAATGACTTAACAAAACACTGTTCTAGATGGCAAACATGTCATTCACATAAAAATAATATTCCCATAGTGCTCAGTAATTCTGCATTATAAGTTAGAGCAAGCAGTTATGAAAAATTCCATGCCAAATAGAAGTAATTGAACTGGAAATACAAGAGAAAATTAGTTAAACCTGATAGCATGGATAAATGTATTAAGTAGACTTGGTTCATGGGGACTCAATTTTAGTCAATTCAAATCTTTTTTTATTTAATAACTACCCAAGCAACACACCCATGTTGATTCCATGTGGATTTCTGGTCGACATGTTGACAGTGGAAAAGGTACATTGTAACCACATTGTTTCAATATGAAATTACAACAATAAGTTTAATAAAGAGGCTATTTTGAAGCAAATATGAGCAAAAATAATGTTATTTTTTTATATTTTGGTATGGATAAATAGTTTGCTAAAAAATAAGTCAAGTATTCCTTTTTTTTATCTGATGTGATTTCACAATGTTGTTTCAATGTCATATTTCAACAAGAAATAAAATTATAATTTCGCTTTAGCGTAATGCCCTAATTTTGCTTAATTCCCCCTCTAAAGGAAAAAAATTCATTTGAAAGTTTGTTAACGCATTTTATGAAAGCAAAAAAATTCAGCATCAGAACTAGGTAATTTAGTATCTAATTGATGACATAATTAATCACGGTCTTTATTTAAATATTTTAAACGACAATTTAAAATTATCAGCTTAAAATTTTGGTGTTGAAAACTACTTTGTTTTTTATCAAAAGTATAATCAGTATTATCATTAATATTGGAAATAAGAACGATGAATTCAAGTTGTGGATATATTTTTGTTTTTCTCAATTGCAAATTTGTTAAAAGAACCATAATCCATCCATCTCCATCAACTGCAGAGTGGAAATACAAGTTAACTAAGCTAGTAAAGATTAAGTCGCAACCTGAAGATTGCTTTGGTGCATATAACATAAGGGTTCTTGGTACATCAGGTAAATATGTAGTAGGCTACAGGAGCCATATTTTATATTTTTGTATGTCAAGTTTCTTAGGGTTGAAATATTTGTTTGAGTTAGTTTATTGTGATAAATTGACTTATTCTATTAGAATATGATATACTTTTTATGTATTATCCCATCGATCATTGTTAAACCTTTTTTAGTGGTCTCATTTTTTTATTACATAAAGGCAATTATGAAAATTGTATCATATATTATAATGCATCAGAACCATGGTTTATACAAGTCCTTGGAAACCTGAAAAGGGGCTTTGGAAAACTTTCCTTGATTTGAAAGTGCTCAAAAAAGTAACATTCCTTAATGCCATTTCCAATTTGATAGATTTTTAGAAGATTCTTGGTAATGTCTGCTTTATTAAATAAAGTTATTTTATTGTAGAGATACCGAAAAGAGCCAATGAGAAAGCTAAAAAGCTTGAACGAGGAAGGGCTACGAGTGAAATCAACACAACAGATTGTGAGAAGACGACCAACGGTAGGCCAAAGAGGAAAAACACAAAGAGGAAATCCTATTCCAGTTCATCCGATAGTGAAAATGATCTAAGCAGTGAAGAGGAGTTGACACTGTCCATTCCCCCACCGCCATCTCCACCATTGTTTCAGTTTTCACCGTCACTAAATGCTGCTGCAATAGTGACGGACCTAAATAAAGACGGGGCATCCCTAACTCCCCAGTCTTCAAGCCTGACTCTCCATACTTATAACACGCCAACTACCTCTCAGCAATTTTCACCGTCACTATTGCAGCAGCGTTCAGTGACAGGTCAAAATGAAAACGGGCCAGTAACATCGCTAACTCCCCAGTCTAAGAAGACTAAATTTCAAGCTGATGGAGCAGGATATATATTGAATGTGAAAGTTTTGCCACTAACGTTGGTCATCCAGTGGCATTGGAAGATGTAAATACAAGTGGCATGGGAGTGGAGGCACTTCTTCGATTGAATGCGGGTATGTATTGTTTATAAAACGTATGCTCTCTATAAAATTCTATGCTATCCTTAAAAATATGCTTATTTATGATTTTTACTTTCTCCATATACGAAGTATAGAGAAAGTATTGTTTTCATGAAAAAAATCGACTTCGAGATTTCAACGGAAATACATGTTTTGGGGTCCCTAGAACACGTTTTGACTATTTTCGGAATGATGTCTGTGTGTATGTGTGTGTGTGTGTGTGTGTGTGTGTGTGTGTGTGTGTGTGTGTGTGTGTGTGTGTGTGACAGTGGGCGCTCTAACGTTAACATTATTAGTCGTATCAATACCAAAATTCATATATAGTACTGTGGTGTGTGCTGTCAGAGTTGATTAGTTTTTCAAGTAAATCGGTAAACCGGAAGTCGAGCTTCATTCATCAAAGCTCATTTCCGGTTTTCAAAATATCTCCATAAATGTGATATATAGGTATATTGTATACCTTATAAAAGTTTTAGATAATGTGTTTTACTATAACTTTTGTATTTAACATATTTCTGTATCACCGGTTGATTAGGAGTTATTCGTGAAATACTGATCAACCGGAAGTAGCTGATTATGTACTTTGTGGGCGCTCTAACATGAAAACTGTTTGTTGGATCAACACCAAATTTCATATATAGTATTTTGGTTGGTGTCGTTAGAGTTGATTAGATTTTGGAGTAAATCGGTTAACCGGAAGTCGAGCTTCATTCTTCAAAGCTCATTTCCGGTTTTCAAAATATCTCCATAAATATGATATTTAGGTATATACTATTATGTATAAAAGTTTTAGAAAATATAATTTACTATGACTTTTGTACAATACATATTTTTGTACCACTGATTGTGTAGGAGTTATTTGTGAAATACTGATAAACCGGAAGTTGCTGATTATGTGCGTTGTGGGCGCTCTGGGCTCTGAGGCGAAAGGCCACTTCATCGTTTTTCATCGAACATGTCCTGAAAAACATTATTTATAATGTTTGTGACTTAAAATATAATAATATATAAATTAATCACTCATCTTCAAAGTTTAGATGGAATATAGAGTTCGAAATTACTGTCGTAGGAAAATATTTACATCTTATATATGGAGAAAGTCATGTGCTGGCCACATCAGATTTTTTTATTTTAGAAATCAGTTTTTATTTTTCTACATTTTTAAAATTTTGGTTAGGGTCATTTGAGTGTAATACCAAGGCGAGTGTAATCTTTTATCATTTTCATAGATTATAAAATAACACTGAACATTGATATTCCTTGAAACCATTGAAATTGTTTAATATGGTATTGAAAATTTACAAAAATAAAAAAAAGTGTATCCGATTTCATTTGTGCACTTAGAAATGATTTAATTTGCAGTTATGGAAGATATATCTTTCAAAATTTTCCCAGACACCCAGATTTCATTCCCTGGTCCACATAGTTGGGGGCCTACACTGTATATTCAGCCTAGTAGCCCTCTAAATCTAATATGATGGCAGTCCGTTTCTAATACATGTACCCTATAGCACACAATACTATTCTATATTTCAGAGTTCCACAAGCAAATTCTACGGAAGTTAAAATTGATTGAGGCCGAGCAGACCAGGCAACGGGATTCAGCAGTCAAGCGGCACCGTTTGCCGTTTTCCCTGCAAATATCGACCAAAGATGGATTGATTGCTAATCAGGATATTATGGTAAATTAATGAAATAAATAAGTCAATTCTAAGACTTTAAACACTACACTATTGAAGATCATGGGTTGATTTTAAGTTTTTTTTTTTAAGATGTGCTGTACACAGATTGCTCTGGCCAGAAGTTGGCAAGCATGTATCAAAATTAATACTTTTTTTTGTTAAATATGCTTAAATTGTGTCATTTTCATTTTTGCTTGAGCTGTATTAATAGTAAAACTGCTGTTTAAAGTTGTTTTATAATTGTACCTAGAAGTACGGATAGTATATGGCAAGCAAAACAAATATATATTTTTAATAAGCCAAGAGCTTGAAATTTAAACAGATTTGAAATGTGACAGCGTTGAAAATGAGATACAGTGTGATATAGGCATATAAGTGAATAAAAATGCCAATAAAAATCTATCAGTCAAGCTTTTTAGGAAATTTTCCACAAGTTTTTAAGTTTAAACTTCATTTCTCAAAATTGTGCATGTCACTTGTACTCCTTTGCTTCTTTTTAAAAAAATCTAGGGTCAACCTTTTCTGTTGCAGATTCGTCATTTAAAATTGGTAGGAGGAGCTGAACTCAAGATAGCTATTCGGGGAATACTCAGTCGCTGCATGACTAATGGAATGGCCTCAAACTTCAGCTATTTTGGCCTTAGAAATAAAGAGAACTTCAAGCCTTTGAACTTAAAGAAAGTAGTCTTCAGTAAGTACATTTTAAAATATATCTGGTTTGTTATATTTAGACCTGTTCAGGTTCTCATCACCTGAGCAATGCTCATGGGAAGTTTGTAAGGAGGAAGAGAAAAATCCCAATTTCATTTAGGTGGCTTTAATATGTCGGTGCCATTTTATGCTGTACATTTTCAATCTAGTTTACTATAAAGTTACAAAATTATTATTACCATTTTGGATATCTTTACTTTTGAATTCTTCGCTCCATATTGAATATTGTTTGTTATTTGAAACAAAGTTTTAAGCTACAGGCCTCATCAGGATAATATCTATTTAATCTAATCTGGATGGATGATTTGTGATAATTTGACTTGTTCCTGAATTATATCTTGACTAGTAACTATTTACCTCTGTCAGACCTTTTGCCATTTATTTTGCAAATTGAATATATTATCTACTTATTACTTAAGACATATGCAATTAATTTCCAAGATGACTATTGATTCTACATGAATGAAAAGAACCTCATGCTTAGGAAATATGAAAAATAAATAAAATTGGGTGAAACTACAAGTTTTCCAAAAATTTATAATTTAGTGTTATATAACTTTAATAATTCACTATTTTTTACAGATGCTGTTCAGCTACTTTATCCAGAAGTTTCTGAAGCAGAATTTTCGAAAATTGCTGGGGATTGGTTCAGATATGCTCCCCGCAAAAAAGGTGGGAACAAACAACGTGAGGGAAAAGACACTGTAAGGTATGTTGTGTGACTAAGGCTTAGAAAATAATATCTCAATTATTTATTAAACACTTCCTCCAACCCTTAATTATAATTCGTAGCATTTTTTAGTAATAATACTTTTTTTTCAATAGTCGTATACAAACTTTCCTTTTAATAGACCTGCCTATTTTGTTAGTATTATGTTAGCTGATGTATTATGGCTAGTGTCCTAGGTAGGCTAGGTAGTGGCTAGGTTAAATTTTATAGATGTGGAGGAAGCAGCAACAGTGGCCGATTTAAGGGTCGGTGGGAGGCAAGACCTATAGGTGGTGTAGCTTCAGGCAGGTCCATTTCATTCTGATGGGCTTGTTTTGTTAATCTAAACAGAAATCTGGTCTTTTTATGAATTTTTTTCTTCTCATAAAGTACTGTTTAGAAGGATGTAAAAGCTTTCTAGAAAATGTAGGTTTTATGGGCATAAGAAAAAATTAGCTCACTTTATGAAATTCCACAACTTTTGGGTACAGAACTAATTATCCTCCCTCATTACGATATTGGAGCTCAAATTTCATATGTTTTGTATAAGATTAAAGGTTTGTGACTTGTTTTTATGTAAAATAGAATGGTGAGGTTTTCATTTGAAAGATGCTGTAATTCATTTGCTGATAACAAGAATTGTGTCCAATCACAGCATGTTCAAAATATAGAGCATATCTTTTAAAACTCTTGTTTATGAATTGTGGTATCTTTTAGAGAAGGCTAGTTCATTGACAGGCCCAGGTGCAACTGTTCATTTACTGCCTGTTGAATCCATCACTGAGCAGCAACGTATTGCAATAATCTAAAAGTCAGACCTAAATCAATTAGTTCATTTTTAATGGAATTGGAATATGATTTAAAAACTTCAGGAAAGTTTTGCGGGATATTGGACTGGCCTAGTATTTTCACAAATTAACCAGTTAATGTAATAATTACAGCCATGTAAAAATAATATATGATGTTAATAATACAGTAGGTGATTAAAATACATTTTGATTTAAATCTTTAAATTAAAACTATCTTAAAGAAGCTTATGAAATAGTCTATATGAGTGTAAGTGTAAATATTATTAAGCACATCTCTCATAAAGATAGACTATCTTTCGGTGTAGCAATAAATATTTCTAATACATACCAACTTAAGATGTCTCCTATATCTGAATTGAATTTGTACGCCCCTGCTCTATAATTTATAATAATATACTGTAAGTGTTAAGGGTATTAAGTATAATAATTTACTCAACTTTATCCTATTTCCTATATGAAATTTATCCCATAATCAAATTTGTTTTTTTTTCAGGAATAATATTGCTGATGAAATGACTGAAGATGACACATTTAATTAATACTGCAATGTAACATCTTATTAATGATTATTAAACTTGTCATATTTATGTAAAAGAACTGTTTGTGTCTCCTTTTTATTTTAATAGATTACATCCTAAGTCTTAAGCAAAATTGTCTCCTTTTTGTGAGTTATTTCTAACTGAATAAAGTAAATTTTTTTTTTATATTTTTCAAAGTAGCCTCAACACTTAGTAGTGGTGTAGTTAACTAATTAATAAGGTAAATATGAAGTGCTTATCAGTAGTCTAAGAACTTCCCTACAATGTGGAAGGCCCACATTGAAACAACATTGTGCGTGTTGGTGATCAACATTGAAACCACATTGAAACAACATTGCTGTGTTGCTTGGGTAGTTCATACACAGATTCATTCCATCTGACTAAAGTCTGTCGATGGAATGTCAATAGAACAAATATTTCAGGCATGATATTGTACAAAAATACTTTTAGTTAACAGCTCAGAGCTCATCATATGAAAATAAACAATATAAATAGCAATGAAGAGAGAGACAAAAAAGTGAAAAAAAATTATAAAACATGTCAAAAAAGTAAATATGCAGACACATAAATCTTGCCTACAGTGTAAAAGTAATAGATTATATAAAAAGATCAAATTATCTGCACTACAAGAGATCAGACAAAAGTGAAAATTACAATTAAAATGCAGATAACCATTTTTCATTCTCAAGTGAACATGGTTCAGTTAGTAGAGCAAAGATTTATTAAAATATGGAATGTGGTCCATCTATAAGATTGCAGAATAAAATTTTTAACTCTTTCTAAATTTTTTTTCCAAATTATTAACACAGCTCTTTATTATCTCAACTTTTTAAAGACTGTTTTAACTAAAAGTACATAACAGAATACTATCAGGTAATTCATGAAATTTTAAGTTGTTGATTTTGTTACCAGTAAAACTTAGATCAAATATTTCTTTTTCTCATTCTTATACAGAGGTGCATGTGTTTGCTATGTTATTCAATGTTCCCAAGGATATCTTGATCAATATCTTCCACTGTGAGTGGAGATTTATGTTGTCATATCTGAAAACCAGTCCGTCAATAATTCGTGTCTCAAATCATACTAAAGGTAAACTTATACAATAAACTTTATTTTGACAAATTTCTTCTTTAACTAACTATCTAAAGGTGTGCATGATTTGCATAAACAATATTTGGGGGAGTCTTTGTTGCTCATAAAGATATTTATGTACTCATTCTAAGGGGAGAAGTGATTTTTAAAGTAACACCTCAGATTCTATGCTCCTCTTCCACTTGGTTATCCTCAGCCAAATGCTTTTCCAATTCTGTGAGGCGGATTATAAATCTCTCATATTATATATTATAAATCAGATTAAGACCCTTTTTCAATCCATTTCATGCTTTATCATAGTTGAGCATTCAAAGAATTATGGTCAATTGCCATTCAATCATATCCAATACTATTAGAAGAGAATGCAGAATATAATAATAATAATAATAAATCGTCTTTATTTGGGCGAGATTGAGACTTATAAGTCTCTTCTTCCATCTAACCCATCGCCATTAATTATGAAATAAGAAATTGAAACAATTAGAAGAAATTAGAAGATGTAAAAAACATAAGAGATTCTTAGGATAAAGGAATCAACTGCAGAAAAACACCCGCGAGGAAGGGGGGTGTGAAAAACCTGCGCAAACCTACCGATAGTAATATCTAAAAGATGAGAGAAAAACATTCAAAAATAAATAAATACACCACCAATAAGTACTTACATGCAATACATAAATAAGAATCAGTTAACATTTTAAAAAGTGATAGCAATATACAAAGAAACATAAAAAACAAAATAGAAAAACAAGGAAAATGTACATTATCAGGAAAAATAAAAGAATATTATAAAAAACAGTATCAAAATAATGCATACAGTATGTACTAGTCAAGATTTTATACAACATAGGCATTTAGGTAACTCTAAGTAAGGAAAAAAATGGAAAAAGAAAAAAAAATAACAAATTAAATTTTTAAAAAAATAAACAGCTGAGAATTATTAGGTATAAAGACAGAATAATTACGTACAAAGACATAGAAAGCATCTTATGCGTTGAGAGGAAGAGCAGGAGCAACATCAGTGTGTATGGAATAGAGGAGATTTCTTTTCATTGCTGATTGCATTGCTGCATTTCGTGTCAGAATATCTGTATACTCATGATTTACAAGCTCTATCGAAGCATACAATTTTGTCATAGTTAGAGAATACAGATACACCATTATATTATGTTCAAATAATTTTCATAGGGACTTAACTTTGCTAAATTCAAGTCATTGTAAAATATATGACAAGAATTTAAAGAGCAATATGTGCACCATCATTATATAAGTCAACGCATTGAAATTAATCAAACTTGGATAACTTCCATGATGTAAAAGTAACTGAATTTCCCAAATTTATTCAGAAAAAGCAATTAAAAGATTTTGCCCTGAAATTCAAATTTTCAGAGGATTAAATCGAGAAATTATAAAAGGAATAATATCATCACTAAATATTCAGGGAGTTTTACGAAGAATTCATATGGACATTTTCAAATGATACTTTTAGCTAAGTATTACAAAACTGAGAAAGAAGCACAATAATGTCAATTCTTTCCACTGTTTTTAGCAATATATAAATTGATACTTGATGCAACTTAAGTTATCTGAAAATAGTATATAGGAATAATTATGATTTAAAGAAATAGATGCTTTTCACCGTAAAAACATATAATAATAAAAAGCTCATTATTTTCAAGCTATTAAGATACCTAATTAGGTAATGATAGCATATAGCATCCTGTATCTTAGTAGGATTAACAGAAAGCCAGGGGCGTAGCTACCGCCATATCAATTATATTATATTATAATATATATATATATATATATATATATAAATTAAATTTGAAGTGATGCAGCAATTTTTTTAATACTATTCTACATTTTTTTACCCAAAATGCAAAAAATTTCAGCAGTGTCCCATTTCAGTCTATTCAATTAGCAAAATAAACCTTTAAACTTAGACTTAACTGAATATTTTTATATATTAGGGGTAACTTTTGCAAAAAATCTAAAAGATTTCACAATTTTGTAATGTCAATAAATAATATAGATATTTCAAATCCTCCTAGAAGACCCTTTTAAACCAAAAGGCTCTTTTTAGGCTCATTTTTAGGCAAAATGAAGCATGTTTTAGCTTCTCTATTTAATTCAGCTATGATTAAGTCTTACTTTAACCTTTCGAATGATCCACATTTGAACTATCACAAATAACATAAGGATTAGGATGCTTTCTATCAGAGAATAAAAACAAGGTTCAATCAATGGGATTTTATTTTAAAAATTATTCATTTTACATTAGATAAAATTACTCCTTAATGATTAGCACAAATACACAAAGAGAACAATGTTAAAGAATAAAGGTTCACTTGAAAAGAAATCTTCTAACTGGTTCAAGACCGTCATAAACCGCAACCAGAAACCAAGGCTTCCTCTGCTCAAATGCATTCAAAGCTCCTTATAAACCTCTAAAGTATTGAAACAATTAGAATTAAAGTAATTTTGGAAATATAAAGGCAAACTTCAGCTTCAGTAAACAAAGTGCTTTGTTTACTGAAATGAGACCTAAGTCAAAGTTAAACCGAAATAAAAACTTTTAATTCCAGCATTGGAAAAACATTCTTCTCAATTTTTACGCAGACTTTTAAGCTACGATTCCGAATACCAATGAAATATTAAAAAGTTTATACTTCACTAGAGGATATCTTTGAATAAGAACGTTATAAACATTATGGAATATAGTAGATTTCCTTTTCTCTCTTTTTAATTCTACTTAATTTCGTAGGAAATTTAAGTATCGACTTCTCAAAAACGGACCATGGTATATGTATATATGTTAAGCAAATCGCCGCAATTTCAAGGAATGCATGTCACACTTTCATTTAATTCCAAGTAGAAACACTTTTCTGCAGCTGGTCCAATGTAGTCACTAGTTTCAGGCGCCCTTAGCAGAAGCTAGCAAACATCGTTGAAACAAAACAATCGCGCATTCGCAGCAGCGGCTTATTTGTCACAAATTACGTTCAGATTTAATATGCTAAAACTAAAGCTCTATCACAGATATCATCCCAAAAACAATTCAATAAATATTTTCGAGCGCTAATAATACGATGAGCAAATGAGGAAGGAAAGGTAAATTTAATTGGATCGGTCGAGAGTAATGGTAGCGGTAAAAAAAATCGCAGGTGATACTTTTCATTTCAATTTTTGCTGTGCATTTTCATAACTACTGTTATGTTCAGGCATTACTCACATGTCATTTTAACTCAACTTTATTGAGTACGTAACAACGCCATTTCAAGTTACAGCCATTACTGATCATGCGCACGCATTGACATTGTTACCACACATGGAAGTTACAACAGTGGTACCACATGTATAAAGCAACTACAATAGCAAAACTATGTTTACTTTTGATAGAGAATTGTAATACGAATATTAGAAATTTAGTAAACATTGATGGCTTTGAACAGTCTTAGATTTAGCCCTTCGAATCTGAAACTCCCCGTAAAAGCAATGCGTCGTAAGGCTTTCCAGTTATGCCGCAAGACAATATAGAATTTGAGAACCAACTGCAACGCTATAAATATGAATCACTGCTCTTCAAGACTCATGCTAATGCTGTGCAAGCTTAATGCAACTCTCAAAAAACATTTCTCAATCTATTGTAAACTATATACTAGTACAAAAATTGTTTTCACACAAATGTGCTTGCTGCTCGTGTTAGCCTGACAAGCAATTTCCGGAGCGTGTAAAATAGTGAGAACTTATCGATTCACCATCAGAGTTTGATAAGCCAAAAATTAGTTAAAAACATTTGCAATAAATATAAAAGCCGAGCATTCCGGAAATTAGTCGACATTGGAAAAATCTGATTAAGACCATTAATTACTACTATTAAATGCAAGGCAAAGAAATTACATGATCGACGAACGTGATCTTTGGCCTCAGTAGTTCACTCACTTTTTAACTTTTCCTGGCAATATTCTCTAACATGCCAACGCTCGCTTTCTCGGGAATCAACAAGTCTCTCTGGAAGGATAGCTGCAGACACCGGCGTCGCAGTTTGACCTCTCTGCGAAGATTTGTAATTACGTACCTGCAATTGCTGGTTACCTTCTTACAGAAAATTTCTCGTTATCCATGTAGTATATCGTCCTCTTTAATCATCAGCTTTATGAGATTCGAGTATTTTTACGGGATAACACATCGGATTCAACAATGGGATCGGTCGTCAGGGGGATGAATTGTTTATAGACTCGAATTTTCACGAAAGTTTTGTATATTCTACCAATATTCTCGCAAATTCTAATCGAAAGTAAGATTCCATGACCAAAATAAGAATCTTCATTTGATTTTCTTTCTTTCGGTGTTTGTCTCGACTCTTTAAGACTATTCCTTCTAATTTAATTCTTCAAAAGAAATAAAGCCTGCATGCGATGAAAGTGAAGTTTAGTTGTATTCCTTATGAACATATATCTGAGCGATCTTGGTTCGAACCCAGCAAAATTCTTGAATAAAAATACGATAGTACTTCCTTCCTGATGTCAGAGGACACGTATGCACAGTTTGAGACAAATCGGGCAAACGGTATGGTCTCCAATCCAAGACAAACAAACCCACAAACACACAAACCCACAAACCCACAAACAAACCCACAGAATTTCTGCTTTATATATATAGATGTAGATTTTTTTACTACGTAATTGCAAATATCAGAAATAATTTTACATTTCAGAAATGCGGCATTTTGTTCTGTTCCTTTTGGAACCTTTCGTATTTAATCTCCTATTTAAGAAGCATGGGATTGGTAGCTCCAAAATCAGCTTCGAACCTTTCTCTTATCGTTAGTTTTAATACTTTAGCAGGTGATTGTATTGGAAAGAAGTTTTCAACATAAATGAATAGGAAAGTCCTGAATTTCTTGCACAATGCATGGAAAAAGCAGGGGTCTGCTACTTTTCGTTCAATTCGCACACGAATAAATATCCATCGGGAGAGTTTGTGAGAAAATGGTGAATTTATTTTCTGTGCAAAACCGAACCATGTAAGTTTATAAATAACGTAAAGAAGGCCTTACGGGGATAGCGCATTACGGCCGCGGTAGTTCAATCTCTCAGCGTATCCATTGTTCCCGCTGCGCCATGGGCTAAAATCGAAAACGCTGGACATTGGGCCAAAAATAGTCTTTCTTTCAGTTGAAACTTCGTATAGTCATAATAAAAAGATTGTATGACCGTGCATTTTCTTAATCCGTCTATACTAACGCTTAATCCCGCAGGAATTCTCTCCTTTACGAAATCGAATGACTCTGCACAGGAGACTATTAAGAGAAATAGCACTACACCGTATCCGACGATATAAAGATCTATTCAATGAGGGACTCTTCACAATCTGCTGGCATTTTTTCCTCAAGTGACGCTGTGGTTTTGAACCAACGCCTGATCGTTTCTTCCCCCCGAAATCGACATTGTATTGTACAATATTCGTCTCCGAGCAACAAAAGAAGTTTCGTAAACTGAATCCGATTCCGTAGCAAATGCTTGGTCGTGTTTATGATCAGTGGAAATTGACTTGCCTTGTGAGAATGGAATTAAGGATACATTTTCTCTATTAAGTATGCAAATTCTTTTAGGTGTAATTGAAGACATGCATGATCGAATATGAGATAAGTAATAATTTTGCACAATTTCATCAGGTTTCGCATAAAAGTTTTCATAAGCGAGAAAGAGACAATGCGGTCAAAAAGAGTATTCATGAAAGGAAAGATGCCGTGAAGTACCGTATTTGACGGCATATAAGACGCACCCTCATTAAGTTGGCCACTCACAAGGAAAAAAAACGTTTTAATAGTCCGCGCGAAAGCGCGGTACCACAATAACTTAATATGTAGTTTCTTTTAGCTGTCACATTTCGTAAAAGCCAAATATTAACACAATCATTGAATGCAATTACCAAAGATATTTAGTTTTAAGTAAATTTAACAAACGGAAGCTATTTTGACATGATATATTTCAATAATTGAACTGCAAGCAATCTAACAAAATACAAATTAAAGCAGAAGGATTATTTATTATTACAGAATTGGGGAAAACATATTATGTTTATGTTTTTTAGCAGTCTTCAATTGATTTTCCTGCAGTCGCCAAGTACGTATCATTTTTTCGGTAGGTGGTGGACCAAAATGTCTTGCTGCTGCTGTTTCCATGCACTTTAGCGTAATTTAACACTCACAGTTTATGTTGAATAGTGTAGTTTAATCTCTTATTTCCTGTAGTCATATTTCCGAGGGTGTTTTTTTAAACAAATAGTTTCACTCAGCAAGAAGAGGACAAGCTGTTTTGTTATGATCAGCCGGGTTGCGAGATCCAAACCTGAAAATACCGCGATACCGCTGCCAGATCGCGCTAAAATAGTCCAAATCCGCCCAATGTTCATTTTCAAACTACATGATGGAAGTTCATAATAAGTAATACCAAAGTCATAATCAGAGTTTAACTGATATAATGGAGCCGAAATAGGTAGTATAGACCATCTGGGCTAAAAATAGCATTCAGTACTGAAAGTTAACCCGTGGAGGTTGAACCTTCACATATAAGACGCAGGGAAATTTTTCGAGACATAATTTAGGAAAAAAGGTGCGTTTTATATGCTGTCGAATAAGGTAGTTGGGAGCGTTGAAATTCCAATTAAATCATTAACACAAAGTGGCCATAGCGACACAGAGAGAAGATAAGGAATGCGATGAATATTTAAAATTCATCCGAACATATTCGCAAAGAGGATCGTTACACAAACCCTTCAAAATTTTCTCTCCTACGTCTCCCTATCTCTTTCCCCGGGCCTCATTTTTCGGTAAAGGGACTGCGGATTGAACTAATGTTTTGGATATAGTAGTATTGTTAGAAGTGCCTCGAAGTCCTATCGAACGTGGGCTGGGAATCTAACCCAGGACCACGTTCACCGATGCCGTACGCGCTGTTCGCTTGGCTCTCCTTAACCCTAGAACGGGAACGCGGGGTGAAAAAACACCCCAGGCCGGTTTAAATCTCGCGGCAAAAAGAAACGGCTTACGTTTAAGACCCCGGACCGTAACCATAATTCAGTTTCAACGTCTGAGAGTAGAGGAAGCACACTCTCAGCGTCAGTAGCACGTGGAAGCTCGAGCAGTGAACGTTTGAAGTGCGTCTGGGGTGTTTTTCACCCCTCGATCCCTTTTGTGTAAAGTTTTCGTCATTTTAAAGTTTTTTTATATTCGTATTTTTTGCACTTTTTGGGTAAGTAATGAGTCACAAATCCTCATATCCGGAGGAGGAAAGAATTGAAAAATCTACCTCACAAAACAATGTTCTGTATACAGGAGGAATTGGATGAAGGGCCAATAAGACGGGACGTAGGTGAAACAGGGAAGATGTGTTCATTGTCCCTGAACTATAGATCGAAAATACGGTGTCAAATGCTCCGAGTGTCAGGCCTTCGTGTGCCAAGACCATAGAGCTGTTGTCTGTCAGGCGTGTGGTGAGCAAGGATGACTAATGAAAAATGATTAATGTTAAATTTGATATTCCTTCTTAATAATTGTACTCTATCGTTCCAAATAAAGATATTTTTTACCAATTTGAACGAAATTCTTTATCATTATGACGATCTGTGCCGCTAAAATCGATTTTTCAAGTTTTTGCTATTTGCGCAATTTGATTTCTCAAAATAAATACCTTTTTCGGAGAATTGGCCAAATCCACTATAATACCCTTAAAACATAGTATCTCCCCTTTAGAACCTCGTTGGAATTACTCAATTTGGTCAAAAACTCACTGAGATATCGTAATTTTAACGAAAACTGTCATTTTTGCTAGTTTTTCAAGTTTTATTCCCTTCTTGTTCGATTTGCACGGACTCTTCAAACTTTTAACCAAAACTGTTTAGCTCCCTGAATTTTGGATCAAAAGACGAAAAAGATGAGCTCTCATGGAATCCTCAAAGTCATACTGGGCCCGAGATACGGGCCCTTGAAAATTGGGGTGTTTTTCCACCCCGCGATCCCCGAATAGGTAAAGAAAATAGCGATACCCTTCTAGGGTTAAGCTCCCTTGAATTCTTTTGCGACTGTATCTGGACTGTTTTGAAGGGACGTGCAAATCCATCTATATACGATTCATTTAATTCTCTCTTAATTTACTTATGCATGATTTAGAGCTAGTCGCCAGTGGCGTATGGTGAGGGGGTGTAATAACATAATTCCCTTATCTATCCTCTAAGCCCCTCTAATAGTCTAGAGAAAGAATGACCAAAAGTTGTTCTTCCAATTATTTCCCTCAACCAATGCGTCTTCGAGATCACGTTTGGTCTTTGCTGGCACTAAAATTTCGTTTACTTCGTCAAGTAGTTCTGAACCGATGTAATTTTCGTAAAGCTTCTGTTGGTAATCAGTTCTTCTCTTTTAAACCATTCATGATCGATATTAATTTTTCGTTGAAGCCATCGAAATCCACATTTGAATAATGATTTATAAAACCTGAATATCTTTCATTTCCGTCAGCTCAATACCAATTCTCTCTTCATGCTTAGATTTATTGTGTTTTCTGAAATTTATCATCAACATGAGTGTCATTGTGGTCGCCTTTGTCTTACAGAATAGGTCGATGAAATGTTGACGAGCTATTAGCGATTTTACTCATAAACATTTTAGAAGCATTTCTGCAATCGTTTAATACATTCGAAACATCGTGATTTCTTCTATTTTTACTTTCTCCATATACGTAGTATAGAGAAAGTATTGTTTTCATGAAAAAATTCGACTTCGAGATTTCAACGGAAATACATGTTTTGGGGTCCCTAGAACACGTTTTGACCATTTTCGGAATGATGTCTGTGTGTATGTGTGTGTGTGTGTGTGTGTGTGTGTGTGTGTTTGTGTGTGTGTGTGTGTGTGTGTGTGTATGTGTGTGTGTGATAGTGGGCGCTTTAACCTGAAAACTATTAGTCGTATCAATACCAAACTTCATATATAGTACTGTGATGTGTGCTGTCAGAGTTGATTAGTTTTTAGAGTGAATCGGTTTACCGAAAGTCGAGCTTCATTCATCAAAGCTCATTTCCGGTTTTCAAAATATCTCCATAAATATGATATATAGGTATATAGTATTACTTATAAAAGTTTTAGATAATGTAATTTACTATAACTTTTGTATTTAACATATTTTTGTATAACCGGTTGTTTAGGAGTTATTCGTGAAATACCGATAAACCGGAAGTAGCTGTTATGTACTTTGTGGGCGCTCTAACATGAGAACCATTCGTTGTATCAACACTAAATTTCATATATAGAACTTTGGTTGGTGTCGTTAGAGTTGATTAGTTTTTGGAGTAAATCGATTAACCGGAAGTCGAGCTTCATTCTTCAAAGCTCATTTCCGGTTTTCAAAATATCTCCATAAATATGATATTTAGGTATATACTATTATTTTTAAAGGTTTTAGAAAATATTATTTACTATAACTTTTGTTGGAAACATATTTTTGTATCACTAATTGTTTAGGAGTTATTCATGAAATACTGATAAACCGGAAGTTGCTGATTATGTACTTTGTGGGTGCTGTAGGCGAAAGGCCTTTTTCATCGTTTTTCATCGATCATGTCCTGAAAAACATTATTTATAATGTTTGTGACGTAAAAGATAATAATATATAAATTAATCACTTATCTTCCAAGTTTAGATTGAATATAGAGTTCGAAAATACTGTTGTAGATAAATATTTATATCTTATACATGGAGAAAGTCATGTGCTGGCCACATTTTTTTAAAGTTGTCGTCTAGACAATGAAAATCACGCCATATGATCGTAATATTTTGATTATTCTTACATGCATTCAATTTTATATTTTCATTCGATTTCGCCAAACTTGTCGAGAAGAGTTAAATGGTCTGTAGAGCGCATATGTATGGCCTTTTTGTTTGAGTGGACTAGACGCTTTCAATGTCGCGAAAACTCCAGATTCGTGCTCCACCAAGGAGAGAAAATCTAACCGCAAGTATTTATCTGCTTTTTATTTCCTCACGGGAGTTAATCGTAAAATCCCTAGGACATTCTAATTGTCTTTTATAGTACCAACTAGCTGTACCCGTTCACACGTTGTTGTGTTTGAACAAAAAGGCTGTTTAAATAAATTCTTCACAAATGGGATCAATTTATGTATCGTACTTCTATGTTTCCTTTTACTATTTTTCCTACATTACTTTAATTCGGTACATGAGAAAATATATTATCACAGTGCCTTTTCTGTTCGGAGTAAGATAAGCTAAATTATGTGCTACTACACACTTTGCATCTCGCTAATCTCAATGAGAACACATATTCAACTGAAGAAGACCTAAAAATGAAATTCAGTCTCGTCAAAGGCATAAAATAAATTGAAATGTTGAAAATAGATGATATTTGTAATCAAAGTCGGTAACGCCATCAACTCACCAAGTTGTGCAGTACAGACAATCTCTTGAATTTATCAGAATATCATTTTCATTAAATATCAAAAACCGTTTACTCCACGATAATATACGTAAATATTCACGTTGCTATAAACAAACATCATTTGAATACTGGAATAAATTCTCAATGCGTTCTCAAAAAATTATTCCGGATTAAACGTATTGAATTCCGGTTGTAACAAAACCAGTAATATTTATATCATTTTAGCGGGAGAAAAGCGAAAACGAGCTCTATGGGCCTCTTCCCAACCCTCCCCCTCCCTTCCCACCCTCTCCCTTCCCACCCTCTCCTTACCCTCCCTCTCCTTACCCACCCTCTCCCTTCCCACCCTCTCCCTTCCCAGCCTCTCCCTTCCCACCCTCTCCCTTCCCTCCCTCTCCCTTCCCTCCCCCTCCCTTCCCACCCTCTCCCTACCCACCCTCTCCCTACCCACCCTCTCCCTTCCCACCCTCTCCCTTCCCCCCCTCTCCCTACCCACCCTCTTCCTACCCACCCTTTCCCAACCCTTCCCCTCCCTTCCCACCCTCTCCCTACCCACCCACTCCCTTCCCACCCTCTCCCTACCCACCCTCTCCCTACCCACCCTCTCCCTACCCACCCTTTCCCAACCCTTCCCCTCCCTTCCCACCCTCTCCCTTCCCACCCTTTCCCTACCCACCCTTTCCCTACCCACCCACTCCCTTCCCACCCTCTCCCTACCCACCCTCTCCCTTCCCACCCTCTCCCTACCCACCCTTTCCCAACCCTTCCCCTCCCTTCCCACCCTCCCCCTTCCCACCCTCTCCCTACCCACCCACTCCCTTCCCACCCTCTCCCTACCCACCCACTCCCTTCCCACCCTCTCCCTACCTACCGTCTCCCTTCCTACCCTCTCCCTTTCCACCCTCTCCCTTCCCACCCACTCCCTTCCCACCCTCTCCCTTCCCACCCTCTCCATTCCCACCCTCTCCCTTCCCACCCACTCCCTTCCCACCCTCTCCCTTCCCACCCTCTACCTTCCCACCCTCTCCCTACCCACCTCCCACTCTCTCTTCCCACTATATCCCTCTCCATTCCCACCCTCTTACTTCCCACCCACCTCCTTCCCACCCACTCCCTTCCCACCCTCTCCCTTCCCACCCTTTTACTTCCCACCCTCTCCATTCCCACTCTATAGCCAACCTCTTACTTCCCAACCCATTTATTTTATACCATCCCTCCCCTCACGTACCCCTCACTCTTTTCCATCGCTCTCTTAATCAACCTCCTCCCTCTACCTTCTCTCCCATTTCCCCATGATATTTATTCAGAGGTTAAGTATCAGCAATACAATTAAAAGGTACAGAATATATAAAATGCACACATCCTTCGTTACACTTCCTTAGAAATCTATACATTCAGCAATAGTTAATTTTGTTCAGGGTGCATCGTCATTTTTATATTCGTTTTATATACAATTCTAGTAATGGGCAACTATACAAGTTCTGGCCTTACAATTTTTAAACTCTACATGACTGAAAATATATTTTGGCTGGGAAGAAAAAGATCATATTTCACTTTTTATTCATCTTACGTGTTATAATAAACACCGAATAAATACACAAAACAAGTTTAAAAAATAATTTTTAACCTTGCATCACCATTAGTCACATTGAAGATTAAACGTTGGAAAAGCTTCAAATAGTACACATAGATAAAGATTCACTTAATTGTTCGATTGATTGTTCATTAAATAGTTTAGATGTAATTACATGATTGGAATGTGCACTGCACGGACAAACGTCAGTTCACTTCAAAAGTCACGGATTTTATTTCACAAGGTAGTTTTTATTTTATTCCTTCCAATCTTAAATTGGTGCCGATGCCGTCCTCCGCCGTAGCAGCACAACTCCGTCCCCGACGCCGTCCTTCGAGAAAAATAATAACAGTATGATTAACCAAATACGAAACATAGTCAATGGCACACATTTTCCAGTACTTATATCATGTATCGCATAAGCGGAGACTCCGCAAAGCACAACAGTCTGTTATAACGCAATGTTATTAATGTACACAAAAAGTAAATTCAGGGTGGGTCTTTAATCAGAGAATCCCCATCTTTAACTAATACATTTCTACTACCTCATCTGAAATTAAATAAGTAAGACTCTTTACTGAATACTCTTAACAATGATACGTGTATTGACCCATGTAATGTATGTATTTATTTAAAAACATACTAAATTAATACTATGCGCGTTTTAGCGAAACAAATTAGAGCAAATTGTTTATCCAGTGGAAGATAGAGATGAAATAATACATCAGTATATAGCTTACCCAGATTTTCGTAATGTATGATTCCATCATAATTAATTTTTTTTTAGACATTTCGCAAATAAAATTTAAGGTGCAAACCAAACTAAGAATCTCGGAGGCGGAACCTTTGCAGTAGGGCCATTAAGACCCTGAGAATAGAAATTATGTGATGAACTATCCCTAAAACCCACATTATCATGCTCAAAAAAAATGGTTCAAACGTAAGTATTTACGAATTAAAGTTAGCAGTTAACTTTTCGAAAGCTTTGGGAAAAATCGAGCATCTTATAGGTATAACTCTACTTACAAAGGCAAAATAAAATTCGATTATACAAATTAATTTTTGATACTGTAAATAAAATCCGATGAAAACCTCGCCTCGCCCCTCCATTTTTGAGAAAAGGTGCGAGCGAATTTCCGAAGAAAAAATATGAAAATAATTAATAAATCATTATCTAACCGCCGAAACACTATGTTAATTATGATAACGCACTATCTACCATACTTGTAAAAGAGTAGTCTTAGAATTAGATTGGAATTATACTCAAGGTATTGTGAATTCCTTCCCTGGTCCAAATGACTCTTCGCAGCATCCCTGGATTCGATCTCCTGCCTTTCCATGTTTGAGAAAAGGTCCGAGAGTAATTCTAAAGAAAAAATATAAAAATAATTAATAAATCATTATCTAACCGCCGAAACACTATGTTAATTATGATAACGCACTATCTACCACAATTGTAAAAGAGTAGTCTTAGAATTAGATTGGAATTATACTCAAGGTATTGTGAATTCCTTCCCTGGTCCAAATGACTCTTCGCAGCATCCCTGGATTCGATCTCCTGCCTTTCCATGTTTGAGAAAAGGTCCGAGAGTAATTCTGAAGAAAAAATATAAAAATAATTAATAAATCATTATCTAACCACCAAAACACTATGTTAATTATGATAACGCATTATCTACCATACTTGTAAAAGAGTAGTCTTAGAATTAGATTGTAATTATACTCAGGTATTGTGAATTCCTTCCCTGGTCCAAATGACTCTTCGCAGCATCCCTGGATTCGATCTCCTGCCTTTCCATGTTTGAGAAAAGGTCCGAGAGTAATTCTGAAGAAAAAATATAAAAATAATTAATAAATCATTATCTAACCGCCAAAACACTATGTTAATTATGATAACGCATTATCTACCATACTTGTAAAAGAGTAGTCTTAGAATTAGATTGGAATTATACTCAAGGTATTGTGAATTCCTTCCCTGGTCCAAATGACCCTTCGCAGCATCCCTGGATTCGATCTCCTGCCTTTCCATGTTTGAGAAAAGGTCCGAGAGTAATTCTGAAGAAAATATATAAAAATAATTAATAAATCATTACCTAACCGCCGAAACACTATGTTAATTATGATAACGCACTATCTACCATACTTGTAAAAGAGTAGTCTTAGAATTAGATTGGAATTATACTCAAGGTATTGTGAATTAATTCCCTGGTCCAAATGACTAAAAAATATATAAATAATTAATAAATCATTATCTAGCCGCCGAAACACTATGTTATTTATGATAACGCACTATCTACCATACTTGTAAAAGAGTAGTCTTAGAATTAGATTGGAATTATACTCAAGGTATTGTGAATTCCTTCCCTGGTCCAAATGACTCTTCACATCCCTGGATTCGATCTCCTGCCTTTCCATGTTTGAGAAAAGGTCCGAGAGTAATCCTGAAGAAAAAATATAAAAATAATTAATAAATCATTATCTAACCGCAGAAAAACTATGTTAATTATGATAACGCACTATCTACCATACTTGTAAAAGAGTAGTCTTAGAATTAGATAGGAATTATACTCAAGGTATTGTGAATTCCTTCCCTGGTCCAAATGACTCTTCGCAGCATCCCTGGATTCGATCTCCTGCCTTTCCATGTTTGAGAAAAGGTCCGAGAGTAATTCTGAAGAAAAAATATAAAAATAATTAATAAATCATTATCTAACCGCCGAAACACTATGTTAATTATGATAACGCACTATCTACCACACTTGTAAAAGAGTAGTCTTAGAATTAGATTGGAATTATACTCAAGGTATTGTGAATTCCTTCCCTGGTCCAAATGACTCTTCGCAGCATCCCTGGATTTGTTCTCCTGCCTTTCCATGTTTGAGAAAAGGTCCGAGAGTAATTCTGAAGAAAAAATATAAAAATAATTAATAAATCATTATCTAACCGCCGAAGCACTATGTTAATTATGATAACGCACTATCTACCATACTTGTAAAAGAGTAGTCTTAGAATTAGATTTGAATTATACTCAAGGTATGTGAATTCCTTCCCTGGTCCAAATGACTCTTCGCAGCATCCCTGGATTCGATCTCCTGCCTTTCCATGTTTGAGAAAAGGTCCGAGAGTAATTCTGAAGAAAAAATATAAAAATAATTAATAAATCATTATCTAACCGCCGAAACACTATGTTAATTATGATAACGCACTATCTACCATACTTGTAAAAGAGTAGTCTTAGAATTAGATTGGAATTATACTCAAGGTATTGTGAATTCCTTCCCTGGTCCAAATGACTCTTCGCAGCATCCCTGGATTCGATCTCCTGCCTTTCTATGTTTGAGAAAAGGTCCGAGAGTAATTCTGAAGAAAAAATATAAAAATAATTAATAAATCATTATCTAACCGCCGAAACACTATGTTAATTATGATAACGCACTATCTACCATACTTGTAAAAGAGTAGTCTTAGAATTAGATTGGAATTATACTCAAGGTATTGTGAATTCCTTCCCTGGTCCAAATGACTCTTCGCAGCATCCCTGGATTCGATCTCCTGCCTTTCCATGTTTGAGAAAAGGTCCGAGAGTAATTCTAAAGAAAAAATATAAAAATAATTAATAAATTATTATCTAACCGCCGAAACACTATGTTAATTATGATAACGCACTATCTACCATACTTGTAAAAGAGTAGTCTTAGAATTAGATTGGAATTATACTCAAGGTATTGTGAATTCCTTCCCTGGTCCAAATGACTCTTCGCAGCATCCCTGGATTCGATCACCTACCTTTCCATGTTTGAGAAAAGGTCCGAGAGTAATTCTGAAGAAAAAATATAAAAATAATTAATAAATCATTATCTAACCGCCGAAGCACTATGTTAATTATGATAACGCACTATCTACCATACTTGTAAAAGAGTAGTCTTAGAATTAGATAGGAATTATACTCAAGGTATTGTGAATTCCTTCCCTGGTCCAAATGACTCTTCGCAGCATCCCTGGATTCGATCTCCTGCCTTTCCATGTTTGAGAAAAGGTCCGAGAGTAATTCTGAAGAAAAAATATAAAAATAATTAATAAATCATTATCTAACCGCCGAAACACTATGTTAATTATGATAACGCACTATCTACCACACTTGTAAAAGAGTAGTCTTAGAATTAGATTGGAATTATACTCAAGGTATTGTGAATTCCTTCCCTGGTCCAAATGACTCTTCGCAGCATCCCTGGATTTGTTCTCCTGCCTTTCCATGTTTGAGAAAAGGTCCGAGAGTAATTCTGAAGAAAAAATATAAAAATAATTAATAAATCATTATCTAACCGCCGAAGCACTATGTTAATTATGATAACGCACTATCTACCATACTTGTAAAAGAGTAGTCTTAGAATTAGATTTGAATTATACTCAAGGTATGTGAATTCCTTCCCTGGTCCAAATGACTCTTCGCAGCATCCCTGGATTCGATCTCCTGCCTTTCCATGTTTGAGAAAAGGTCCGAGAGTAATTCTGAAGAAAAAATATAAAAATAATTAATAAATCATTATCTAACCGCCGAAACACTATGTTAATTATGATAACGCACTATCTACCATACTTGTAAAAGAGTAGTCTTAGAATTAGATTGGAATTATACTCAAGGTATTGTGAATTCCTTCCCTGGTCCAAATGACTCTTCGCAGCATCCCTGGATTCGATCTCCTGCCTTTCTATGTTTGAGAAAAGGTCCGAGAGTAATTCTGAAGAAAAAATATAAAAATAATTAATAAATCATTATCTAACCGCCGAAACACTATGTTAATTATGATAACGCACTATCTACCATACTTGTAAAAGAGTAGTCTTAGAATTAGATTGGAATTATACTCAAGGTATTGTGAATTCCTTCCCTGGTCCAAATGACTCTTCGCAGCATCCCTGGATTCGATCTCCTGCCTTTCCATGTTTGAGAAAAGGTCCGAGAGTAATTCTAAAGAAAAAATATAAAAATAATTAATAAATTATTATCTAACCGCCGAAACACTATGTTAATTATGATAACGCACTATCTACCATACTTGTAAAAGAGTAGTCTTAGAATTAGATTGGAATTATACTCAAGGTATTGTGAATTCCTTCCCTGGTCCAAATGACTCTTCGCAGCATCCCTGGATTCGATCACCTACCTTTCCATGTTTGAGAAAAGGTCCGAGAGTAATTCTGAAGAAAAAATATAAAAATAATTAATATATCATTATCTTACCGCCGAAACACTATGTTAATTAAAAGAACGTAATATCTACCATACTTGTAAAAGAGTAGTCTTATTATTAGATTCTAATTATACTCATTGTATTTTGGATTTCATCCCTGCACCAAATTACATTCCGCAGCATCCCTTCATTCGAACTCCTGCCCTTTTCATGTTTGAGAAAAGGTCCGAGCGTTATTCTGAAGAAAAATATCAAAATAATTAATAAATCATTATCTAAGCTACCTAAACACTATGTTAATTAAAATATTCACTCTCTTCTATACTTGTGTTTGACTAGTATTAAAATTAGATTCAAATTATACTCATTTTATCTTTAATTCCATCCCTGGGACGAATTTCTCTCCTTCGTATCTCAGTATTCTTACTCTGCTCTTCGGAGATGTAGGAAGGCTCCGAAAGCGAATCTAAAGAAAAAATAAGGAAACCGATAATAAAATAGTATTTGGAAACATAAAACCTGTGTCAATCCAAAAATACACTAATATTATAGTAATAATAACGATCATAATAAAGCAGGACACTTTACTCAAACAATTGTTTGATTGTAACGACTATTTGAGCTTATTCTTAACTTAGTACTTACTTAGTAAGTTATTACTTTAGTAGTATATTTGAGTATATACTTTATTGTACAATTTATTCAAATTGTACTCGATGTTTTATATTTTCCATTCGCCATCCTTTTCGCTTTTCTACGATAGAGTAGTAGATTTTTTAATGTCTCAGACCGATGAGGAATACCGGAGAATATAATATAACTTAACACGCGAGTAATATTACCCCTCCTAGATGTTGTAGTACTAGTAACACTGCTAAAAGTGCTTCGACAGCTTAAGTCTTTTCGCGCGTTGGCTCTCACTGGGAATCGAACCCAATACAGCTTTAACCAAAGGAAAACGCGCTGTCCACGTGACTATCTTAGAGCCTCGCCCCCCTCCCTCCTTCCATTGGACCAGGAAGGAGGGAGTCTACCCCCTAGTCTTCATAGTTTTCCTTAATATAAATCACCACCGAAATAAGATTTAATCAACCGAAAAACAATTCAATTTCAATTTACATTAAATTTTAACTCCTTGATAATAATCCTCGTAGATTCCTCGTCTACCCTTAGTTACGTTATGACTCAAAGTTAAATAACTTTACAAATATATCATTCTGCTAATATTTTTCGTGAATCGAATAAAAATAAATTGAATATTATTTACATGATGTTTTATATCGAGTGAAGGTCTGGCTGTAATGCAACGGGACAAAATGAGCATCGGTCTGCGAATTTGAATCGGAACATAATTTTATAAGCATAACTAAAGCAATTATGTAATTATAATAAAAACGTAAAAAAATCAATCGAATTTGCGAGAAATTTATATTTTATCCATACAATAACTCTTATAACATTTATATTTTAATTGTGTAATATCTCTCAAAGGAAAAGAGATGAGTACACACTAATTTTATGATAAGAAGCTATAAATCTCCTTTGGAAAACTACGCAATAGATTCCCTGAATGCAGTACTTGATCAATGCTTCCTTCGATGGAACATCTTGGGACGCAACTCAATCAAAAACAATCAAGTCCACGTATAGAAGAACTGCACAATTAGCACGATTATGATCTGCATGACGTTCTGATTCCAGTGAATTAATGTCAAAGGTATTTGATTGGTCCGAATTGGGATTGGGTTATGATGAAACTTTATAAACTTCATTTCCCTCAAAGTAAAACGGAATGATAAAAAGAGATCAGAAATATTAATTTTCCTACTTTTATAGTGCCCATCCGAGTGATAGTAAGTTAACTTGAACAACATATTAAATCAGTACATAAGGATGATATTACTTAAAGTTTATACGCTTATGCTTGTTTATGCTGTAGTAATACAATGAAATGTACTTTAAATTCCTTGGTTTGACAGGTTATACATCGCCTTGAACAATGAAATCCAAAGCGAGAGAATCAAAGGTCGTTGAAGCAAAACATCGAGATAAACGAAACTCTTCACAAAATACTGCTCGCTAATTTTGAGAAGAATTTCACCGAAAAATGAACGGAAAGGGAAAGCTAAAACATCCTTGTGTATAAATGCAGGTAACTCTCACTTCTCACTTCTCTTTAGATTTAGAACGAGGCGGGAAAGCGAAAGTTCAAGCTAATGACTCACGAAGCAAAGCAAGAAGCCAAATCGAAAAATATCATGGCTCCCGAAATAAAGTGCTCAACTATGACTAGTTTAGTGATAGCGTAATATCAACGTCTCCCAATGAATATCATCTTAGAATTTTATCTAAACTTCGGGTTAATTATTTATATCGATAATTCTCATGCTATGGCTGTTACTAGTAAAACATGCTACCTTTTCCTTTTATAGATATTACGAGTAAACGCGGAAAGGTATGCGTTTATTAGTGACTTATGGGGAAAGGCACGTTACCTAAATTAAGTAGGTAGAAAAGGAAAAGAATTGAAAGAGATGCTAAGAATTGTGAAGTTCTAAAGCTCAGGTTCATAATATTCAAGAACGATATCTTATGAAAGAATTTAAGAATTTAGTTTAAGAGATAGTTTTAATATGAAATTACACTCTAATAGATACGATTACCCAATTAAAATCTATATCAATATATCTTTTTTATGTGATGGGCTTTTTATATCCTAACGCATGACAGAGCGCAATATATATTTATCTTATGTCGGCGGTTACTGTCTCCAGCTCCTTGTTCAAAAAATACGATAGAGCGAATAAAGTTAAATGGAGACATCAGGATACCGGAATAATCATTGAAACTCGTAAGCACATGATTAATAAACGATTGAGACGCAGAGAATTGACTCAACGACCATAAAAAGCTCTGAAAAGGTGAAGAAATTGCCTAGACTCTTCTGCTATTCCATTTCATTCCAATCGTTGCTTCGCCAGCGAATATATATTAATATAAGAGCATGCTTTACCATATGCACTTGAGTTGCGAAGAGTTGTGTGGAACGACAGCGTCGTCGATTGAATAATATGATAAAGCATGCAATCACAAAATAAAGGTTTCAGATTCCATTTTAACATCAATTCTTGTGGTAAAGGTACAAAAACGAATAATTAGAACAATTCGTAGCTGTAACGAGGTGTTCGAATTTTGGAAAGAGCGGCTTGAGGACTGAAGCCCACCTCTGCCCATGAAAATCACTTTCACGCACAAAATCAATTGACATCTGTTTCACTACGGCTAAGGTTCCTTTCTCAAACTTCGGCTATTCTTCAACAAACATGTGTAAAAGAGTTTCGGAACGATATTAGCAAATATCAACAAATTATATGGATCGCGAAAACCTTTAATTGATCGTATCACATGGGCTAGTTCTATCTAAAACGGCTTACATAGAGCCTGAATAATATTCTTCAAATTGAGTTTAAGTTCACAGAAAACCTGCGATAGACTATTTATCTACAGAATGTGATCTAATATCTATGCTTATGGATAACAGCCTAACTCTATAAGGGCGGGGTGAATGCCAGCAACAAATTTCAAAAGGGCTTCTGATAGTTGATAAGAAAGTGTATTAGTAGTTTTATCTGATTAAATTATAACGAGTTACACAAACAAGTTAAGTTAGTGTCAGCTGATGGCCAGTCGAGATGAAGGGGAAAAGAAGGAACCATATTGCTAAAAGACATAAATGTACTTCAAAACGTATTTCGATACTTAGAAATCTAATACTGCAACTTCAAGCAATGAAGAACCTTCCGAATTATGGTATATAAGTAATAAATATGGAATTATGGAAACCATCCGAGTTATGTCCAGCTCTCGTTTGGAAAATAGCAATCAGCGTCATTGAATAACTGCAGTTAAACATAAGATTAATAAAAAGAAAGGATCTAGATAAATTATAGTTTTCGTAATACAACTAACTCGCGATGCAATGCAAAAATAATTTACAAGCGGCATTACACGTGAAAAACTCTCAATTAAATATAATAAATGGTTAGAGTATTAAGTGCTCTTACCAAATTGATCAAATTTCGTTCCTCCCGTTTCTTCCGCGAAGGTTATTCCGTGGACCCTTTCGAAACGAAGAACAGCAGAGGCCCATCGATGAGAGGATTGAAAGTTATCTTTTAAAACCTGGAAAAATAGAAATACCAAATAAGTAAAACATCAATTAATTTCATCCAGACAAGAATTGTACTCAACGCCCATGAATAGGTATACGCCATAACGAATAAGTTTAAAATTAGAATGTCCGTTATATGAAACCCCTATTTACGCGCCATCTACTGTGTTAGATATAAAACAAAATACAGGTGGAATGCTAACAATCGGATAAATAAAGCAACAAGTTTTCAGGGACAGTGATGAATATCGAAAAAAAATCACAATTTCGATTTCCTCAAATTAGATAGCGGCGATCCATTTTTGGAATAAAACACGAAACGTGTTTATTAATACAATTTTAATGAAGTATAAATTTTAATCAGAGGCTCAAGGAAATGCAATTTTCAAATACTGATTTCCGAAAATTTTGCCAGACGGATATTGCAAACAGCGAGTGCGTAGGAGATTCCCGTTGACGAGTATCACATGCGTCAGACCTATCTACTAGAGCTACTTCTCTTAAATTAAGCATTCAGGAGGGTAATACCATTGATCATTTAAGCTTCAACTGAATTTTCTTTGATTCGCTTAAGTCAGCCACTCAAGAACTTTAGACAGAACGTAGTATTCAAATCCAATTCAAATATGATTACTAAACCGAGTTTTAATCGGAAAGTACGTGGAGACTAAATTTTATGAGAGTGCATTTTGTATGTTTGTTAGGATTTAAGCGATTCCCGAACTCAATAAATTATACAAATACGAAAACTATACACGAAATTCCGCGACAAAAACTTCGAAAATGCAAGAACTTTAAGCTCCAAAATGGAATTATCTCTTAAAAGAAAGCTCGCAATCAATATTCAAATAAGATGTTTCGTTCAACTTACCATTATAAGGAAATCCTGGGTGACGACCACGAACATATTCTGGTCTTCAAACGTCGTTCTTTCTTTTTTTAAAGGAAATTTCGTTTAAGGAATATTAGTTATTGCAAAAAGAAATCGAAATGCTTTGAAATGTCACTTACTTTTACCAGTTTCCAAATCCAACGGAAGTCACAAAATTTAAATTTTAACGGAAATTTTAAAACAATTGACATAACTTCCGCACCAGACGGGTTCTCAGCAGCAACTGAGGAAATTTCCATCAGGACAACGGCTGAACAAGAGAGCTGAAATCTGATTGGTCGAATTAGGACAATCCGTCACTGTCCCCCCCACAACTCAAATAAAACAGTTTCATTAATAATAATTATAATTAAATTGACATTCAATTTTATGAATAACCTTCTTTATTTAAATTTAAAATTGTTTAGAATATAAGCCTTCGTTAATAAAAAAATTATTTATATTTCGAGTTAATTTTTCGTTTCCTCCAATGGGAATGCTCGTAACATCGTAGTTTCTTACTGTCTAATTTTAAGTTTAGAAATTGTAATATTTCTATTTGTTTACCATGTTTACTAAAAATCGTTTAATATTTTTAAAAATATCAATATAATTAATTACTCCTCGTTGGCCAAAACGAAAAAATATATTTAGCGCATCAATTCACTTCATGGATTTATATCAGGAAGTTTTTTTAAGATATCTTCTCGAAGACATTTAAATTGATCGAAAACACTGTATTTATTCAGAAATAGCTACTCATGAAGAAAAAACGAGTGCATTACATGATTCTGGAGAGTTAAAATCGCTTCGGCTTGAGAAAATCTACATAACCTCCTCCTAAAATAAAAAGGAGACGGAATGATAAAGAATGCAATCGCGAGTAGTAAGTTAGGGAAATACGGAAAGACAACAGAATGTTAGAAAAACAGATGTTTATATCCTTTACTTACACGTTTTATATAGCACCTCGAGTCCTACGTAGACCTTGTATCCGTCTTGGAAGAAGAGCTGAATTCTAAAAGTATTTCAACCACATTCCATTTCGACCACAAGGTCGAAGGTCTCAATTCTTTAGGAACCTCTCATTTTGATGCCATAAATATGCTTCGTAAATCCACAAGAATACGTAGCAATCACTTCATATTTATACACTTTTCACACGAACTAAAGGAAACCATATTAAAGACACAAATTTTCGTCGCAGAAACACATTTAACTCTGTCAGTTTCGAAATTCTGAAATATATTCTTTTAATGCTAAAACCTCACATCTGATATGGAGTACTCAAGTGATAAGTTATTTTCAACAACGAGAGAAGAGAGACAGATGGACAGAATGGAAAATAATGATGATGCTGTCATTATTTTTCATAACATATCACCACGCCGTTCGCCATTCTTCACTGAATTCAGTAGTGGATAATAAAACTGAGAAAAAAGCACAAGTTGGTCTCTCTTCTGTCGTTGGTAACACTAACTTTTCACTCGAATATTCCATGAGTTAACTTCCACTGTAAACCTATTGCACACGAACTGTTAACATTAATCCAAAGGGTAACACCGTCTTGATCAGTTTGCACTAATTCATTTCACGTCGACTATAATTAAAACTTAAAACTAACTCACAGTAGATCGCCATGCCAGTCACGAACTCCATGTTATCACGAGGTGTTCACGTGTCCTTTACCGCCCTTTTACGCTTTTCCGATCGTCAGAAAACACTGAAGTACGCAATTAGCTTGCGAGGAATTATGATTAATGCGAGGTTACTGGCCATGTTCTTTGTGTTTCTCACAATGGTGGTCTTTCAGCCCTTCTTAATTTATCTGGATTATATTCTTGACCATTCGTAACTCAAGTGCATACCGAACGTATAGCATTCTTACTTTTTTCACAGCATTATTACTTACACTTGGAACATTCACAGGAAAGCCTATTCATGTAATACTTTAAGATATATAGTATATCCACAGGAATATATTCCAGGTAAATTTAGTAGGGCAAAGACCGCCAATGTGAAAAAAATAATGACCATGGCCAGTAACCTCACATTACTCTTAGTTCTTCGCACGCAAATTGCATACTTCATTCTTTTCGTGACGATCGGAAAAGCGTAAATGCGCGGTTAAAGGACACGTGAACACCTCGTGATAACATGGAGTTCGTGACTGGCATGGCGATATTCAGTGAGTTAGTTTTAAGTTTTAATTATAGTCGACGCGAAATGAATTAGTGCAAACTGATCAAGACGGTGTTACCCTTTGGATTAATGTTAACAGTTCGTGTGCAACAGGTTTACAGTGGAAGTTAACTTAAGGAATATTCGAGTGAAAAGATAGTGTTACCAACGATAGAAGAGAGACAAACTAGTAATTTGTTCTTAGTATTATTATCCACTACTGAATTCAGTGAAGTATCGCCAACGGCATGATGATATGTTATGGAAAATAATGACAGCATCATCCTTATTTTCCATTCTGTCCATCTGTCTCTCTTCTCTCGTTGTTGAAAATAACTTATCACTTGAGTACTCCATATCAGATGTGAGGTTTTAGCATTAAAAGAATATATTTCAGAATTTCGAAACTGACAGAGTTAAATGTGTTTCTGCGACGAAAATTTGTGTCTTTAACATGGTTTCCTTTAGTTCGTGTGAAAAGTGTATAAATATGAAGTGATTGCTTCGTATTCTTGTGGATTTACGAAGCATATTTATGGCATCAAACAGAGAGGTTCCTTAAAAATTGAGACCTTCGACCTTGTGGTCGAAATGGAATGTGGTTGAAATACTTTTAGAATTCTGCTCTTCTTCCCAGACGGATACAAGGTCTTTGTAGGACTCGAGGTGCTACATTAAATGTGTAAGTAAAGGATTTAAAAATGTGTTCTTCAAACATTCTGTTGTCTTTCCAAATTTCTCTAACATACTACTCACGATTGCATTCTTTAGCAGTCCGTCTCCTTTTTATTTTAGGAGGTGATGTAGATTTTCTCAAGCCGAAGCGGTTTTAATTCTCCAGAATCATGTAATGCACTCGTTTTTTTCTCGATGGGTAGATCTTTCTGAATAAATACAGTTTTCGATCAATTTAAATGTCTTCGAGAAAAAATCTTAAAAATTCTTTCTGATGTAAATCAAAAAGTGAATTAATGCGCTAAATATATTCTTTCGTTATGGCCGACGAAGAGTAATTAATTATATTCATATTTTTTAATATTAAACGATTGATAGTAATCATGTTAAACAAATAGAAATATTACAATTTCAAAACTTATAATTAGACAGTAAAATACTACGATGTTACGAGCATTCCCATTGGAGGAAACGACAAAATTAACTCGAAATATAAATAAATACTTTTATTAACGAAAAATAATATTCTAAACAATTTTTAATTAAAATAAAGAAGGTACTTCATAAAATTGAATACCAATTTAATTGTAATTATTATTAATGAAACTTTTTTATTTGAGTTGTGGGGAGGGATTATCCTAATTCGACCAATCAGATTTCAGCTCTCTTGTTCAGCCGTTGTCCTGATGGAAATTTCCTCAGTTGCTGCTGAGAACCCGTCTGGTGCGGAAGTTATGTCAATTGTTTTAAAATTTCCGTTAAAATTTAAATTTTGTGACTTCCGTTGGATTTGGAAATTGGTAAAAGTAAGTGACATTTCAAAGCAATTCGATTTCTTTTTGCAATAACTAATATTCCTTAAACGAAATTTCCATTAAAAAAAGAAAGAACGACGTTTGAAGACCAGAATATGTTCGTGGTCGTCACCCAGGATTTCCTTATAATGGTAAGTTGAACGAAACATCTTATTTGAATATTGATTGCGAATTTTCTTTTAAGAGAAAATTCCTTTTTGGAGCTAAAAGTTCCCGTATTTTCGAAGTTTTTGTCGCGGAATTTCGTGTATAGTTTACGTATTTGTATAATATATTGAGTTAGGGCATCGCTTAAATCCTAACAAACATACAAAATGCACTCGCTTCAAATTTAGTCTCCACGTATTTTACGATTAAAATTCGATTTGGTAATCATTAGTTAATTTTATTTGATGACTACGTTTCGTCTAAAGTTCTTGAGTGGCTGACTTAAGCGAATCAAAGAAAATTCAGTTGAAGCTTAAATGATCAATGGTATTACCCCCCTGAATGCTTAATTTAAGAGAAGTAGCTCTAGTAGATAGGTCTGACGCATGTGGTACTCGTCAACGGGAATCTCCTACGCACTCGCTGTTTGCAATATCCGTCTGGCAAAATTTTCGGAAATCAGTATTTGAAAATTGCATTTCCTTGAGCCTCTGATTAAAATTTATACTTCATTAAAATTGTATTGATAAACACGTTTCGTGTTTTATTCCAAAAATGGATCGCCGCTATCTAATTTGAGGAAATCGAAATTGTGATTTTTTTTCGATATTCATCACTGTCCCTGAAAACTTGTTGCTTTATTTATCCGATTGTTAGCATTCCACCTGTATTTTGTTTTATATCTAACACAGTAGATGGCGCGTAAATAGGGGTTTCATATAACGGACATTCTAATTTTAAACTTATTCGTTATGACGTATACCTATTCATGGGCGTTGAGTACAATTCTTGTCTGGATGAAATTAATTGATGTTTTACTTATTTGGTATTTCTATTTTTCCAGGTTTTAAAAGATAACTTTCAATCCTCTCATCGATGGGCCTCTGCAGTACTTCGTTTCGAAAGGGTCCACGGAATAACCCTCGCGGAAGAAACGAGAGGAACGAAATTTGATCAATTTGGTAAGCGCACATAATACTCTAACCTTTTATTATATTTAATTGAGAGTTTTTCACGTGTAATGCCGCTTGTAAATTATTTTTGCATTGCATCGCGAGTTAGTTGTATTACGAAAACTATAATTTATCTAGATCCTTTCTTTTTATCAATATTAATTTTAACTGCAGTTATTCAATGATGCTGATTGCAGTTTTTCAAACGAGAGCTGGACATAACTCGGATGGTTTCCATAATTCCATATTTATAAATTTTAAAAAATAATTCGGAAGGTTCTTCATTGCTTGAAGTTGCAGTATTAGATTTCTAAGTATCGAAATACGTTTTGAAGTACATTTATGTCTTGTAGCAATATGGTTCCTTCTTTTCCCCTTCATCTCGACTGGCCATCAGCTGACACTAACTTAACTTGTTTGTGTAACTCGTTATAATTTAATCAGATAAAACTACTAATACACTTTCTTATCAATTATCAGAAGCCCTGTTGAAATTTGTTGCTGGCATTCACCCCGCCCTTATAGAGTTAGGCTGTTATCCATAAGCATAGATATTAGATCACTTTTTGTAGATAAATAGTCTATCGCAGGTTTTCTTTGAACTTAAACTCGTTTTGAAGAATATTTTTTAGACTCTATGTAAGCCCTTTTAGATAGAACTAGCCCATGTGATACGATCAATTAAAGGTGTTCGCGAGCCATAGAATTTGTTGATATTTGCTAATATCGTTCCGAAACTCTAATACCTTTAGACATGTTTGTTGAAGAATAGCCGATGTTTGAGAAAGGAACCTTAGCCGTAGTGAAACAGATGTCAATTGATTTTGTGCGTGAAAGTGATTTTCATGGGCAGAGGTGGGCTTCAGTTCTCAAGCCGCTCTTTCCAACATTCGAACACCTCGTTACAGGTACGAATTGTTCAAATTATTCGTTTTTGTACCTTTATCGCAAGAATTGATGTTAAAATGGAATCTGAAACCATTATTTTGCGATTGCATGCTTTATCATATTATTCAGTCGACGACGCGATCGTTCCACATAACTCTTCGCAACTCAAGTGCATATGGTAAAGCATGCTCTTATATTAATATATATTCGCTGGAGAAGCAACGATTGGAATGAAATGGAATAGCAGAAGAGTCTAGGCAATTTCTTCACCTTTTCAGAGCTTTTTATGGTCGTTGAGTCAATTCTCTGCGTCTTAATCGCTTATTAATCATTTGCTTACGAGTTTCAATGATTGATCCGGTATCCTGATGTCTCCATTTAAATTTATTCGCTCTATCGTATTCTTTGAACAATGAGCTGGAGACAGTAACCGCCGACATAAGATAAATATATATTGCGCTCTGTCATGCGTAAGGATACGAAAAGCCCTTCACATAAATAAGGAAAAAATTGATATAGATTTTAATCGGGTATTCGTATCTATTAGAGTTTAATTTCATAACAAAACTATCTCTTAAACTATATTCTTAAATTCTTTCATAGGATATCGTTCTTGAATATAATGAACCTGAGCTTCAGAACTTCACAATTCTTAGCATCTCTTTCAATTCTTTTCCTTTTCTACCTACTTAATTTAGGTAACGTGCCTTTCCCCATAAGTCACTAATAAACGCATACCTTTTCGCGTTTACTCTTAATATCTATAAAAGGAAAAGGTAGCATGTTATACTAGTAACAGCCATACCATTCTACGATGAGAATTATCGATATAAATTATTAACCCGAAGTTTAGATAAAATTCTACGATGATATTCATCGGTAGTCGTTGATATTGCGCTATCACTGAACTAGTCATAGTTGAGCACTTCATTTCGGGAGCCATGATATTTTCCGATTTGGCTTCTTGCTTCGCTTCGTGAGTCATTAGCTTGAACTTTCGCTTTCCGCCTCGTTCTAAATCTCTGTAAAGAGAAGTGAGAGTTACTTGCAAACGTACACAAGGCTGTTTTAGCTTTCCCTTTCCGTTCATTTTTCGGTAAAATTCTTTACAAAATTAGCGAGCAATATTTTGTGAAGAGTTTCGTTTATCTCGATGTTTTGCTTCAACGACCTTGGATTCTTTCGCTTTGAATTTCATTGTTCAAGGCGATGTATTACCTGACGAACCAAGGAATTTAAAGTACATTTCATTGTATTATGTAGACTACAGCATAAACAAGCATAAGCGATAATAAACATAAACTTTGAGTAATATCATCCTTATGTACTGATTTAATATGTTGTTCAAGTTAACTTACTATCATTCGGATGGGCACTGTAAAAGTAGGAAAATTAATATCTCTAGCCTTTTTTTATCATTCCGGTTTAGTTTGAGGGAAATGAAGTTTATAAGGTTTCATCATAACCCAATTCCAATTCGGACCAATCAAATACCTTTGAGATTAATTCACTTGGATGAGAATGCCAACCAGATCATAATCGTGCTAATTGAGCTGTTCTTCTATACGTGGACTTGATTGTTTTTGATTGAGTTGCGTCCCAAGATGTTCCATCGAAGGAAGCATTGATCAAGTACTACATTCAGGGAATCTATTGCGTAGGTTTCCAAAGGAGATTAAAAACAATAATACTTTTGCATGATTTTCTCTTGTATACATTATTTATAGCTTCTTATCATAAAATTAGTGTGTACTCATCTCTTTTCCTTGGAGAGATATTCCACAATAAAATATTAAACGTTATAAGAGTTATTGTTTGTATAAAAGATATGTTTCTCGCAAATTCAATGATTTTTTTACGTTTTTATAAGAATTACTTAATTGCTTTAGTTATGCTTATAAAATTATGTTCCGATTCAAATTCGCAGATCGATGCTCATTTGCATTACAGCCAGACCTTCACTCGATATAAAACGTCATATGTAAATAATATTCAATTTATTTTTATTCGATTCACGAAAAATATTAGCAGAATGATATATTTGTAAAGTTATTTAACTTTGAGTCATAACGTAACTAAGGGTAGACGAGGAATCTACGAGGATTATTATCAAGGAGTTAAAATTTAATGTAAATTGAAATTGAATTGTTTTTCGGTTGATTAAATCTTATTTCGGTGGTGATTTATATTAAGGAAAACTATGAAGACTAGGGGGTAGACTCCCTCCTTCCTGGTCCAATGGAAGGAGGGAGGGGGGCGAGGCTCTAAGATAGTCACGTGGACAGCGCGTTTTCCTTTGGTTAAAGCTGTATTGGGTTCGATTCGCAGTGAGAGCCAATGCGTGAAAAATTCTAAGCCTTCTAAGCACTTTCAGCAGTGTTACTAGTACTATAACATCAAGGAGGGGTAATATTACTCGCGTGTTAAGTTATATTATATTCTCCGGTATTCCTCATCGGTCTGAGACGTTAAAAAATCTATTACTCTATCGTAGGAAAGCGAAAAGGAAAGCGGATGAAAAATAAAGAACATCGAACATAATTTGAATAAATTGTACAATAATGTATATACTCAAATATACTACTAAAGTAATAACTTACTAAGTAAGTACTAAGTTAAGAATAAGCTCAAATAGTCATTATAATCAAACAAATGTTTTAGTAAAGTGTCCTACTTTATTATGATCGTTATTATTACTATTGTATTAGTGTATTTTTGGATTGACACAGGTTTTATGTTTTCAAATTACTATTTTATTATCGGTTTCCTTATTTTTTCTTTAGATTCACTTTCGAAGCTTTCCTACATCTCCGAAGAGCAGAGTAAGAATACAGAGATACGAAGGAGAGAAATTCGGTCCAGGGATGGAATTCAAGATAAAATGAGTATAATTTGAATCTAATTTTAATACTAGTCAAACAAAACTATAGAAGAGAGTGAATATTTTAATTAACATAGTGTTTCGGTCGTTCAGATGATATTTTATTAATTATTTTTATATTTTTTCTTCAGAATAACGCTCGGACCTTTTCTCAAACATGAAAAGGGCAGGAGTTCGAATGCAGGGATGCTGCGGAGAGTAATTTGGTGCAGGGATGAAATCCAAAATACAATGAGTATAAATTCAATCTAATATTAAGACTACTCTTTTACAAGTATGGTAGATATTAAGTTCTTTTAATTAACATAGTTTTTAGGTAGCTTTGATAATGATTTATTAATTATTTTTATTTTTTTTCTTCAGAATTACGGGCGGACCTCTTCTCAAACATGGAAGTGCAGGAGATCGAATCCAGGGATGCTGCGAAAAGTCATTTGGACCAGGGAAGGAATTCACAATACCTTGAGTATAATTCCAATCTAATATTAAGACTACTCTTATACAAGTATGGTAGATAGCGCGTTATTATAATTAACATAGTGTTTTATTTTGCCTTTGTAAGTAGAGTTATACCTATAAGATGCTCGATTTTTCCCAAAGCTTTCGAAAAGTTAACTGCTAACTTTAATTTGTAAATACTTACGTTCAAATCATTTTTTTGAGCATGATAATGTGGGTTAAGGGATAGTTCATCACATAATTTCTAATCTCGGTCTTAATGTACAGCTCCCCACAAAAAAATCGAACGGCGTACTCTTAGCTGCATAAGATTGAGGGGCTTTGAAATACAGAGCTTGGCAACACCGTATGGCCAAGAGATAAGGTTGGCTCTTATCTGAGATCCTCGGGAATGCTATACAAGCGATTTCTGGAACTTTTTCGTTAAATAGTAAGGTATTACATTTTGAAAGGACACTGGCTGTCAGTTGGAAACAGATTCCTCTCTATTAGTCCCAAAATTTTCCACCTTCACATCATTTCTGGATCCCTTAAGTATTGACGGCTACAAAACATTTATATAATAACATTTATTGTTAAATTGAAGTATAAATTACGTTCAATTGGTCTGAATATAAAAAAGTGATAAAGGTTCACTTAGTAGGAAACGCTCATTTTTCATTCGTCGCAGTCAAAGGATCTCAGATAAGAGCCAACCTTATCTCTTGGCCATACGGTGTTGCCAAGCTCTGTATTTCAAAGCCCCTCAATCTTATGCAGCTAAGAGTACGCCGTTCGATTTTTTTGTGGGGAGCTGTACTTAATGCAAAGGTTCCGCCTCCGAGATTCTTAGTTCGGTTTGCACCTTAACGTTTATTTGCGAAATGTCAGAAAAAAATTAATTAATCATGGAATCATACATTACGAAAATCTCGGTAAGTTATATACTGATGTATTATTTCATCTCTATCTTCCACTGGATGAACAATTTACTCTAATTTGTTTCGCTAAAACACGCTTCGTATTAATTTAGTATGTTTTTAAATAATAATCTTCCTAAATTTGGGTCAATACACGTATCATTGTTAAGAGTATTCAGTAAAGAGTCTTACTTATTTAATTTCAGATGAGGTAGTAGAAATGAATTAGTTAAAGATGGGGATTCTCTAACTAAAGACCCACCCTGAATTTACTTTTTGTCTACATTAATAACATTGCGTTATAACAGACTGTTGTGCTTTGCGGAGTCTCCGCTTATGCGATACATGATATAAGTACTGGAAAATGTGTGCCATTGACTATGTTTCGTATTTGGTTAATCATACTGTTATTATTTTTCTCGAAGGACGGCGTCGGAGACGGAGTTGTGCTGCTGTGACGGCGGGGGACGGCATCGGCACCGATTTAAGATTGGAAGAATAAAATAAAAACTACCTTGTGAAATAAAATCCGTGACTTTTGAAGTAAACCGAAGTTTGTCCGTGCAGTGCACATTCCAATCATATAATTACATCTAAACTATTTAATGAACAATCAATTGAACAATTAAGTGAATCTTTATCTATGTGTACTATTTGAAGCTTTTCCAACGTTTAATTTTCATTGTGACTAATGGTGATGCAAGGTTTAAAATTATTTTTTAAACTTGTTTTGTGTATTTACTCGGTGTTTATTATAACACGTAAGATGAATAAAAAGTGAAATATGATCTTTTTCTTCCCAGCCAAAATATATTTTCAGTCATGTAGAGTTTAAAAATTGTAAGGCCAGACCTTGTATAGTTTCCCATTACTAGAATTGTATATAAAACGAATATAAAAATGACGATGCACCCTGAACAAAATTAACTATTGCAGAATGTATAGATTTCTAAAGAAGTGTAAGGAAGGATGTGTATATTTGATGTATTTTGTAACTTTTAATTGTATTACTGATACTTAACCTCTGAATAAATCTCATGGGGAAGTGGGTGAGAAGGTATAGGAGGGAGGAGGTTGATTAAGAGAGGGATGGAAAGGAATGAGGGGTACGTGAGGGGAGGGATGGTATGAAATAAATGGGTTGTGAAGTAAGAGGTTGGCTAAAGGGTGGGAATGGAGGGGGTGGGAATGGAGAGGGTAGGTAGAGAGAGGGTGGGTAGGGAGAGGGTGGGAAGGGAGAGGGTGGGTAGGGAGAGGGTGGGTAGGGAGAGGGTGGGTAGGGAGAGGGTGGGAAGGGAGAGGGCGGGAAGGGAGGGGGTGGGAAGGGAGAGGGTGGGAAGGGAGAGAGTGGGTAGGGAGAGGGTGGGTAGGGAGAGGGTGGGAAGGGAGAGGGTGGGTAGGGAGAGGGTGGGTAGGGAGAGGGTGGGAAGGGAGAGGGTGGGAAGGGAGAGGGTGGGAAGGGAGAGGGTGGGTAGGGAGAGGGTGGGAAGGGAGAGGGTGGGAAGGGAGAGGGTGGGTAGGGAGAGGGTGAGTAGGGAGAGGGTGGGTAGGGAGAGGGTGGGAAGGGAGAGGGTGGGAAGGGAGAGGGTGGGAAGGGAGAGGCTGGGTAGGGAGAGGGTGGGAAGGGAGAGGGTGGGAAGGGAGAGGGTGGGTAGGGAGAGGGTGGGTAGGGAGAGGGTGGGAAGGGAGAGGGTGGGAAGGGAGAGGGTGGGTAGGGAGAGGGTGGGTAGGGAGAGGGTGGGAAGGGAGAGGGTGGGAAGGGAGAGGGTGGGTAGGGAGAGGGTGGGTAGGGAGAGGGTGGGAAGGGAGAGGGTGGGAAGGGAGAGGGTGGGAAGGGAGAGGGTGGGTAGGGAGAGGGTGGGAAGGGAGAGGGTGGGTAGGGAGAGGGTGGGAAGGGAGAGGGTGGGAAGGGAGAGGGTGGGTAGGGAGAGGGTGGGTAGGGAGAGGGTGGGAAGGGAGAGGGTGGGTAGGGAGAGGGTGGGAAGGGAGAGGGTGGGAAGGGAGAGGGTGGGAAGGGAGAGGGTGGGTAGGGAGAGGGTGGGTAGGGAGAGGGTGGGTAGGGAGAGGGTGGGTAGGGAGAGGGTGGGTAGGGAGAGGGTGGGAAGGGAGAGGGTGGGTAGGGAGAGGGTGGGTAGGGAGAGGGTGGGTAGGGAGAGGGTGGGTAGGGAGAGGGTGGGAAGGGAGAGGGTGGGTAGGGAGAGGGTGGGAAGGGAGAGGGTGGGTAGGGAGAGGGTGGGTAGGGGGAGGGTGGGAAGGGAGAGGGTGGGAAGGGAGAGGGTGGGTAGGGAGAAGGTGGGTAGGGAGAGGGTGGGAAGGGAGAGGGTGGGTAGGGAGAGGGTGGGAAGGGAAAGGGTGGGTAGGGAGAGGGTGGGTAGGGAGAGGGTGGGTAGGGAGAGGGTGGGAAGGGAGAGGGTGGGTAGGGAGAGGGTGGGAAGGGAGAGGGTGGGTAGGGAGAGGGTGGGAAGGGAGAGGGTGGGAAGGGAGAGGGTGGGTAGGGAGAGGGTGGGTAGGGAGAGGGTGGGAAGGGAGAGGGTGGGTAGGGAGAGGGTGGGAAGGGAGAGGGTGGGAAGGGAGAGGGTGGGAAGGGAGAGGGTGGGAAGGGAGAGGGTGGGTAGGGAGAGGGTGGGTAGGGAGAGGGTGGGTAGGGAGAGGGTGGGTAGGGAGAGGGTGGGTAGGGAGAGGGTGGGAAGGGAGAGGGTGGGTAGGGAGAGGGTGGGAAGGGAGAGGGTGGGAAGGGAGAGGGTGGGTAGGGAGAAGGTGGGTAGGGAGAGGGTGGGTAGGGAGAGGGTGGGAAGGGAGAGGGTGTGAAGGGAGAGGGTGGGTAGGGAGAGGGTGGGAAGGGATAGGGTGGGAAGGGAGAGGGTGGGTAGGGAGAGGGTGGGAAGGGAGAGGGTGGGTAGGGAGAGGGTGGGAAGGGAGAGGGTGGGAAGGGAGAGGGTGGGAAGGGAGAGGGTGGGTAGGGAGAGGGTGGGTTGGGAGAGGGTGGGAAGGGAGAGGGTGGGAAGGGAGAGGGTGGGAAGGGAGAGGGTGGGTAGGGAGAGGGTGGGTAGGGAGAGGGTGGGTAGGGAGAGGGTGTGAAGTGAAATGGTGGGTAGGAAGAGGTCCTCTATTTTAGAAAAATTTTTTTGTCGCAAATGTTGCTTTGTGTTAAGAAAAAGATAGTAACACTCACGTCTGGATTAATAATTACACAAGATAGTAACTATAGCAAAAGTTTAAGAGAAAAATGAGTTTGGAAAATTTTTGCGATAAATAGCGACGAACAGCTCAAGGAATTCGTGAAGGTCGGGAGGGAGAGAGGTAGGGAGAGGGTGGGTAGGGAGAGGGTGGGAAGGGAGAGGGTGGGTAGGGAGAGGGTGGGAAGGGAGAGGGTGGGAAGGGAGAGGGTGGGAAGGGAGAGGGTGGGTAGGGAGAGGGTGGGTAGGGAGAGGGTGGGTAGGGAGAGGGTGGGTAGGGAGAGGGTGGGTAGGGAGAGGGTGGGAAGGGAGAGGGTGGGTAGGGAGAGGGTGGGTAGGGAGAGGGTGGGAAGGGAGAGGGTGGGAAGGGAGAGGGTGGGAAGGGAGAGGGTGGGTAGGGAGAAGGTGGGTAGGGAGAGGGTGGGAAGGGAGAGGGTGGGAAGGGAGAGGGTGGGTAGGGAGAGGGTGGGAAGGGATAGGGTGGGAAGGGAGAGGGTGGGTAGGGAGAGGGTGGGAAGGGAGAGGGTGGGTAGGGAGAGGGTGGGAAGGGAGAGGGTGGGAAGGGAGAGGGTGGGAAGGGAGAGGGTGGGTAGGGAGAGGGTGGGTTGGGAGAGGGTGGGAAGGGAGAGGGTGGGAAGGGAGAGGGTGGGAAGGGAGAGGGTGGGTAGGGAGAGGGTGGGAAGGGAGAGGGTGGGAAGGGAGAGGGTGGGTAGGGAGAGGGTGGGTAGGGAGAGGGTGGGAAGGGAGAGGGTGGGTAGGGAGAGGGTGGGAAGGGAGAGGGTGGGAAGGGAGAGGGTGGGAAGGGAGAGGGTGGGTAGGGAGAGGGTGGGTAGGGAGTGGGTGGGTAGGGAGAGGGTGGGTAGGGAGAGGGTGGGTAGGGAGAGGGTGGGAAGGGAGAGGGTGGGTAGGGAGAGGGTGGGTAGGGAGAGGGTGGGTAGGGAGAGGGTGGGAAGGGAGAGGGTGGGTAGGGAGAGGGTGTGAAGTGAAATGGTGGGTAGGAAGAGGTCCTCTATTTTAGAAAAATTTTTTTGTCGCAAATGTTGCTTTGTGTTAAGAAAAAGATAGTAACACTCACGTCTGGATTAATAATTACACAAGATAGTAACTATAGCAAAAGTTTAAGAGAAAAATGAGTTTGGAAAATTTTTGCGATAAATAGCGACGAACAGCTCAAGGAATTCGTGAAGGTCGGTTATTTGAAAGAGTAAAATCAAGATTCTAAATTACTACTCGAAATTCAAGTTGTACATTTGATACATAGCCTTGTTGCTTCTTTGCATTTATTTGACTTCAAATGATGTTTTGCCTTCGAAATCTCCAAATCATGGCTTAATTTAAGTTTTCACACATAATACATTTATTTTTCTAATACATGAACTTCTAAATCAATTACCGAAATAGTTGTATATTTATGGTTTGAGATAATGAATTTACTTCAAATACTCTTTTGAGGAAGTTTCAGCGATAAAATATTAATTTGGGGTTTACGAATTTAAGAAAAAATCGTAAGTACTTAAAAATATAGTACTTTTGCTTTGAGGAATTGAAGTATTGACTGAAAAACAGAGTGAAAATTATTTTAGGATTTCTGAAGTTTAAGAAATATATGTTTACTCTAAAAATGCTAAAAATACAATTTTAAAATTTCAAGGTCTGTTGATAATTTAAGAAAATTAGGAGTTGAAAATTAAATAAAACACGTGCTGTCATCTCTTGAGGAAAATTCGAACTATCGTTATTAAACTTTGATGCTGCTGCCATCGCTTGAGGAAAATCGGAACTTTTGTTTTTTATTTTGCCGCTACTGCCATCTCTTGAGGAAAATTTTAACTAATGTTTTAAACTTTGACGCTGCTGCCATCTCTTCAAAAAAAATTTGGACTTTGGTTGTTAAAATACGCAGATTTTTCCTAATTTTAAGGAATAAGCGATTTACTATTAATATATTACAGATACTTCGAAATATATCCGATATTTTTATGTATAACCTCCTCTTTCCTAATTCCTTTTGTACGAGATATTATTGAAGATTCGTTACTCCTCCCGTATTTTTCATAATGGAAATTTTACTAATCGCATATTTCACGATTTGTAGCGGAGATTGGGTGGAGGAGCTACGTAGTAGTCGTCATAGTAAATATAAGGCATAATAAAAACCCTTGAAGCCGAACAACCTTGCAAACCAACTGTAGCTTGCAATCCGGACGGGAGGGTGACATTCTTTTTCATAACACAAACCCACTTTTGCGACAAAAACAATAATTTTGCATAAACAAATTATGCAAGAATGGATTCTAGCGACCGTTGAAATATTCGGAACGGGCACAAGGATTCTCTATTTTAGAAAAAGTTTTTGTCGCAAATGTTGCTTTGTGTTAAGAAAAAGATAGTAACCCTCACGTCCGGATCGCTAGCTTTAGTTGGTTTGCAAGCTAAATTTGTATCCAAGGTCTTTGAACAGATATATTAATATTTATCGTAAAAATTTCTTCGGCATACTTTTAGTTCGTAAATATCTTCATATCAATGGAATCAGGGAACGTTATATATTCGTAAATGCTCAATACTTCCGAAATTTCAGAAGATATTACGGCTAAATCTTACTTAATTTTATTTGAGGAATTTAATGATTTCGCTAACGTTATTTTGCGTAAAGACAATGAAAGCAACCCTCTTCCCCCAACCCTCCTCCCCCCAACCCTCAACCCCTTCCCGCAACCATCAACCCCCCCATTCCGTCTACGTAATTTATCTAGATTATCGTATTTGTTTTTGGTTTTAAAAAAACTGCGTTTCAGAAGCTAAAATTTACGACATTTTGGATGAATTTCATCGAAAATCATTCATTATATTATACCCACCCTTTTTGCTCAAGGAGCCTGTAACTGAGTAGGAAAATGGGAACTTGGCATTAGAAATCGTTCATTATTACACCTACCCAACTCCCCTTTTTGCTCAAGAAAGCCCGTAACCGAGTAGGAAATGAGAAATGCGCGCCTGTTAGAGTTGAAATAAGTTACAATCGCCCTAGCGGATTCCCGAGGAAACATAAAAATGGCGGAAAAGCAGACGAAAAACTTCGAAAATTGGTCATTTTTGGATGGAATTTTCTACAACACCACGTCACTTAGGAATAAATGCTTATCATAAAATTAAGCCGCACTCCTATATCTTTAAAATGGTGTCTGAATGGTTTCTGTAACTCTAATAGTAACTGAGTTATAGAATTTCTCCCTGACGGTGCCAAACTGCAAATTTACCTGATTTGTTTTTAAATTTCATAAATATTATATCAAAAAACTGAACTTAACAAATTTGGCAATACGCATTTCTGCGTAAAGTGCTTCCTTAAAATAGGTAATGAGAAAATATTACAGATTCAAAGTAATACATATTTATTAATTAATTACACTCTGAGGGAATTTTCTGAGCTTCACAAAGCTCGATTTTTAGTTTCTCCCTGCACGTAATACAGAGAAACTATTGTATTCGCAAAAAAGTTCGACCTCCAGATTTCGACGGAAATATATGTTTTGGGGCCCATAGAACACGTTTTCGCTATTTTCCCAAACATGTCTGTCCGAGGTAAAAAAGTTTGTGTGCGATTTATCTTAAAAAGTGATTATCCGGTCATTTTCAAAATTCATATTTAGTATTTTCCTAACAATGCCAAGAGTTGATTAGTTTTTTATGAATATCGCTTGACCGGAAGTTGCGGTTTATCCGGAACAAAATTTCATTTCTTAAATATCGCTGTAAGAATGCAATGTAATACAATTACAAACAAAAGTTGTAGATAATGTACTTTACTACAACTTTTGTGCGAAACATATTTTCGTAACACTGATTGTTTAGGAGTTATTCTTCAATAATGGTTAACCGGAAGTTGCTTTTTATCCAAAAATTGTAGTTTTTCTTAAATATTTCTGACAGAATGTGATGTATATATATGCAATTATCTACAAAAGTTATAGATAATGTATTTTACTACAACTTTTGTTTGAAACATTTTTTCGTAACACTGATTGTTTACGAGTTTTTCTTCAATAATGTTTAACCGGAAGTAGCTTTTTATCCATAAATTGTAGTTTTTCTTAAATATTTCTGACAGAAAGTGATGTTGGTCTATACAATTACTTTCCAATGTTATAGATAATGTATTTCGCCACAAATGTTGCATGATACATTTTCCTGTATCACTCATTGTTTAGGAGTTATTTATATATTATCGTCATAGGCTTCTGTTTTCAATAAATATGGAGAAAGACATGTGTTGGCCACTCCAGATTTTTTATAGGTGTTCTCAATTAGATTACGAATTTAGTTTTATTTTTAATGCTGATAAAAGTGATTTCTTTTATAGAAAGATATTTATTTGATCTACCTACTCAAAGTTCACACATTCCAAACAACAAAAACTATTGCGTAGTACCCTTTTTACAGTATATATTAAAGTCGAGCTCGAGTCGTGGGAAAAAAAACTGTGATAAAGCTGCAAAAACGGTGCCTGAGGATGGACCTTTAAAAAACCTCACATAACTACCATTAACCAAATACTTATATAGGTCTCAAAGACCTGAATTTTGCAGAACTTCAAAAGGTGAATTTTGTGCCAGTGACATATTTTACCCCGTACTTTGATTAAATTTTAATTAATTAAACAAACCGATGTCCTAAATCTGCAGAGTATTCTGCAATATTTTGCCTGCTCAAACTAGAGCAATGAAAGGATAGGCTCCCCTACAAGAATGCTAATATCTTATCTCCGTGGGTTAAACATCTTAAATGAACTCACGTAATATAATCTCAGAATTTATTAACAAATCAGTTCATTCTCATATTTACAGAATACTGCGTCGAATCACACTCTCACACTTAATGCAGTTCAGAGATTCATAAATGCACTCTACTGCTTGGACACTTTCTCCTCCTGCAGACCCGTCACCACGACGTACTCGCCTCCGATGACCTGCCTCAAAGTGCCTTCCTCTTCCAACACAAAGTCCCCGTCGATCACCAACGGTTCGCTGTTGTCCGCCCACATGGCGTTCTCCATGCCTCTCCGCTTGGTGTCGTCCAAGATCACTTGAAGAGGGGAACCAAAAAGACTTCCCACGTCGCCAGTCTCAAACACCAGCTGCTCCGAAACCTTTTCCTGTTCACGAGAAATTGCGTTAATTAAATGACCAAAATGTGTAATCACTTAAGATTTATTACATGAATTACAAAATATTTTAATTCGTAATTATGTTATCACAAAATTAAATTCTCAGATATAAAATAAAAATTTAAATTCATAATTATCAAATCACAAAATTAAATTCTCAGATATAAAATCACAAAAAATTTAAATTCATAATTATCAAATCACAAAATTAAAATTCTCAGATTTTAAATAAAATATTTAAATTAATAATTATCAAATCACGAAATTAAAATCTCAGATATTAAATAAAATATTTAAATTCATAATTATCAAATCACGAAATTAAATTCTCAGATATTAAATAAAATATTTAAATTCATAATTATCAAATCACAAAATTAAATTCTCAGATATAAAATAAAAAATTTAAATTCATAATTAACAAATCATGACATTAAATTCTCAGATATTAAATAAAGAATTTAAATCTATAATTATCAGATCACGAAATTAAATTCTCAGATATTAAATAAAGAATTTAAATCTATAATTATCAGATCACGAAATTAAATTCTCAGATATTAAATAAAGAATTTAAATCTATAATTATCTAATCACGAAATTAAATTCTCAGATATTAAATAAAGAATTTAAATCTATAATTATCTAATCACGAAATTAAATCCTCCGATATAAAATCACAAAAAATTTAAATTCATAATTATCAAATCACGAAATAAAATTCTCAGTTATAAAATCAAAAGAAAAATTTAAATTAATAATTATCAAATCACAAAATTAAATTCTCAGATATAAAATAAAAAATTTAAATTCATAATTAACAAATCATGACATTAAATTCTCAGATATAAAATCACAAAAAAATTAAATTCATAATTATCAAATCACAACATTAAATTCTCAGATATTAAATAAAGAATTTAAATCTATAATTATCAGATCACGAAATTAAATTCTCAGATATTAAATAAAGAATTTAAATCTATAATTATCAGATCACGAAATTAAATTCTCAGATATTAAATAAAGAATTTAAATCTATAATTATCTAATCACGAAATTAAATCCTCCGATATAAAATCACAAAAAATTTAAATTCATAATTATCAAATCACGAAATAAAATTCTCAGTTATAAAATCAAAAGAAAAATTTAAATTAATAATTATCAAATCACAAAATTAAATTCTCAGATATAAAATAAAAAATTTAAATTCATAATTATCAAATAACAAAATTACATTCTCAGATATAAAATAAAAAATTTAAATTCATAATTATCAAATCACGAAATTAAATTCTCAGATATTAAATAAAATATTTAAATTCATAATTATCAAATCACAAAATTAAAATTCTCAGATATTAAATAAAATATTTAAATTAATAATTATCAAATCACGAAATTAAATTCTCAGATATTAAATAGAATATTTAAATTCATAATTATCAAATCACAAAATTAAATTCTCAGATATAAAATAAAAAATTTAAATTAATAATTATCAAATCACGAAATTAAATTCTCAGATATTAAGTAAAAAATTTAAATTCATTATTATCAAATCACGAAATTAAAATCTCAGATATTAAATAAAATATTTAAATTCATAATTATCAAATCACGAAATTAAATTCTCAGATATTAAATAAAATATTTAAATTCATAATTATCAAATCACAAAATTAAATTCTCAGATATAAAATAAAAAATTTAAATTCATAATTAACAAATCATGACATTAAATTCTCAGATATTAAATAAAGAATTTAAATCTATAATTATCAGATCACGAAATTAAATTCTCAGATATTAAATAAAGAATTTAAATCTATAATTATCAGATCACGAAATTAAATTCTCAGATATTAAATAAAGAATTTAAATCTATAATTATCTAATCACGAAATTAAATCCTCCGATATAAAATCACAAAAAATTTAAATTCATAATTATCAAATCACGAAATAAAATTCTCAGTTATAAAATCAAAAGAAAAATTTAAATTAATAATTATCAAATCACAAAATTAAATTCTCAGATATAAAATAAAAAATTTAAATTCATAATTAACAAATCATGACATTAAATTCTCAGATATTAAATAAAGAATTTAAATCTATAATTATCAGATCACGAAATTAAATTCTCAGATATTAAATAAAGAATTTAAATCTATAATTATCAGATCACGAAATTAAATTCTCAGATATTAAATAAAGAATTTAAATCTATAATTATCTAATCACGAAATTAAATTCTCAGATATTAAATAAAGAATTTAAATCTATAATTATCAGATCACGAAATTAAATTCTCAGATATTAAATAAAGAATTTAAATCTATAATTATCTAATCACGAAATTAAATCCTCCGATATAAAATCACAAAAAATTAAAATTCATAATTATCAAATCACGAAATAAAATTCTCAGTTATAAAATCAAAAGAAAAATTAAATTCATAATTATCAAATCACAACATTAAATTCTCAGATATTAAATAAAGAATTTAAATCTATAATTATCAGATCACGAAATTAAATTCTCAGATATTAAATAAAGAATTTAAATCTATAATTATCAGATCACGAAATTAAATTCTCAGATATTAAATAAAGAATTTAAATCTATAATTATCTAATCACGAAATTAAATCCTCCGATATAAAATCACAAAAAATTAAAATTCATAATTATCAAATCACGAAATAAAATTCTCAGTTATAAAATCAAAAGAAAAATTTAAATTCATAATTATCAAATCACGAAATTAAATTCTCAGATATTAAATAAAATATTTAAATTCATAATTATCAAATCACAAAATTAAAATTCTCAGATATTAAATAAAATATTTAAATTAATAATTATCAAATCACGAAATTAAATTCTCAGATATTAAATAAATTATTAAATTCATAATTATCAAATCACAAAATTAAATTCTCAGATATAAAATAAAAAATTTAAATTAATAATTATCAAATCACGAAATTAAATTCTCAGATATTAAGTAAAAAATTTAAATTCATAATTATCAAATCACGAAATTAAATTCTCAGATATAAAATCACAAAAAAAATAAATTCATAATTATCAAATCACATAATTAAATCAACATATATCACAAGTCACAAAGATAATATTCACAACAATTAAACTCAAAATTATTAAATCAGGAAATCATTTGCAAAAACCAAATTATTTTTCCATAAAAATTACACGTTTGAATTCTAAATTAAAATATGAGTCACTTTTTTTCCAGCGAGTCTATCGGTTACAATTTTTGAAATGTGAAATAGTTTCTTCCTCACGGGTGAATTGTGAAGAATCTTCGATTAATTCTAATAATTTCTAAAGTATTATTTAGAGAACAAATACCTTCTAGATTAAAATCATTCTTTCATGTATAAATTATGCATTTTTCTTCAAACTTTATGTAAATACTGAGTCAACAATGCACAAGTATAGCCCATTGTTTTGTAGGGACTGATCTTTGTTATTAAGTTTATATAAATGTCTTTCTTAGGCAATTATTGAACTTTTGATATTCATCAAATTGATTGAAGGTTACATTATATACAGAGATAACTCGATAAATCAAAAGTATGATAAATTTGTATTAACTATTAATGCTTTTGTTCTCGAAAAAATAGAAAATTTTGCTGTCAAAATTTAATCGAAGCACAACAATGTATACAAAGGACATATTTTTCTATCAACCAAATAAACAAATACTTTATTATAACGATTTTATTAATGCTAATTTTTATTCCGTTATATTTGAAAGGTGAATTCACTATTTTGGTGTGAAAATTGAATAGCTATTCTTATTTGGGTTGTGGAATATTGCATTGAAGTCGAAATTGAGATAATGTGGACAGGGTATTTGGCGGGTACTTCACCAGGTCTGCATCTACATTAATACCCTAGAAGCTGCCTTTCGGCGTGTGGCAGGGGGTGTAAACACCAGTTGAATCTAAACTACTTCCTCATTCGGTTATTGTCGCGTATCGTTCGCGGAAAGAATGAATTTTTAACTCGTCCTAGCATCCATTTCTCTTAACTTCACTATCGGATTGGTAGCAGGGGGGATACCGATTGTATCTTCCGAAAATGTAGTTTCCCTGAATTTATCAACCAATCGCAGCTTCCAATCTCCTTTCTTTCAAGGATTCCCAACCTACGTCTGAGAGCATTTTTGTCCCTTTTTATCGTAGCAATTCTTAACAAAACGAACCGCTTTACGCTTTCTAGAGTACACGTTTCATCCGCCGTATACTTGCCGCATATTCCAGAAGGACCAAGGTAAAATAACATCGCTCTCTCACCTTTTCATCGCATTTACCAACGCTTTACAAAGCCTTTTACTTGCTTCACCGCAGATTTTTCGAATATACGTGCTCCAATTTAAGTTATTAGTGATGTTGATCTCGAGATATTCAACTGAATCTATTACTTTGATATTAATTCCATTAATTTCGTACGGGTGATTTGGACGCAATTTTTTCTCTTCAAAGAAATTAACTACGGAGCATAACCATTTACCGTGGTCTCATCAGCTGATGACTTTGGCTCCTCTTCGTGGACCAGTCCCTGCTGCTGCATCTGCCTCAGGAGGCCCTCGTCCAGCTGGAGAGAGAGGCTGCCGTTTTCAAGCTGCAGCTGGAACGCACCACTGCCTCCTCCGAGACTGCAAAACCCAATCGAGATGCAGAACGCTTTACTTTGGGGAACGTTATAATCCAAAATGAAACTTTCGCTGAAATTATCCCTTTACGTAATAAAGGCAAAATAGAGCAAAAAAGTTAAAATTTTACTACAAAAAACAGCCAATCCTCCTCAAGATCAATGCGATTGTTGAGACAAGCTCATGAACTTTACTGTGTAGTAAGGATAGCACAGGATTTTAGACTGTATTCTAAAGGGAATTTACGCATTGCACGATAATCCCCGTTGAGAATCAACGGCGCTTCAGCTAGAATAAATATTAAACAGTTTGTCGTATAATTGTTGTGTTGCATCAAGTGGAAGATAAAAATGCAATGAGCGTTAGTGCAAAGATTGATATCTGAAAGGAAGTGTTTTGCCAAGTGATTACCACTTCCAGAACGAGTCAAAAGAGGGAAGAGACAGACAATTATAAACCAAAAATGGACGAAAATGCATTGAAAATTATATAAATCAAAGATGAAGACCCCACAGTTAAACTGCACAGAACTGCAAAGTGGCAACTTTTCATTGACTTGAAATATTGTATTTCGAAAGAAAGTTTCTCGTTATACTTCTGTCCTCTTGCCAGATTTAACGCTTAAGTGTTATTGGAAGGGAATTCAGGAAAATTCTTGAGCAAGTTGGTCCGCAGCGACTTACTTAGCCTGTAGTGTGCCCCAGTCTTCCACGACGTCCGAAGACGGATTCTCGGCTGCTGCGTTGTCTTGCAGAGTGGCGTCCATGGAGCGGATGGCCTCGGATATTGCCACCGCCTTGGGTTTCCTCCCGCGCCTTTTCCCGTCCATCATCGCGGGCCTTAAATGCGTGAGCAGGTGCGCTTTCCTGTGCCCAGACGTGCGGAAACGTAACTCGCAGTACGGGCATTTGAACGGTCTGGCACCTGTTGGACAGAATCCACAATTAACTGTAGCGACAATTCCATTCACAATGAAAATTACTGTATTAAATAATCATATCCGTAAAAAAAACCTGCCAGAGATCAGCTTACAAAAATTAAAGTCCGTTTTAAACATGATTTAATGCCACCTAAATTGTAAATTACTGTTTTAAATAATCGTATCCGTAAAAAACCTGCCAGAGATCAGCTTACAAAAATTAAAGTCCGTTTTAAACATGATTTAATGCCACCTAAATTATAAATTACTGTTTTAAATAATCGTATCCGTAAAAAACCTGCCAGAGGTAGTGAACCTGCTTACAAAAATTAAAGTCAGATTAATATTAATTTCCAATTAAACCTGACATTAAAATTATATTTACAGTTACAATTGTATGACATAACCGTAAAATTAAATTAAAATAACAAAATCTGACAAATATAATTATTTTGTTATTTTTTTATATATAAAAAACAATAACTTTATACACAATTGGCCTTCCTGAGAAAATTTGTAAGATTTTTTAAAATCCCTTCCCAATTACATGGAAACTTGAAACCTGGCATGTGATTACAGATAATAAATACATTTCATATACGCTCTTTAAGATTTTTTTCTGATGGTCCTTTGTTCAATCCCAGAGACCCTATGCATTTCAGATGGGGATAACAGAGTCTTAATTTTGGACCTTCCCGTAGTGATATCGACTTCAAAAATTTGAATTAAACAATCCTTATGTTCACCAATTTATATGCATTCACGTTTTCCAAAAGATCATGATGGCGACACCAGGCGTCTCTAAAATCAGTATGGCAGGAATACTTGCGATTCGGATTAGTAAATAGTTTCAGCTTTATCCCAGTGGGACAGGGGATGTCATAGGGGAAGCACGCTCTTCTTCATCTGTTAAACCGTCGCTAAATGTGCTTGAGTTTGACGGCAGGTCGGTGCAAATTTCTACTTTTTAAAATAAAGTGCGGCGATTTTTACGAATGTTTTCAATATATTATTTTCCTTATGAGAACCTATATATTTTAATATCGACTTGAAATCACTTATTTGCTTTCAACTTTCATTCATAATTATATTTATTTATGATAATATTAAAATTGCATTAATATTTATCTCTGCAGTACCCTCTTATTTATTTATTTGTACCTCTTATCTATTATATATAATTCCTTCTCCGGATTCATTCATATATATAGATAGATAGGATACTAATTCACAGACTAAAGCAAGAGCATCATTGATTTGGAATTGTTATGATGTATAACGTCAAACTGCCAAAAAATTGCGATTTTGAACCTCAGTGTCATGGGTTCGATTCCAGAGGGCCCCTAAGTCCCGATTTATCCCATTTAAAAGCATTGCTTGGATTTTCGGGAATTTTTAAAAAATACTTCCCGGATAAGTAGAGCATTAAAACTCAATAAGCTTATTAATATGGTCATGATCAATCGAAAACATTAATGACTTTCATGGAAAATATCCTGGGTTCGATGCTAGGACGATGCAAATATCTGCCCTTTAAAATACATTGAGGTAGTTTTCATTATTTTTTTTTGATGCACTTCTCGAAATAATAGGAAGTTCTTGCTTACATAGAAGATGTATATTAAGACTTGGTTTATGGAAAAAATTTGATAAGACCGTACTGTTCCTGGGTTCGATGCCAGAGCACATTAACATTTCTCACATAAGGAATATATATGAAGAGTAGGACATCGTTTGAGGCAATTGCAGCAAATATTTCTGCTTGAATTTTCACACATAGTTAGAGGTGGTGATCTTCTATTGTGCTGCATAGAGTATAACCAAGAAGACCCCGGTTTGATGCCGAGCAGTAAATATTTCTCGCATATAAAACACATAGGGGTAGTTTTTCATTATTCATTTTGATGTACATATCGAAATAATAGGAAGTACTTGCTTAGATGGAAAATGTACATTAAGACTCGGTTTAAGAAAAACAATTAGATAAGACCATGCTGTTCCTGGGTTCGATGCCAGAGCACAATAACATTTCCCACACAAAGAAGAAGTAGGATGAATGATGATGCCGGACGAAAAAATTGGAGCGAATTTTATGAATATTTTCAATACATTATTTTCTTTTGAGGACCCTCTCGATATGATGCCAACTTGACATTTGTGTTATCAGTATAATTGCAGAATGCAAGCAATATTTTACTCGTAAATACATATGCATCAGTAAATATAACGGAAATTAAAATGGAGGGGTTACCCTAGGATAACATCCTGTTTGGGGTTAACTCTTCCAGTCCAACAAAAAAAATTATATTAACGAGTAACTTTAAAAAAATTGAAGTAGGTACAAAAGCAATCAAAAAGGAAAATAAATATTGGAAAAAATATAGAAAAAGCCGGAACAAATAAATGCAATCATAAAATGCACAATAAAATAACACAAGTAGAATTTGTTGATCAAAACAGAAGGAATTCACTCATTTTAAACAAATATTCCCCTTCCTTATTCTCAAACGACCATTCTTCATCTCGTTTTATAAAAGTTACTTCTTTGTCTGCACCAGATATACTCACGGGTAGAGGAACGGACAATTCAGGGCCAAGATTGAGAACGGATAGACGAAGAATGTCATTATTGGGTTTAGGTAAAATAATATTAAATTTTGCTCTGTGGGTTTTACGAGTTCTCCACCACGATTGTAGAACATTCGTAAAATCTTATAAATAAATAAATGCCTAAGGGGTAAAATATTCAACTTTTTACACATAGGAAAGGAATGCGCCGTGAATGAGCGTCATTGCCCTTTTTCGGGATATCAGAAGTGGATTAATATTCGTGTGCACGCAATTCCATACTGTAATCTCAAGTTCACAAGACAAACGATCTTGAGGAGTGATAATGGAGAAGTATATCTAAAAAGATGGAATTTTCTAGTGACGGAGATCAATTCTAATTTTCATTTATGTGGCTTTTCCAACTGTACTGTAATTCCAATTTATCTGTACATGGTTTATCTAAAGATTGAAGATTGTATGGGAGTTCGTTAAAAATGGTTGGTGCTATGACTTCCAAGTTCCTTTTATCATAATTATTATAATATTTAAGAATATTGCACCTAATCTTTGGCCTTCTGCACGTTATTTGACATCAAATTTGTTTTGTATCTGTTGGAGGAATAGTTTGTAATTAACTAGTAAATAATAGTAATAATTTATTATCACAAACAAGTTAGTCAACCCAATTACAAGTGATATAGCCGTAAATATATTTGCAACTTTTATGAGAGAGTATATTGACGTTAAATTAAATTACCACTTAAAAAATGAAATGCTTTAGATAAACTTCATTAAAAACATTAATTAAATCAGAAATAAATAATCAAGTACCTAAAATAAACAACTGAATGTTTCTAAAATGCAAATAAGCAATAAAATAGTTATTTAGAAGTGGTCAGATGATCGCTTCCACTCTTTCTCGTATTTATAAAATGCATCAATGAATAAATTACGTGTGCACTCACCTTTGTGAAGGCGCATGTGAACCTTGAGGCTTCCCTTGGTCGCAAAGAGGCAACCGCAGACGTGGCAGGGGTACTTGGGGTGGTACACCTGCTTGTGGCCGTCCTCGGGATGCGTGAGCCGGTGGGAGTCGAGGGTGGATTTGACGGTGAAGCGCCTCCCACACTTGTCACATTCGAACGGCCGCTCCCCTGTGTGGGTGCGGATGTGCCTCTGAAGGTCTGATGGCTTCCGGAAGCTCTTGGGGCAGTGGGAGCAGACGTGCGGCAGTTTGGGTGCGTGTTGCAGCTGCCTCTCCCTTTCCTGTTCCGAAATAACGCTATGATCAGTTATATAAAGCCGAAGCGCGACGTCTAACTGAAACAGCAGGAATATGACGAAAACAAAAATCTGATGTCCCAGCACATGACTTTCTACCCATTGTATTTCTTTAACAAAAATCGAAATGCAAACGAAGAGCAAAGCAACACACGAACAACACAAATGATTAATAAAAATATTGACCACACGTTTGGAGCTGACGCTAACATATTTGGAATGCAAAACCAAATGGTTGAAAAAGACTGAACAAGGCTGTGTTAGTAAATAGGAAATTGATGTCAATAGTTGCTAAGGTGGTCTAATAAACAAAGTACTAAGTGACGGTGCTAACAGGGAGGTGTTGTCGGATTGATGTCAACTATTGAGATGAGACATTTTTACTTTTAAAGTAGACAGTAAGACAAGTATCGGTGGGTTTCTTGAGCAAAGGCATGGGTTTGAGAGAAAATAGGATACAAATATATATTATTTATATATATATATCAATTTAAGCTTCTGACGTAAATCAACAGTCTAGATTATCGGTTGGCGGTAACGTAATTGACTCCTAATGTTGATTGTCACTGCTTAATATTGTTTTCTTTTACAGTTGCATTTTATATTTTTTTGAACTGATGTGACCAGCTAATAGTATTTCTAATATTGTATTTCTTCATCAAAATCAAATTAATTATTAGAGCAAAGCAACACACTAACACCACAAACGATTAATAAAAATAAAGACCACAATTTAAACAGTGGAAACTTGACAATTAACAGAGAATGACGAATATTAATAATATTTATAAAAGAAAACAAATAAAGAAGACAAATGGAGTGAAAAAAACAAGGAATAAAACCTTTTAAACCTTATCAATCAGCCAGAGCTCAATCTATAGCAAGAGAGTGAGTGAAAGACACTCTGCATTGCGTTGTTCACCATGTAAACAAACCCATAGCAATGAACTTTATTGTTATTGTGAAAAGCAATCAATAACGGCACAAAACAATTATAGTTGAATAATTATTTTGAAATAAATAGGAATTTTTAAATTTAAAATAAGCTTCCAAGTAAAACTTAAGTAATAATTATAATAATCATGTTGTACATAACATAATTATGAAATGGTATAAATGAAAACAACATTATAATGTAAATATGTCGCAATTACCAGAAAATTGGTTAATTATGATTCGACTCCAAAACGGTGGTTGATATAGAAATTTTTTCTATTAAATCTTATAGAGAAGTACATTTTTTGTGACTTTTGTAGATAACTGTGTAAACCTAAATATCAGATTAACGGAGAAATTTTGCAAAAACAGGAACGAGCTTCGAACAATAAAGCTATACCTCTGGTTGATTGATTTACTCCAAAAAATAATCAACTCTAATGGCACCAATCAAAGTGCTTAATATAAAGTTTGGTGTTTATACGGCAAATAGTTTTCATGTTCGTAAATCAAATTGTCCAGGAAGTTATTTTTTGAGCTGACTTATACGCCGGCATATACAGTATATTTTTACTTTCTCCCTATACGTAATATAGAAAATTGTATTCGCAAAAAAATTCGACCCCCAGATTTCGACGGAAATATATGTTTTGGGGCCCAAAGAGCTCGTTTTCGCTATTTTCTCGAACATGTCTGTCTGTGGTAAAAAAGTTTGTGGGCGCTCTATCTTAAAAAGTGATTATCCGATCATTTCCAAAATTCATATTTAGTATTTTCCTAACAATGCCAAGAGTTGATTAGTGTTTGATGATCATCGCTTAACCGGCAGATGCGGTTTATCCGGAACAAAATTTTGTTTCTAAAATGTTTCTGTAAAAATACAATATAGGTATATAAATTTACTAACAAAAGTTATAGATAATGTACTTTACTACAACTTTTGTATTAAACATTTTCCTGTAACACTCATTGTTTTGGAGTTATTTATATATTACCGGCATAGGCTTCTGTTTTCAATAAATACGGAGAAAGTCATGTGTTGGCCACATCAGATTTTTTATCATAGTTTGAAATTAAACTTTTTGAAAAACTTTGGTCGTAACTTTGAATGGTCATAAGTCTGTCTGCATATCACTCAATCTCTGATAGGATTTCTTTTCTGGCGATGAAACGGCACTTACGTTAATTTCGCTGATCCTCTCCTTTTCTGCAGCAGATGCGATGAGGACCCTCTCGGACAGAGAGAGGTGAGGCTGTGATAGACTCTGGAGGGCTAAACGAGCCGTCTCCTCTTCGCTCAAGCGTATCACTCCCGCCCCTGGCGTTTCCCCAACGCGCCTCCTCCCACCAACCCTCTTGGTCTGGCTCACTGCTCTCGGCTGGGGTGTTTTCTGCAAAAAACAAAGTTGATGGCAATTGATTCATGACGATGAACCAGTACGAAGTTTGGCCTCTCTTCAACTACCAACTGCGCTTAGAAAAAGGAAAAAAGTGTAATTAGCCAATGCCTGACCCTCCCTCATATACATTTAAAGCGTGCGTCTGTGGCACTTGGCAGGGGGTGTAAAACACCGACATCCATATCTAACCAGGAGAGCTATTAGCTTCTCTAATACTTCACAGGAACCAAAAGTTACTAACCGTCCAACTACTTCTCTGCATCGCTCTTTCATTTTCTCTCAAAGGTCGCATAAGTTTATAACTGGGATAACAATATCTCCTCCCCGGTAGAGATAATTTTATCAGAAAGCTTCCCTCAATGTCTTCTATCGATAAGAGAGTTCTATCCGAGGGATTCTATCACAGCCACTGCTGTCAAATCCGAAATCTCTCTTGACGAACCTTGCTGCTGTACCATCTCGAGATTGGAATTTAATCCTACTTCATGAGGATCCCAAATCGCACGGCAGTACTCAAGTAGAGGTGGAATCAGGCAAAAGTACGCTATTACTTTAACTTTAGATGAACATCCCCTCAGAATTCTACTGGCTAACCTCTGCATCCCATTCGCCTTTCCTATTTCGCTTCGAATATGCTCTTTGAAGGAAAACGTATTCTAGGGACCCCAAAACGTGTATTTCCGTTGAAATCTCGAATTTGATTTCTTTCATGAAAACAATACTTTCTCTACACTACGTATATGGAGAAAGTAAAAAGTTAGATCACAGTTCTCCTAGTTAGTAATTAAGCTCTGCAATTTATGCCCAAGAATAAAAAGAGACCTATTGGACAAAAGAAATAATCTTACTAAAAAGGATAAGGTTTATATTCAAAGCTGGGTAAAAGAACGTTTCCTTTTTTGAAAACCTAGTAAAACTTTTAATAGAATGAATGTTATACCTCATTTCTAAAGTCTTATGTGTATACCTTTAGATTATAAATAGCTTCTAGATTAGAATTATTGCTTCATGCTTAATTTATGCATTTTCATCTTCATATCAAACTATTTGAAATAGTACAGGTGTTCCTTGGAAGCAAAATCACGTCAGACGGTCGAAGTGATAAAGATCTCATTAGTAGGATAAATCAGGCAAAGGTGGCTTTAAATAAAAAGAAAATGCTCCTTACATCCAACAGCATCAACCTGTGTTTAAGAAAACGCCTCCTCAAGACCTTCGTATGGAGTGTTTTACTTTATGGAAGCGAGACATGGACTCTTGCTCCGGATGGAAGAAGACGGATTGAGGCATTTGAGATGTGGAGCTACCGGAGAATCCTCAAGATATCATGGGTAGACAAGGTGACCAATGAGGAGGTATTAAGGAGAGCAGAAGAAGTGCTTGTGGAGCACAATGAGAAGAGACTCCTGGATAGGCCACACCCTAAGACACGGAGGATTGTTAACAACAGTATTGGAAGGCTCAATCAGGGTCACCAACGCAAGAGGCAGACCGAGAAAGGAATACATAAATCGGATTGTAGAAGATATGGGCTGCGAATCCTACTTAGAGCTAAAGAGACTGGCGCAAGATCGGGAGGAGTGGAGACAGAAGACAACTGCTGCAAACCAATCTTAAGATTGCCAACTAAAGAAGAAGAAGATCAAACTATATGTAAATCACAAGAAAACAATGCAAAAGTATAACCCAATGATACGTATGGACTGTTCGTTATTATTTAGTCCACGAATATTGTTTTTTATGCAATTATTGAATGTAAATTTTAACTATAGATAGTTGGACACGATTGACTTTGACTATCTCAAACAGTATGCATACTGTTTTATGTTTATTTATATATATTTCAGTGAATAGTATTTTTGTATATGACGATTGAAATAAATTGATTTTATTTCTATAAATCATTACTATTATTTCAAGTCACGCAGTACTGCGACACACTGTACGCTCGTTGGTGATTATTACCGGAGGTCTCTCAGGCTCTGGTGAAGGTCCGACTTCTTCAGTCTGCGCAACTTCCTGCGTTGCCTCTTTGCCAATGAGCTCGGCTTCGTGAGATCTCCAATGCCTCCTCCACTGGCCCTTGGTGCAGAAACTTAACGGACACCTCTCGCACTGGAATGGACGGCTGTAAGAATCGTTTGCAATGAGAAATAGTGTAAACATTATAGGAAAGTCCTAAGAAAGATATCAAATGAAAAACGACACTGTAGAAGAAGGATAAATAAATGTATACTGTGATATAACGGTGGAACTGCCGTAGTTAATGGTCTTGCCATCATATTGTTGCTTGGTCAGATTTGTGAAATTGGTTTGTTGGAAGGAAAACATCCCAATCCCATTGGGACGGTCCTCAAAAGAAATAAAATGGATTTAAAATAATCTAAAATTTCACTGCAACTTAACCGTCTGGCATCAAACCCGGGTCTTAAAGGTCATACTTACTATGCAGCACAACAAAACATAACCATCTCAAACTATGAGTGAAAATTCAAGCAGAAATATTGGCTGCAACTGCCTCAAACGACATCCTACTTTTCCCTTATATTCCTTACGAGAGAAATTTAAATGTGCTCTGGCATCGACCCCAGGAATAGTACGGTCTTATCAAAATGTTTTTCTTTAACCAATTCTTACCATACATCTTCTAGCCAAGACGAACTTCCTGTCATTTCGATAAGTGCATCAAAAAAAATAATGAAAAACTACCTCAATATATTTTAAAGGGCTGATTTTTGCATCGTCCTAGTATCGAACCCAGGATATTTTCTGTCACAGTCATTAATGATATCGATAGATCCTGACGATATCCATCGGCTCTTTGAGTTTTAATTCTCTACCTATCTGGAAAGTATTTTTTTTAAATTCCCAAAAATCAAAGCAATGCATTTAAATGGAAAAAATCGGGACTTTGGGGCCCTCTGGAATCGAACCCATGACACTGAGGTTCAAAATCGCAATTTTTCTGGCGGTTACACGTTATGGCCAATATGTTGAAAAAATTTCAAATCAATGACCCTTGTGGTTTAGGCTGTGAATTAGTATCCTATCTATCTATATCCTTGAATGAATCCGGAGAAGCATCTATATATAATAGAATATTACATAGAAAGGTTTTACCATATAATAAAATTCACAGAATCCGGCGAGATATGGTGGAAATCCATCATGCAAAATGGAGGAGAAATTTGGTACTTTTTCCACAAAATTTTTAATTGTACTACTGGTTTCAACGGAGGTCCGTCATCATTCAGAGACCGTCATCGTCATCCTAAAGATGACGGCCCTCTGTTGAAACCAGTAGTACAATTAAAAATTTTGTGGAAAAAGTACCAATTATCTCCTCCATTTTGCATTTACCATATAAGATCAAATGTGTGTTTAAATAAGTCTAGTAAAATGGTTATAATACTATTTGAACTCACTTTTGATCTGAATGCAGCGACTGGTGCCTGGTGAGGGATCCATTGGTGGTGAAGGTCGCTCCGCAAGTCCCACATGAAAAACTTTTCTCCCCTGTGTGGGTGCGGAGATGAGCCTAATCAGAGAAGGGAATTGATACAATTAAAAACTGCTACAGCCGTGTATTAAAGTCCAGAAGAAGACAAAAAGAAATTAATAAAATGAAGAGTAACGTTTTGATCTCAAGGTACTTTGATGCAGAAATTAGTCAGCGTTGAAGAACCACACAAGAGGAGCCAAAAGAGTTGGCGCAACGCATCGACAGTTTGGAAGAACGTATCGAAGCAGGTATGAAAATTCGTTAAAACACCTCTACTTTCTATAATAACACACTTTCGAATTCCACAAAACCATCAACCTGCCGACGTTCGACGGAGATTTGTAGAAGCAACATTTTGAGGTAGCTGCTTCGAAGAACCATCAGGAAAATTGCAAAAAATTGACATTTTTCGTAAAAATTAAAATTTTGACTAAATATCGTAGCCTCTGGAAATAATCTGATCGAGTTGAAATTTTTTATAATAATAATAATAATAAAATTATACAATATTATTTATAATTATAAAAATATTTTACAATAATAATAATAATAATAATAATAAAAGGACTATATTAGGGCGAGATTGAGACTAGGAAGTCTCTTCTTACATCCAACCCTTCGTCGTATGAAATATGAATGGAAATAGCATGCGAAAGAAGAAAACTACTAAATGCGGATTAAAAAAGCCTAATCTGAAAGCTTAGGAAAAATTTCCACAGCAGTAAAACACTCATAGGAAGGGGAGTGTGAAAAAACTATAGAAAGCCTACAGATAGCTAAATTTGATGATGAAAGTAGTTTAAAAGAGTTATTAAAAGAAGAAAAATTGATAGAGGTATACAAAAAAGAAAGAACAAGTGTTACATATTTACATGAAAATCAGTATCTCACAAATAGAGACCAATTGCGAGAAGAGTTTCAAACGTAACAACACGAAATGTTAAACTAAAATCTTAACTGTAAAAAATTAAAATTATATACATGAAAATAATACAAAAGAGAAACAGAATATTCAGTAGATTAAACTAACTTTGTCGGTTATATTACCATTAAATTAGCATGAACAGGATTTCGCTTGATAAAAGCTCGTCAAATATTCAGTATGAGACAAGAATTAAAAAACACAAGCAAATGATAAAGCTACTAAAAATATTTTATGGGTTATAAGGACAACCAACCACACACATTAACCCTTGCACTACGGCCATATTGGCGATTTTTGCGCATTTATAATGATATAGCCCGAATGTATGAGAATGAGGTTGTATTCCTTCGTGGTTAACGGCAGACTAAAGGAAAACCTTTCCGAGTATCGGGAGCATTCCCCCACTCATTTAAAACTAATGGGCATGAGCGTCCCGGCACGCTCTCCGTCCCTCGGTAAGGAACCAGAGAGCGAGCCAGCACGCTCGCCGTAACGAAAGGGTTAAGCACTAGCAGTTGACCAATTTAAAAAAAAAAACATTTTATCAATCCTTCTCTACATACATTAATTTATTAGAAATAAGTTGTACAATAAAACAACAAGAGAAAAAAAACATGATTACCTTTAGCGTTCCCATGGTGACGAACATCCGCAGGCAGATTATACACTGGAAGGGTTTTTCCCCTGTATGGCTGCGAAGGTGTGGCTTCAGATGAGAGAACTTCTTGAAGACACGATTGCAGTACGAACACCTTTCAAAAGAATCGATAACAAAATGTCACTCAAACGCATTTTAAAATCCCTGACATTACTCACAAGGGGTTTATGCATCTTGTGTCCCATAATAAGGGGCAATTTATGGTGGGAAATGAGGTTCTTAAGAAAGCAACTTAATCAGCATTGGGTGTTCGCAGACTGCATAGAAATTGCTTCTAGACAGTACCCCTGTAAGATAGCCTTACCAATTCATGATTTCACAATTTACATTACCATTATTAGCATTTATTTATGTATGTCTATAGCACAAACAGGATAACTTACTAAGTTGCGCTGTACTATACACCGTATTTCCCGGCCTTTAAGACGCACCGGCGCATAAGACGCACCTTGATTTTTCAGGTAAGAATTTACATTAAAAATCTCATACTTTGTTACATTAGGTTGAGTGCCGGTAAACTCTGTATCGCGAGAGATACAATGTATTAGCATAGGGATGACATCTCCGTTAGCCCAATGTGTATAAGTTTTGCAGCAGCACCACATGCGAGACTAAACTAAACGTGCTACTTTGTATGCATTTCCGATTTGCTTAGGAATTTTTGAATAGGAAGTTCTGTCACCGAAATATTAAAACTGAATTCCTTACTACTTAATCAAAAAAGTGTTATAATTGAAATTTGTAATTAAATGAACTATTTTCAATGCCTGATACGGTAAAATATACTTAATGGTATGCATTTATCCCAGCAAATCGGCTTGCCCGCATACCATCAGCACATTAGACGCAGACTGATTTTAGAGCATATTTTGGAGCAAAAAAAATGCGTCTTACAAGCTGGGAAATATGGTAATAAAAAACATACGTTAATAATACGTTGTTTTTTGTATTTCTTTTACATTACCTTTCAATTATGTTTAGAATTACAGTATTGGTCATTTTGTTGAGATTATCTTACATTTTTTTTGGAGGTAGCGTTAGAGTTGATGGCTATTATATGACGTCAGGCACACCCAAAAACATCCCTTTAAATGAGATGATAATGTGATATAATTACTGTTAATGCAATAAATAATGAATCAATTTAAAAATCCGTAAGAAAGGGTGACTGAATTGCCACAATCAAACGACATTGCGCATAGCAATCCAAGCGAAAGTGGCTGTGCGGGGTACTTTGGTACCCAAACTAAAGATATTTTGGAAACGAGTCTGTGAAACGAATTTCTTTCAATTTCATAATATAAAAGAAACATTTATGCACGAATACATGGAATGAGAAACATAAGTGGTTAAAAATAAAACTTTTCTATCGAATTTAGCTGTTTCGGGGTCCTCAAGTACCCAAAACCCTCAAGGAATAGTTAAAATTGCTGGATATACTAGTGTTAGTGACATACTTGTGGATCTTCTTCTTCCGAAACTTTTCCTTGATTTCTACTGGCTGCTCCATGGTCTCTAACGTCTGATGAAGATTCAGCCCTTCTCCCTGAAAATACAATTCACAATTTTATGAGAAGCAAAGAGAGGAAAAAGAGAGTTCGATTCCAGAGGTCCCCAAAGTCCCTATTTTTCCTGTTTAAATGCATTGCTTTGATTTTCGGGTATAAAAAAAAAATACTTTCTGGATAGGTAGAGAATCAAAGCTCACGGAGCCTATATATATGGTCATGATCTATCGAAAACAATAATGACTGTCACGGAAAAAATCCTGGGTTCAGTGCTAGGATGATGCAAAAATCTGCCCTTTAAAATACATTGAGGTAGTTTTTCATTATTTTTTTGATGTGCTTATCAAAATGATAGAAAGTTCTTGCTTATATGGAAGATGTATATTAAGATTAGAGTTTAGAAAGAAATTTAGATAAGACAGTGCTGTTCCTGGGTTCGAAGCCAGAGCACATTACAATTTCTCACATAAGGAATATATGGGAAAAGTAGGACGTCGTTCGAGGCAGTTGCAGCCAATATTTCTGCTTGAGTTTCCACACATAGTTAAAGATGGTGATCTTCTGTTATGCTGCACAGTACCGTATTTGACGGCATATAAGACGCACCCTCATTAAGTGGGCCACTAAGAAGGAAGAAAATTTTTAATAGTCCGTTCGAAAGTGCGGTACCACAGTAACTTAAATTGTAGTTTCTTTTAGTTGTCACGTTTCGAAAAAGCCAAATATCTGGGCTAAAAATAGCATTCAGTATTGAAAGTTAACCCGCAGAGGTTGAACCTTCACATATAAGACGCAGGGAAATTTTCCGAGACATAATTTAGGAAAAAAGGTGAGTCTTACATGTCGTTCAATACAGTAAGTATCATCAGGAAAGACCCGGGTTCGATGCTGGACAGAGAAATTGCAGTGAATTTTAAGAATATTTGCAATACTTTTTCTACTTTTGATGACCCTCTAGATATGATGTCGACTGTAAATTTGTGGTATCAATATGCTTGCAGAAGGCAAACAATATTTTATTCGTAATAGCATAAAACAAAAAATAGAAATAAATGTACTTGAGGATAGAATTCAAGGGAATAAACAGACGGGAAGACAAAGACATAAGATGTTGGATGATTTAGCCTTTCATCAGTCGTGCCTATGATCATAACACGAACAGTCTCGCGTTGTATTCTGTACAACAGATATATTTTCAACCAAAATTGTAAAATTAATTGAACTAATTACTATTTCTGAGTACTAAACTTTAGGTAATAATATAACTTAAGAAGTAAACAACTTTTAGTAAAAAATATTATTATTCACCTGTATTTATTTACATGCGTTCAGAGAGTACCTTAAAAGCTAGATGTCTATTATTTCCGAAATTGAATTGTGTATAATAAAGTTTAAGATGAAATTAGTGAAAAATTCCATGTAAACGTTATAATAAGCAAAAATAGAGTTCATCAATGAATAACTTACCCAAGCGGTCGTTGTTTGTGTTAAAACAGTCTTCACTTCACAGATTTACTTGCTTTCGCAGTCGGTTTATCACTAAAGAAGAGCTGTTGTTGCCTTTACAAGTTAACAGTAAGTGCGATAGAGGAATAGACCAGGGTATGAGGAACTACGCAGGTAGAAACGGGACCCGAAAAACCATCTGTGTTGTACAGAATACAACGGCAAGACTGACGGAGTGTTAAAGGGTGGCATAAACTATAAGGAAGTGAAGGAGATGGAGCTTGATAGGGTTTTTTGGATGTGCATGAACCAGCCAAAAGGTAGAAAACACTCATGTATGCAGGCTTTTTGCACTAATTAAGCAGAAGAGATAACTTACGGAGGGAAGTGTTATAGTGGAGAACACAGAAGGATCAAATGCTATGGTGTGAGCCTCAAAGTCGAGAGCTTGGTCTTTGACGTGCACCGACGCCTCTGCTGCAGCTTCGCTTGGATGCGCCACCATTGCGTCTGCGTCAGTGAACATCCCACTTCCTAGCGTCTGCTCTATTTGTCTCAGAGACTCCTGAAAGAAGATTCATCGGATTAATTCCAAAAGCATTCAATCATTAAAATTATTCACCGTACATAATCGGGGAAAATGCTGCTTCACATGTGAAGGTTAGTAAACATAAGTGTTGATCAGTTCATATTCAAAAGTATTGAGATGAAAAGACATTTTAAAATTGAAATACCATATAATACCAAAAACTATATTTTGAACCGAGTTTTAAAAAATCGAGTTCATTTGTAACTCACAAGGCTTGGGGGAAGCATACAGGGTAGGATCAAAAAGTAGTAGGACTGAATAAATGTAAATTTTTTTATTGAACTATTCGGTACAAATCCTTAGTAGTCCTCGAAGTAGCACCCTTGTGCTCCGACACATCGCGTATAATGCGATTCCCACTGTGCGTATGCCTTCTGGAACTTGCTCTCCGGGATCCTCTTCAGAGACGCAGTCACGGCCCCTTGGACGTCGTCTACGGAGCTGTGTCGGTTTCTCTTGAGGTCCCCCTTGAGCCGAGAAAAGAGAAAGAAGTCCAGCAGTGCCACATCTGGACTGTAGGGGGGGTGGGACAACGTTCAGAATTTCCTGGGGAATTTGCACACGATTCACTTTTTGTTCATCATTCAGGACTCTTGGCACGAACTTGGCGCACACCTTTCACATGGCCAAATCTTCAGTAATAAGTTTTTGGACACTACCGAACGAAATCCCTAACTCATCAACAATCAGACGAATGTTTGTGTGTCTGTCAGAGTGCAGGAGCGCCTTCACTTTGGCCACATTTTCAACAATCCTTGAAGTTGATGGGCGACCGGCACGCTGGTCATCTTCGACGAACTCCTGCCCCTCCCGGAACAGCTTATGCCACTCGAACACTGTTGAGCGGCTCATGACAGCATCCCTGTAGACGTCCTTAATCATTCCGAGGGTCTACGTCGCAGTTTTCCCAAGTCTGATGCAGAATTTAATTGCGCAGCGCTCCTATCTCCATCTTGGATCGACACTTTTTAACAGAGGTTCACGGAAATTGACGTGCTTACTCTCCGCTTGCCCGCAGGTGACTAAAAAAAATATTGGCCTTTTCAGAACGCTCCCTACTATGACTGCCACTACTGCCCTCTACCGCTCTGTTGGCGCTACAGAAATTCAGTCCTACTACTTTTTGATCCGACCCTGTATTCAATCGAAAGTCTGAATTTAAGAAAAAATTATCTTTATGAAAAATTACCAACTAGATTACAGCTAGAGGAACATCAGAGCTAGGCCACCATGCCTTACACGTGGATTACCATGTTGATCTTTAGATATTCCAATTGGAAAAGTATTTTCTTCCATTTCTTTACTGAAAACTTATCCTTTTGAGATTTAATTTCATCTTCTTACTTTCCAAGCATTCCCTACCTTTTATTTAGCATTTACTCTAATGTTAACGTTCAACTTCTTCAATTGAAATTAGGAATATATTCCAACAAAAACAAGGTACAACTATCTTGCTTAACCCAGAAATAAATGTTCACGCGAATCAGCAGCACGAATGGCGAGGGTTGTTTATGTACAAGGTTTTGGAGTTTTCGCATAGGCAGCTCTGGTGCCAGAATTTGAATGATATTTCGGATTGAACCAGGATAACGAGTTGGATCAGGATTTTCAAGGTTTTGCAAAACAATCAAGGCGTTTTAACGGTTTTTCAAGGTCAGCAAAAATTCAAGGTTTTTTCAAGGGTCTTAAGATTTGAAGGTCCTGTGGTCACCCTGAATATATGCAATTTATAATGGCTATAAGACAAATATTGGTAGGGAATAATTCAATCAAAGAAAGGTCAACTATTTTGAACAATTTGTCTATCTTGTAAGATATTAGACTCTCTTGTCCTTCATCATGGAGCTCATTTTCCACAACATCTCGGCCGTGGATTTTATAAAAATAAAAAGCTGAACTTCTGCGACAGACCCTACAGTAAAGAGAGAAAACCAACCAACCTGAGTGAGGGGCTCCGGAAGGGAAATGGTAGCGACCGGCTGTGACGTGGCTTCGACGACACTTTCTTCGATTGTACCTGGAATTAAAAACAATTACACTCAGAAACAACTTACGAAAACAACCATATTTGTACTAAGGCGAGGATATTTTCCCTTTCTAAACCTCTGCATGAAGTCATTAACGAAGAAAAGAATAAATGAGAGTAGAAATCGGAGGTCCCCTTCTCTAGCATAGACGTTCACAATTTTTCTACCGTACCCAGAATCAGTTTGCAAGTTAACGAACTATCCAACATTGTGGACTACCTCCACAATTCCGTGAACACTATCAAGGCTTACTCAATATTTGCTTTATTTTCTATAGTCCCGACTTAGGCCCATAAGCAGACATGTTAAGTAATACCGCATTCATCGTTCATCGAAATATTATTTTCCCGCATCCATCGTTCAGATTTTTGGCCCAATCGAGGAAGAAAGACAATGTATTAGGAATTGCGACAAATATTTTCTTTGTGAGCTTGGCATGAACTTTTTCTAAGGCTGTCGTAGCACTTACTCAAAACGGATGATTTTTTAAACACACCCTGTTTGTCCATCTCAGTTTGCTGGCATATTTCACCCTGTTTGGACCGTCTCTAGGAGTTCAGTACGCTCTTTTTCGAAATCTATAGAGGTTTTCTTTGGATAAACTTTCGTTTTAATAGTGAGAGCTGAGTCTACATTTCCCGTTTTGATCGTTTTCCCACATTCATCGTCTTTTTCCCTCAGTCCCTTCAAAAACGATAGATCGTGGTTCTACTGTATTTATATTTTTATTGCACTGCATTATGCATTTTTTCAAACCTGTATGTTTTTTTTCATATTTTTTCCGTATTTTTTAACCTTTTTTACTTAGTACTGTTTCCTTTTTGTAACCTTCTATGCTTTTCTGTCTCTTTTATAACAACTCATGTAATTGGGGCAAACTGTTTGAGTTTAATTACCGTATTTTCTGGTAAATAACACGCACCTACTAGATAACACGCATATTAAAAATCTCTTCACTGTGAGAAATGTATAGATAACACGCATTTCAAAAATTTCTTCTCTGTGATTTATGTATTGATAACGCGCATTTCAAATTTGTACTATTCTTCATAAAGGGCTTTAAAGATCGTTATGATGCTGTTTACGCCGCAGCAAAATTATTATAACTACCTTTCTATGCCCAAATGAACTAGGAAATAAACAATTTTGAAAGTGGTATCGAAGGTATTTCAATAGTACCTAATTATATTTATTATTGTAAGGCCATGGAAGAAAGAAAAGCAAAAACACGCAAATCGTACACGGCTCAATTTAAGCTGGAAGTTATTCAGTTTGCAAAAGTTTATGGAAATCGTGCAGCAGGGAGAAAATCCAATGTAAATGAAGCTAGTGTGAGAGAGTGGCGAAAGAATGAGGAGGTTTTTAAGAAACTGCATCGTGGAAAATGACTCATGCGCTACAGAACGTGTTTCTGGCCAACACTCGAAAAAGAACTTTACGACTGAACTACTCGTGAACGATCAAGAGGAATAAGACTATCAACAACTAGAATTTTACTTCAAGCAAAGCAAATTGCACGAGAGAAAAACATAATTGACTTCAAAGCATATCCCTCTTGGGGATTCCGGTTCATGATGAGAAATAATTTAAGTGTTCGTGCCTCGACAAGCATTGGTCAGAAACTACCTGTAGATTGGGGGACCAAGGTGATATCATTTAGACAGTTTTTGAAAGAGTGCATTTTCGAAGTGGAAGAAATGCATGTGTGTAATATGGATGAGGTCCCAGTAAGTTTTGACCTTCCAACTGCAATGACTGTGAATCTTGAAGGTGCAAAGGAAGTGTCCATTACTACGACAGGACACGAAAAGTCAAATTTTACAATTGTATTGTGCATAACGTCAGATGGTTGCAAGCTATCTCCTATGGTGATATTTGAGAGGAAAACAATTCCAAAGAGGCGTTTTTCGAAAGACCTTATTGTTACCGCAAATGAAAAAGGATGGATATATAAAGAAATGCTGAAGACCTGGTTAGATAATGTTTGGAAAAAACATAAACATGCTTTCTTCAGCCCCAAATCTGTTTTCATTATGGATGCATGTCGAGCCCATTCAGTGCCCGAAGTAAAGAAATTGGTCAACAAATACTCCAAGGTAGCAATTATACCTGGTGGACTGACGAAGAAACTTCAACCCCTTGATTTAACGGTGAATAAATCCTTCAAATCAAAACTTCGAGCTAGTTTTAATGCAATTCTTGAACTAATTACTTAAGTTTCCTTTTTTATGCTTTCCTCCTATGTGTTATGCAGACAATGTTTTTTCACCACAGTAATGTTTTGCAATAATTACTCATTTCGAAATTAATTATATAATTACATTAACATTTACAATATGTTGGTTATAATAAAATTGCCCTAGTAAGTGAGTATTGTTTAGTCATTTGTTTCCGAGTTCAATATTCAATTAAACAAGATTTTCCATTGTATATCACGCACTATAATTTTTATCATTTTTCTATATTTTTTGTATAGATAACACGCGGGTTATCTACCAGAAAATACGGTAGTTATTCTAATTTTATATATATATATATATATATATATATATATATATATATATATATATATATATATATGTATATATACCACTTCCCCCCGTACCAATTCACCAGCCACAATTGCCAAGAATTTGGCCTGAATATCTCCCTGGACAGAAATGTTATGTGGTGCCCACTTATTTTTCTGGAATGTTGTAAATATTGGTAATAACAATGGATGAACGACTCACAATGATTGTTGACTTGCTGCTCGAAGCCGTCCGCTGTCTGGAAGTTGAGGGAGAATGTGACCACGACGTTGTTCGCCACTTCTGAGTCCACTTCCGCTTCTAGTCTATCATCCGCTTCCATGACTATGGTTTCCGTAGCCTCCATAACATGCTCTTCTTGAATCATTCCACTATCAACAGGATCTGGATTCTATCGAAAAAGAAAAGCAATCTTGATTGATATGATATTTTTACTTTCTCGGTATACGTAGTAAAGAGAAAGTATTGTTTTCATGTAAAAAATGGATTTCAATGGAAATACATGTTTTGGGGTCCCTAGAACACGTTTTGACCATTTTCGGAATGATGTCTGTGTGTGTGTGTATGTATGTATGTCTGTGTGATTGTGGGTGCTCTAACGTGAAAACTATTTGTTGTATAAACACCAAATTTCATATATATATATATATATATATATAGCACTGTGGTAGGTGTTGTCAGAGTTGATTAGTTTTTGGAGTATATCAGTTCACCGGAAGTGAACTTTTTCGAAGCTCATTTCCGTTCTTGGAAAATATCTCCATAAATATGATATTTAGGTATATACAGTTATATACAAAATTTTTAAAAAATGTAATTTTCTATGTTTTAATCGAAAAAAATTTTTATATCAACCACCGTTCAGGAGTCATATCATAATTAACCAATTTTCTGGATATTGCGACATATTTGCGTTAAACTGTAGTTTCCACTTATACCATTTCGTAATAATGTTATATTCAACATGGTTACTATAATTCTTCAAAGTATTATTTAGAAGCTAATTTTAAATTAAAAAATGCGTATTTATTTCAAAATAATTATTCAATTATAATTAATTCATGCTGTTATTGATTACTCTACAAAATAGCAGTAAAGTTCGTTACTATGGGTTTGTTTACAAAGCAAACATTGCCATGAGTCTTTTGCACATTCTTTTGCTATAGCTCTGGCTGATTGATAAGGTTTTGAAAAGTTTTCTTCTTTGTTTTTTAGTCCATTTGTCTTATTTATTTGATTATGATATTGAAAATAGTTTGAATGAAATTTGAAAAGAATTTTTAGCTTGATAAATGACATTTCTTTAGTGTTGTAATGTTTCACAATAATTTATAAATTTTGAATAATGAAAAAAGATTAAATTTTAAGCAAATAGTTGAAATACAGTTAATTTCTGTGCCTGCGTTTTTTTCTAATCGCATTTTACTGGGATGTTCATTATTTTTTCTACTTAGCCATCTTTATGATATTTAAAAAGGTGAAAATTAAGCGACAAATAACTTCTTCAGTTACTCTTAGAACTAATTCAGTAAAAATGCACTTATCAAAATGATAGGAAGTTCTTGCTTTGCTAGAAGATGTATATTAAGACTCGGCTTAAGAAAAAAATTTAGATACGACAATGCTGTTCCTGGGTTCGATGCCAGAGCACATTTAAATATTTCACAGAAGGGATATAAGGGAAAAGTAGGCTGACGTTTGAGGCATTTGCAGCCAATATTTCTGCTTGAATTTTCACACATTGTTAAAAATGGCGATCTTCTGTTATGCTGCTTAGTAAGTATCACTGGGAAGACCAGGGTTCGATGCCAGGCGAATAAATTTTAGCGAATATTAAGAATATTTTCAATCCTTTTCTTCTTTTGATAACCCTCTTGGTATGATACCGACTTGAAATCAGTGTTATCCATATGCTTGCACTATCAAGCAACATTTCACTTGTATATCATATTTATATATATTTTCCAATATCCAGCCAGCTGTTACTACTGCCCCTGCTCCTTACCAGGAATTGCATCCCATTCCGCCCACAAAAGCAAGCGAATTCATTTGAATGAAAAAAATCTGAAGTGGCCAGCAAATGACTTTCTCCATATATATAAGATGTAAATATTTATCTACGACAGTATTTTCGAACTCTATACTCAATCTAAACATGGAGGATGAGTGATAAATTTATATCATATTAAATTTTACTTCACAAATATTATAAATAATGTTTTACTGGACATGTTTCATGAAAAACGATGATATTGGCCTTTCGCCCACAGCGGCCACTAAGTACAGCAACTTCCGGTTTATTAGTATTTCAAGAATAACTCCTAAACAATCAGTTATACAGAAATACATGTCATGCAAAAGGTATAGTAAATTTAATTTTCTTAAACTTTTATAAATAATAGTATATACCTAAATATCACATTAATGGAGATATTTTGCAAAAACGGAAACAAGCTTCGAAGAATGAACCTCAACTTTCAGTCAACCGATTTACTCCAAAAACTAATCAACTCTAATGACACCAACAAAAGTACTATATATGAAGTTTGGTGTTAATACGACAAATAGTTTTCATGTTAGAGTGCCCACAAAGTACATAATCAGGTACTTCCGGTTTATCAGTATTTCACAAATAACTCCTACACAATCAGTGATACAAAAATATGTTTAATACAAAATTTAAAGTAAATTACATTATATAAAACTTTTATAAATAATAGAATATACCTAAATATCATATTTATGAAGATATTTTTCAAAACCGGAAGTTTGCTTCGAAGAATAAATCTCAACTTCCAGTTAACCGATTTACTCCAAAAACTAATCAACTCTAACAGCAACCTAAACAGTGCTATATATGAAGTTTGGTGTTGATATGACTAATAGTTTTTACGTTAGAGCACCCACAAGCACACACACACATACAGACACACACACACACACACACACACATACACACAGACATTATTGCAAAAATGGTCAAACCGTACTCTAGGGACCCCAAAACATGTATTTCCGTTGAAATCTCGAAGTTGATTTTTTTCATGAAAACAATACTTTCTCTATACTACGTATATGGAGAAAGTATCAATCGAATAACTATTCCATTGTTTTTTCAATCGATTGCCCCATCTCTACACCATATCTCTCACCATGCAGGCCATTGTTAGCATCAAACTGACCTGTACATTTAAGGTGTTCATGTCATCTACTTCATGCTGCTCGACTTCTTCCATTTGCTGCACCTGCTGCTCCATTTGCTGCTCCATTTGCTGCACCTGCTGCTCTATTTGCTGCACCTGCTGCTCCATTTGCTGCGCCTGCTGCTCTTGTTGCTGCGCTGCAAGAAGTTCATCCGAGTGCGTCATTATGTGCTTCCTGCAAGCCTTGTTGGAGTTGAAGGGTGGCGTGGGACAGTACGGACACAGGTAGGTCTGCTTCAAGATCGCTGCAATCAATCATTCAGCATCATTATATGGAAATTATATCGCACTTATTTATATAGTATGCGAAACAAAAGTTGTATTAGGTTAGCAAAACCAAACTTTAATATTCATAAAAATTCTTTTTGTATTTAGGACCAAAATTGTACTGTAGGTTACCAAATGAAATTAAAAGCGTATCTAACTGTAACTTATTTCAAAAAAGACTAATTATTGGCTGTTAGATCACGAAGAAATTGATCTTTGTTCATTAACGTACTTTTTAAATTTCTTTCCCTTATCTTTATTTATTTTCTCAGTTTTTGTTGTATAGCCTTTCCTTTGCATTAATACGTCACTTCATTTTTCTTATATTTGTATTATGTCATTGTAATAACACACGTCACTATTCTACGATAAATGACTGCAACTATGTGAACACAAAACGTACTGTGTATTATCGCTGTAAACAATACAGGATATTCTTAGTTGGCACCTAAAGCTCTAGTATATGTAAGAATAAAGTAAATTATATTTGATTACTTTTATATGCAATACTTAGAGCAATAAAACATATTCATTCATCATATTTATTTATATTAACATTAGAAGGACGGTGGTGTTCATTTGACCACTTTACGGCGATTAACTTCAAACTTTAAAGAGGTTTAAAATCTCCAAAAGATGTCTTTCTCGGCATTCCTCTTACTTCCCGGTAGTCAGATAAAGCAAGAAAGGGATGCCGCACCATAATTGTACCCAAAACACCTTGGTTTTTTTTAAGACCCCTGCGGACGGTAGCATTCCAATTTTAAAGTGCTTTGGGTTCAATTACAGCGCAGCATTCCTTTCTTGTGCAAAATGAAGGAGATAATTGGTACTTTTTCCACAAAATTTTTTCATCATTGTCATCTTCAGGTGCAAGTTATACAAATGAAACAAATATATATACCAACAAGGGAGAAGAGGGGAGTGGAGGAGAGGGTGAAGCAAGTACGGGGAAGATCAGGAAGGAGTGCGCGGGAGTAAGGGTAAAGGGCCGTTATCAGTGGGGGGGGAAGGTAAGGATGAATCAGCGGTGAGTGGAAAGGGTACAGGAACTCGTTAAGCAAGGAAAAACCAGGGAAATTTGTACTTAATCTAATAATTTAGGTCATTGCATGCAGGCCCGATACCGCGACCACACCACAGCAGAGGAAGGAGATCGCGAGGAGTGGTTTGCAACATTGGTATTCGAATAAGAGCGGCTCCACATTGGATACCATATCGTAAACAGCTCTAAATTTAATTTTGTTAATTATCAGTTTTTTTCTGTTGTTTAACTTAATTGAATAATAAATTGTGTATGAGGTATCAATCGGGGTTCTAAATTCTTTTTTTGAACTCACGCTCCAATTGTCCTTGCGCGGTGGGGCAGTGGTGCCCTTCATCACCGAACTCGGGGACCCAATAATTAATTTAATTACTTAGTGTATTCTGTAAGATGTGGCGGACGATTTTGTTCCGTTACAATATCCATGCCATTAAAATTAATTTGACACATACCTATTCTTTGCAAATTATACAAGGTATTATAATAAAATCAAATATGTCTATTTTTAACATTTAGCAAGTATGGAATATATGAGCTGAGGATGTGACAGGGAAAAACTCACTCTTTCTGAGATTTTCGTGAGCGTTGATTATGTGCCGCTTCAAACTTCCGGCTGCTACGAATTTCCGTCCGCACTCACTGCACTCGTGTGGTCTTCTGAGTGGGGACATGAATGGAATGTGGGTCTTGATGTGGGCCCTCAGCACTCCCCTGGATACGAAGGCCCTGAAACGAAAACAATGCTTGAGAAGAAGGCATAGCGACATATCTAGGTGAAAATTATCTGACGATAGTAACTGTTCATAGTTTTGTATTGATAACCGAAGAGATTCCTGAAGTCACCTCACTAAAGAATACATATGAATGATAGGCTCATTACGAAAATATTGTGAACTAAATGCAATAATCTCTTATTTTATAGTATCTCTTTGATTACCAGAGGAAAAGAAAAAAATCTGAAGCGGCCAGCACACGACTGTCCCCATATATAAGATGTAAATATTTATCTACCTCTATGTAAAAAGCAAGTGGACGCTATTTTCCTAGATTTCAAAAAAGCTTTCAATAGAGTCCCCCACTACAAACTAATTTACAAACTAAAACTAGCGGGGAATTAACAAGGAAGTAGTTGACTGGGTTAAGGATTTTCTCTACGAGAGGGAACAACAAGTTGTACTGGATGGAGTTAGCTCAAATAGAGTCAAAGTTCTGGCGTACCTCAAGGCAGTGTAATTGGACCTCTTCTTTTCCTTATTTATATCAATGACTTGAGTGACGAGATAGTTAGTAATGTGAGGATATTTGCGGATGACTCGGTTATATATAGGGAAATAACAAACGAGGAAGACCGGACATCTCTCTCAAACGATTTAGTCCTCATCCAAAGGTGGTGCGAAAAATGGGAATTAGATATTAACGTAAGTAAATGCTCCGTAGTTAATTTCTTCCAAAAGAAAAAAATGCGTCCAAATCACCCGTACAAAATTAATGGAATTAGTATCAAAGTAGTAGATTCAGTTAAATATCTCAGGATCAACATTACCAATAACTTAAATTGGAGCACGCATATTCGAAAAATCTGCGGCAAAGCAAGAATAAGACTTGGCTTTGTAAAGCGCATTGTCGGTAAATGCGATGAAAAGGTGAGAGAGCGATGTTATTTTACCTTGGTCAGACCCCTTCTGGAATATGCGGCAAGTATATGGGATCCGGCGGATGAAACGTGTACTCGCGAAGTCGAGAAAGTGCAGCGTAAAGCGGTTCGTTTTGTTAAGAAATGCTACGATAAAAAAGCAAGTGTTACAAAAATGCTCTCAGACGTAGGTTGGGAATCCTTGAAAGAAAGGAGATTGGAAGCTAGGCTGCGATTGCTTAATAAATTCAGGGAAACTACATTTTCGGAAGATACAATCGGTATCATGCAACCCCCCTGCTACGTCGGTCGATCCGATAATGACCGTAAGTTAAGAGAAATAGATGCTAGGACGAATCATTTTGAAAATTCATTCTTTCCGCGAACGATACGTGACAATAACCGAATAAGGAAGTAATTTAGATTCAACTGGTGTTTACACCCCCTGTCACACACCGAAAGGCGGCTTGTAGGGTATTCATGTAGATGTAGATTTCATGAATAACTCCTAAACAATCAGTGATACAAAAATATGTTAAATACAAAAGTTATAGTAAATTACATTTTCTAAAACTCTTATTATTAATAGTATCTTTATATATAATTTCCGAAGAGTCCGTCCGTCCGTCCCCCCCTTTATTTCAGAAACGGTTTGACTTAGAGATTCGAAACAAACTGCATTGTGTTTCTACGAGTTAGAAACCCCTAGGAAAACTATTCCCATTACTAAGGAAGCCCGGGTTCGAACCCAGGAGTCCATAATAGAGTTCTATAAGGAATACACGTAAACTTCACTTTTATCGGTTGCAGGCCTCATTTCTTTTGCAAAATTAAATTAGAAAGAATCGTTGTTAAAACTCGGGAATACCATCAAAAGAAGGAAAATTAAAAAAAGTTTCTTATTTATGTCGTGGAATAGCGATTTCGATTAGAAATTTCCAGTATTTTGATAAAATAGAAGATATATTTGAGAGATTTTTGAGGCTATAAACAAGTCCGTTCCCATTAACGACGAATGCGGTTGTTGAATTTACTCAATAAACCATATCGAGAATTTAGGCCCATGTTGACGTCATTCTTGTTTATAGCAACGAAACTATTTACAGATGATTCCGCGGATTTGGCGTTATAGCGTGTCAACTAAATTACCTTACATTAAATCTGGAGATTATTTTTATACTCCATGGTAAGTTGAAGACCTTTTTTGATGTAATATTCTGAGTTTAATTATAAAGCATATTGATTTACGACATTGTATTTCCGCGGTCAACGAAAATGTTTAAACTGATTAAGTAAGTGAACGTCTTTCTTAATATGGTATTTGTTTTATTTGAGGTGTTGAAATACAAGTGGTGGAGTAGCAGGTAATTGAATATCTCACTCCTGACTGAAAAGGTAAGGCGTAAATATGATTAATTATTTGTAGAATGAAAATAATTAAAAATATATCAGTGTGATAATAATTATGAGTAATTGTTACTGTCAATTACGTAGCATGGAATTATATACAAGTTAGAATTGATTTTATAAACTTAGGTCCGGTATTATAACATATATTTAGAGTCGACGTTGACTGGAATCTTCACGTAAACTCTAAAATAAACGTATTTTGTCGATATTTAAGCCTTAATTGGTATTTAACTCTTAAAAGTAACCTCAACCGCAATGCATCATGGATGTAAACAAACTATATGGCGGAAATTTCTGCAGCTAGCCCCTCGCCTCAGTTGGTTTATCGCTGAAAAATAAGTTTATTTAGAAGTTTTTTCGGTTGAAAATCCTCAAAATATTTTGAATAAATTTTTCTATTCCCTTTAAACAGATATTTCTCGCGACATTGCCTTTTTCTTTTTTGCAAATCATATCACATACGTTAGGTTCTGTGAAGTATTTTTTTATGATTCAGATACTTCAAAAGTGTTATAAGTAGTTATAAATTGGAAGTGAAATTAATTTGTTTAGTTTAGAACTGCCGATTAAAGTTACTAAAGATTAAATTATTGCATTTATTACTGATGAAGTATAAGCAGAACTCAGTTTTTACGCCAACATAGACGAATTTGACATAGTTAATAACATACATACGAGTATTGGCATTAACTTATTGATTACCATAATTAATCATGAATGAATAATATAATTTACCTATGTTTTTAATGGAAGTATTTCACTAATTGTAAGATATAACCGTGATTTTGAAAAGTGACCATCAAAATTTCAATATTTTAGTATGTTAGACTTTCTACCAGTACGTTATTTAGGTTACGTACCTTAGTAAATATTATTACATCCGTTTATGACGATAGTGAGTTGCTTTTCGGACATATAAGCGATGCAGATTTTCCGAAATGACACTAAGTACGCGTACAGGAGATTTAAACTTTAGTAGATTTGAATACCGTCTCATAAGTAATGTATGATATAAGTAGAATGAGAGAAATGAGAGGCATGTAGAGTTGGAATCTATCAGTAAAGGTCTGCAAAACCTCTGGGCTTTCTACAATCGTACAAGAGTCATTGTAACTATAATTATTAATATTAAATGCATACAAATGAAATACCTACAAGTATATGTATACTAGGGTGTCCCAAGACGTGATGGAAAAATTGGTTTTTGCGAATTCAATTACGCATACCCTCTATTTTTTTCTATTTGGCCTTATAAACTTACCCAGTAAATATTATTGCGATTGGATTATGGTAACCCGTGCCGACTCGATGCCAAACAATTCGAGAAATGAAAATTTGTACAGATAACAGGGAAACCAGGTTAATGGGTAATTAACAAATGGATTCTCTTGAATCATTCAGGGCACGTTCTTTGCTTAAAAATAGTGGATATGTTTCTGGCCGTTTAACTCAATGGGATTTTGTTTATAAAAAAAATAGCAACTGAATATCAGAGTTAGGCAACCACGCTATACACATATATTGCTAAATATCTCTCGAATTAAGAGGAATTTATTTTCTTTCATATTTCTGCGACTTTGAATACGCATACCCTATATTTTTTTCTGTTTGGCCTTTGTAACTCACATAATAAATATTATTGAGATTGAGTTATGGTAACCCGTGCCGACTCGATGCCAAAGATGAGAAATGAAAATTTGTACTGATTTAGTATGGAAGGATTCCAGAACTCAATGTTTACTTAGTAAATAAAACAGCAATATTCCCAAATCGTGTATGTTTACTATCTAACATGTAAAAAACATTATTCTTAAAATTGTCTTTTTAAAGTTCGCATTTGCAGTCAGGATAAATCTTCAGGTGTTCTTGTACGCAACGTAATAAAAATTGCTTTTGTTCCTCCTCAATTGTGATTAAACCATGAAAGTCTTGCGTCAACTTGACCGCTCTTTCAGCTGTATCAATCACTGCCCTCAGCGTTGGAACCTTCTTTCTGGTTTCTTTAAATGAAGCATTATTTTACCACATAGTAGGACAATCGAGGAGAAAATTGTCATCAATTTTAAGACGATCGAATAATGACTTGCTTCTGACTGAAATGAAATTGTAGATTTTTTTCTCTTAAATAAAACAAGACAAATTCAGTTAACAAAATTATCATCAAAACAGAAAACTAAGGAAACAACTACTATATTTAATTATTTAACTTACCATACAATGAACCGCGTGTTAAGGAAGAACACAGTTGAACTTTGAAAATTTAAAAAAGCTATGATAATATCTGTGATCAGATTCTCATGCGTGGTCGAACCAGTGATACTTCGGCTCGATATTTAGGATTTGATAGCTAGCGCCCATACTAAAAAGGCTACATAATCGTAAATGGTGCTTGCGATTTTGACTAAGAAGTTTGCAAAAAGTCTATGACCGGCATTTTTCGTAAAATTAAGTCGACTTCAACACCCTGTTCAAATTTAATGTGAAGGAATCAAAGTAATTTACTTAATAATAATAGTAATGGTTGTATATTGAATTTATTCAGCATTAACTAATAGAAGTATCAAAGTTCGCACAAACAAAATCTACTTTTGTATTTTTGGCCAGCTTTTCCGATTCTAATCCTCTGTACGAAGTTATATATATTAGAATAAATATAAACTAAAACTAAAGAATGCTTGGAAGGTATCAAGATGATATTTAATTGCGAAAAGATAAGTTTTCAGAGAAAGAAATGGAATAAAATAAATTCCTATTAACTCGAGATCTATATAGTAATATGGGTGTATGGCGTGATTGCCTAACTCTGATATTCAGTTGCTAATTTTTTATAAACAATAGCCCATTGAGTTAAACGGCCAGAAACATATCCACTATTTTTAAGCAAAGAACGTGCCCTGAATGATTCAAGAGAATCCGTTTGTTAATTACCCATTAACCTGGTTTCCCTGTTATCTGTACAAATTTTCATTTCTCGAATTGTTTGGCATCAAGTCGGCACGGCTTACCATAATTCAATCTCAACAATATTTACTGGGTAATTTTATAAGGCTAAGTAGAAAAAAAATGGGTGGTATGCGTTTGAAAAAAAAACTTTGATATTTTTGGTACACCCTAATTTATACTTACATACTATCCAAACATCATAAATTTCGTTCTCAATCCATTTTCCTTGATAAAATCTTTATGCAAACCAATATACAAACCATAAAGTCATCTACTTAAAGGCTGAGAGGGTCTTCTGCCGGTCAACCATTAGCTGCTAAAATCGTAGGAAAGTATAACTTCATTACTTATTATCCCCGTTGAATTTCAACGGGCACTACCGCTAGTATACCTAAATATCAGATTAATGGAGATATTTTGCAAAAACAGAAACGAGCTTCGAAGAATAAAGCTTGACTTCCGGTCAACTGATTTACTCCAAAAACTAATCAACTCTGACAGCACCCACCACAGTGCTATGTATGAAGTTTGGTGTTGATACAATTAACAGTTTTTAAGTTAGAGTGTTGAAGTCTCCAAGTCGATCTTTTTCCTGAAAACAATACTTTCTCTATACTACGTATATGGAGAAAGTAAAAAAAAAGAATTATTTGACAGGAGTTTGAAAATTTGACAAGATACCTGTAAGAAAAATATATAATTAAATACGTTTATGATTTAGTTATTAAAATGCTATCACATATCTAAGTAAACAAGTTAAACATAAAAAACGAAATTCAAAAACATTCGGGACGGTAAGTAAATCTTGTACTTCAATAAAAAACCAACGAAAAAATACTGACTCATCTTCTTCACTCCATTCTTAAATGAGTACGGCAAAACTCAAACAATTGATTACACTAACAACCATTTCTGCAGTTTCCGTCTCCTTAGACCAGAGCCCCATTTGACTGTACTCACTTGTTGCATGAGAGACATCCGAATGGCTTTTCTCCAGTGTGGGATCTCATGTGCTGTCTTAAATGCGACTGCTTCTTGAACGCAGCGTGGCACTCCTCGCATTTGTACGGCCTGATCTCTCGCATCTGCTCCGCCACTGCCCCTTCCGGTAGAACGGCTGCTATTTTGTTCACTATTTCCTCTGGCAGGGGGTTCTCCACGACCTGAGCAGAAGGGTCTCCCTCCACTGCTCATGAAACGGAATAAAAACTTATAAACAATTATAATTGATAAGGCCTTACTTTGTGGAACACCATCACGTAAATTTTTTTCACACATAGTTAGAGATTGTGATCTTCTGTTGCGCTGCATAGGAAGTATCACCAGGAAGACCCGGGTTCGATGCTGGACGGTAAATATATCTCCCATTTAAAACATAATACAGTGGTACATAGGTTAACGACGCTAATCCGTTCCAGGATAATTGTCGTTAACCAAAACCATCGTTATCCAAGGTGCGATTTTCCACAGGTATAATAATGGTGATGGATTAACGTATTTCCCAGCGTCGAGGACGCACCCCAGTTATTGGAAGCAAAACTTATAATATTTACCGATTTAACTCCGGTGAGACAACATGTGCCTATGTGAATTAGCTACAATTTAGCATTGAACTATTTTTAATATTCTCCGCAAGCTGCTATTCAGTATTTTTTATGATGTAACATCGTAACGTACACCAAATATTAGTTTAGTGATTATAAATAGACGTGCTGAAACACGTGAAACTCCGGAAAGACCAATTGACGAGGCGTCGTAAGCCAAAGCCTACGTCCTTACCCAAGATATTTTTTGGTTACAGCAACTCGTCGTTAACCAAGTCAGTCGCTAACTAAGGCTGTCGTTAACCAAGGTACCACTGTAGTTGAATTTTCATAATTCTTTCGGAGTCTATATACCGTGAAGACAGAAAGTTGACAAACTAACTAATTAGCATATGTGCTAGCAGCAAAGAAGCATATCATAGGATATATAAATTATTATTTTTCCGGCTGTTGATAAAAATATTCTTACTGAAGTTAAAATATTTACTTGCGGTATGCAAGCAGCATTTTTCTCGTACGTTCAAATTGAAACTGGCTTAGTTATTATTCATAATCCCTTTTTTATACTTTTTTCTGCCATGGAGCACTTTTTAATTGTGTTTTTTGTTTAAATGTTCCAAAGGACACTGTCCTAGAGCAATAAATCTATTACTACTACTATGTATTATATATATACTACTATTATGTACGAGTAAAATGTAGCTTGTATACTGCAAGCAGATCGCCAACACTAATTCCATGTCGGCATCATATCAAGGCAGCCCTAAAAAGAAAAAAACAGGATTGAAAATATTCTTAAAATCACTGCAAATTAATCGTCTGGCATCGAACCAAGGCCTTCCTGGTGAACCCACTATGCAGCACAAAAGAAAATCACTATCTCTTACTATGTGTGAAAATTCAAGCAGAAATATGGGCTACAACTGCCTCAAAGGACGTCCTACTTTTCAATAATGTAAATGGCTCACTGGATTCGAACCAAGGACGATCTAGGAAATTTAAAACATGTTTTTGAAATGTATCTATGTTCTCTCTCTATATACCTATTTTCATGTTTTAATATTATTGGGAAGGGATTTAAATTAATTCTTAAAAATCGGATAATTTACTGATTGTAGAGACGCCTGGTGTCAAACCCAGGACACATTGGTAGTTGTGAATGCACAGTATGACTTATTAGGACTTTATCTTATTTCATACAAAGTTTGAAGTTGATATCATGCCGGGAAGTGCCTAAAACCTTTTTTGTTATCTCCATAAGAAATACATTGAGTAATGTAAATGGCTCTCTGGGATCGAACCAAGGACCATCAGCAAATGTATAAAATTTGATTATGAAATATATTTATGATATCTAAACCCATGCCGAATTTCAAGTTTGCATACCAACGGAAAGGGGTCCAAAAAAAATCTTAAAAATCGCCACAATGCATTTTAAACGGCTGATTTTTGCCTCGACCTAGCATCGAACCCAGGATATTTTCCGTAAAACTCATTTATGATTTTGATAGATTATGACCATATATATAGGCTCCTTGAGTTTTGATTCTCTACCTATCCGGCAAGTATTTTTTAAAAATTATCGAAAATCTAAGCAATGCATTTAAACGGGAAAAATCGGGACTTTGGGGCCCTCTGGAATCGAACCTATGACACTGAGGTTCAAAATCACATTTTTTCTTGCGGTTACACGTTATGGCCAATACGTCGTAAAAATTTCAAGTAAATCACGCTTGTGGTTTAGCCAGTGAAATAGTATCCTATCTATCTATCTATCTAGGTATATACATGAATGAATCCGGAGAAGCATCTATATATAATAGATATATATATATATATATTACTACTACTATGTACTATGTAATAAATGTATTACTACTACTATGTATTATATATATACTACTATTATGTATATATATATATATTGCTACTACTATGCAATAAATGTATTATTTATTTATTTATTTATTAGGGTCTTTATTAGGCGAGATTGAAACTAAAAAGTCTCCTGTTTAATACTGCTATGTATGACCGTAAGTTAAGAGAAATAGATGATGGGACGAATCGTTTTAAAAAATCATTCTTTCTGTGAATGATACGCGACAATAACCGAATAAAGAAGTAGTTTAGATTCAACTAGTGTTTACACCCCCTGCCACACGCTGAAAGGCGGCTTGTAGGGTATTAATGTAGATGTAGATATGTACAGGGTGTGATAAAAGGAGTGATAAGTGGGGTGGGAAAGACCCTATCTGAAATTCATTACACCCTACTTTTAATTGACATTTTTCTTCTTACCACGAGCTCAGTTACATCAATCGTGAATAAAAAGGTGGGGTCATTTGTACCCCATGTAGTGAGTTGAGGTTAATAGGATTTGGGGATTCTATAGGATCAACTCATTTAGTTTTGATTAATTATTTACAAGCCTATTTCAAAGAATTACCCAATTTATTTATTTCTTTATTTGTTCTTCATGTAAACTCATATAGGAATACCAGGTCTAGAAGTATGAAACCGAAATTTCCCTATAGATGGTGCTCGCTATCAGTTTAAAGACTGCTTTTGCAGTGCCATCTTCTTCCTCTAACAAAGTTTGTCAACAGACAATGACCTAAGTTTCATACACCGGTATATTTTTCTATAACAAGTCGAGTTTTGTGTCTACGAACTATGATTTGCATTGGTTTTCTGCTATCAATTGAAGAAAACTGCTGCAGAATTGCATAGAATGCTTGACGAAGCACACGGTGAACATGCTCTTGGCAAAATTAAGTGCTTCTAATGGTTTAAAAAGTTTAAAAGTGATGATTTCGACTTGAGCATTGTTTTTTGGCGTGGCATTAATAACCTGCCGGAGAGGTGGGAAAAATGTATAAATTCCAATGGAGATTATTTAAAAGAATGGATTTTTTAAACAATTTGTATTAGCATCTATTTCTCTTAACTTACGGGCATTATCAGATCGGTAGCAGGGGGGTTGCAAGATACTGATTGTATCTTTTTGCAAACGTAGTTTCCCTGAATTTATTAAGCAATCGCAGCTTCCAATCTCCTTTCTTTCAAGAATTCCCAACCTACCTCTGAGAGCATTTTTGTGTTTTTTTATCGTAGCATTTCTTAACAAAACGAACCGCTTTACGCGGCACTTTCTCGACCTCATGAGTGCACGTTTCATCCGCCGGATCCCATGTACTTGCCGCATATTCCAGAAGGGAAAATAACATCGATATCTCACCTTTTCATCGCATTTACCAACAATACGCTTCACAAACCCATGCCTTTTTCTTGCTTTGCCGCAGATTTATCAAACAGGCATACTCCAATTTAAGTTATTAGTAATGTCGATCCCGAGATATTCAACTGAATCTACTACTTTGATACTAATTCCATTAATTTTGTATGGGTGATTTGGACGCATTTTTTCTTTTCAAAGAAATTCCCATTTTTCGCACCACCTTTGTATGAGGACTAAATCGTTTGAGAGAGATGTTCGGTCTTCCTCGTTTGTTATTAAAATAATTTAATATATATCATAAATATAAATAGGTTAACTTAATTTAAAAATAATTTACTTGACAACTGATGTATCTACTTCAATTTTTGTTTTGCTTTCTGTTTCGAAACAGTTAAAAAATATAAATCAGTATATTTGTATAAAATATATTATCAGTATAATTATAAATGTATCAATATTATTATGATTATCTTTTTATTTGCATATGTACTTAATAAGTTGTAAAATTGTGCTGTATATGTTGTAAAAAACATCTTCCAGGTTTGTATCTTTTAGTCTTAAAATTTAAAAAATCTCCGTTACGTTTGAACCCACTTCGTACACTTACCGTTCTGTTTGATGACGATTGGCTCTTGTAGGAGGACCCTTCTCATCCCTGGATCCTCATTCCCTGGTTTCTTCTCCTTCTTCACCTTCGGCCTGATCCTGAAGTGTGACGAGATGTGGGCCTTCTGATGTCCTGTGGTGCGGAACCGCAGAGGGCAATGGGGACATGAAAAGGGCTTCAGACCGGAGTGCAGCCTGAAGAAATGAGGATTTTAATAGGTCCAATTGCAGAGGTTGTCTAAAGCTTTTCACATTCTCACTTCACATACTTTAAAGCTTTTCAAATTCCTTCTTTTCCTTGCCTTTATATTTTCTTAGTTGTTTCTTTTACGAGTAAAATGTTGCTTGCAGAATGCAAGCATGTTGATAACACAAATTTCAAGTTGACATCATATCAAGAGGGTCATCAAAAGTAGAAAAAGTATTGAAAATATTCATAAAATTCGCTGCAATTTCTCTGTCCGGCATCGAACCCGGGTCTTCCTGGTGATAATTACTATGCATAACAACAAAGGATTACGACCTCTAACTATGTGTGAAAACTCAAGCAGAAATATTGACTGCAACTGCCTCAAACGACGTCCTACTTTTCCCATATATTCCTTATGAGAGAAATTTTAATGTGCCCCGGCATCGAACCCAGGAACAGTACGGTCTTATCTAAATTTTTTTCTTAAATCAATTCTTACCATGCATGTTCTAGCCAAGCATGAACTTCCTGTCATTTCGATAAGTGCATAAAAAAAAATAATGAAAAACTACTCCCATGTATTTTAATGGGCAGATATTTGCATCGTTCTAGCATCGAACCCAGGATATTTTTTGTAAAAGTCATTGATGTTTTTGATAGAGGCTGACCATATCTATAGAATCCTTGAGTTTTGATTCTCTACCTATCCGGCAAGTATATTTTTAAAAATTCCGGAAAATCAAAGCAATGCTTTTAAATGGGAAAAATCGGGATTCTGGGGCCCTCTGGAAACAAACCCATGACACTGAGGTTCAAAATCGCAATTTTTCTGGGGGTTACACGTTAAGCCCAATATGTCGGAAAAATTACAAGTCAATGACGCTTGTGGTTTAGCCTGTGAATTAGTATCCTATCTATACACCTATATATAAATGAATGAATCCGGAAAAGCATCTATATATATAATAGATCCACTCTAACATTTCTCTTTTTCCTACTAATTCCGTTCATCACAACCATTTTACTAGATGCAGCACTCATCTTCATCTCGCACATCACAGAAAAAATTATCTTTTTGCAGTCCATTGATTTCCGTCTCTATAACAAATTGCCCATAATTTGTAAAAGTTCTACTACCTTATCTATGAAATATTCATGGTTTTTGGGTTCTCTTCCAGGTATTTTGTTTTTGTCGGATGACGTTTCGACCGCATTCCAGCAGTCGTCTTCAGGTCGAATGCATTTCATCTTCCCTCAGGTCCCCTTTTATTATAAAAAAAACATGACATAGTCACCCGGTTCAACTGTATAAAGAAAATAAATGACTGCCTACCGGAAGCAAAAGACAGACTACCCCAAGAAGTTCATGAAGGCGTTTATCGAGTCCCTTGCTCCTGTGGAAAATCCTATTTGGGAGAAACATGCAGATGTTTAAGAAGTCGAATAAGGGAGCACGAAAGAACGACGAAAAATAAACAATTTAATCTCTCGGCCATCGCAGAGCACGCCTGGAGTGAGCCGGGACACGACGTCCAATTTAAGGAGGCTAAAATAATTTCTAAAGAGAGACGATATTACCCACGGGTAATAAAAGAAGTGATAGAAATATTCAAAACGCCTGAAAATATGAACAGAGAGGACGGCTATTATATTCATAATAGTTGGGAAGGAATCCTAAGAACGAATCAGAGAGCACGGCCAATCACGAAGTAGCAGTGGAAGGGGAACCAGCGTATATAAAAAGGAATCTGAGGGAACACGAAATGCATTCGACATGAAGACGACTGCCGGAATGCGGTCGAAACGTCGTCCGACAAAAATACGTGGAAGAGAACCCAAAAACCATGAATATTTCACATGAACGCCACGGAAATCTACGAAGTTATACCTTATCTATGTTTAAATCAAGGGTTAGAAGTTTTCTTCTTAATGAAATGTATTATAATTTTATGACTTTTTGAATGACGATATTTTGTCTTGAGATTCATATTGTTGACGACTGCTGTGCATGCTATGCTTTTGGTTTTCCTTTTGTAATACATTTTCTGTATTTTATTTAGTACTTGACATGTTCTATATCATTTATCTATATATAATAGATATGATATTTGAATGAAAAAGATTGAATTGAATTGTCTGAAAATGATTAGGGTGTTCGAATGAAAAGGTACGAAATGACACAGTGGAGGTAATTGAAAACTTAATCCAAATTAAACACCATAGGCTTAACTATACCACTGTTTAATTCTAAATGTTACATTTTCACAAATTCTTTTTTAAAAATTTGATCATAAATCATTAACCATTATCAAATTGGGAGCAACACAGTTTATAATCTTAAATAACTGTGCATAATGCATTTTAAATTCCTAAATGCTAAATGAGTAAAATGTAGCTTGCATACTGCAAGCAGATCAACAACACTATAATTTCATATCGGGACAGTCCTCAAAAGAAAAAAAAAAGATTGAAAATATTCTTAAAATTTGCTGCAATTTAATCGTCTGGCATCGAACTCAGGTCTTCCTGGTGAACTTATTATGCAGCACAACAGAAGATCTCCATCTCAAACTATGTGTGAAAACTCAAGCAGAAATATTGGCTGCAACTGTCTCAAACGACGTTCTACTTTTCCTTTATATTTCTTATGTGAGAAATTTTAATGTGCTCTGGCATCGAACCCAGGAATAGTAGGGTCTTATGAATTTTTTTCATAAAACAATGCTTAATATACATCTTCCATATAAGCGAAAACTTCCTATCATTTTGATAAGTACATCAAAAAAAATAATGAAAAACTACTCCCATGTATTTTAAAGGTCAGATATTCGCATCGTCCTAGCATCGAACCCAGGATATTTTCCGTGAAAGTCATTTATGTTTTCGATAGACCATGACCATATATATAGGCTCCTAGAGTTTTGATTCTCTACCTATCAGGGAAATATTTTTTTTTAATTCCTGAATATCAAAGCAATGCTTTTAAACGGAAAAAATCGGGACTTTGAGGCCCTCTGGAATCAAACCCATGGCACTGAGGATCAAAATCGCAATTTTTCTGGCGGTTACACGTTATGGCCAATACGTCATAAAAATTTTAAGTCGATGATGCTTGTGGTTTAGCCTGTGAATTAGTATCCTCTCTATCTATATCCATGAATGAATCCGGAGAAGCATCTATATATAATAGATATGAGTGCATTAATAAACCATATGTTTTCTATTGGTGATGGATTTATCTGTGTCATTTTCGTTCCTTGTCTGTGTGGATTTCCGTTTTTAATGTATTAGAGTGTTCAAATGAAAAGGTATGAGATGACACCAAGGATACGGTTGAAGACTTAATCTAAATTAAACACCAGAGGCCTGAGCACAACTATCCCACTGTTTCACGAGCCTAAGGATATGCTATTCCCAGAATTCCTTTGGATGTGGCAGGAGCAAGTCCTTCACTGATTGGTTGCGTGTTCATTCTGATTCCGTATAACGATACCCTGTTCCCAGAATAAGCGCCAGTCCCTCACTAACTTCAAAAACGACAAAGGAAATTTCACCCTCATACATGAAGTACTCGTAGTGATAAACAACAGTAAGATAGAAAAATTTACTGTAACTAAATTGACGAGGACTCCTAGATAAAACCTCCTGCAAAGTTGTAGGAGCAATTGGCAGTCTAAGGTAGTCCAAGTATTACAAGATGGAGCATGATAACGAAGGTCTGCCAAGAGAGACTGATATATTAGTAAATATAATCATTTTAATCATTTAAATTTTTATCTTTTTTATCTATTTTGGCTAATTAAAGTATTTCCCGGCCTGTAAGATGCACCGGCACATAAGATGCACCTTGATTTTTCAGGTAAGAATTTACAAAAAGAACTCATACTTTGTTACAAAGGTTGAGTGCCGATTAACTCTTTATCGCGAGAGATACAATGTATTAGGGATGACATCTCCGTGAGCCCAATGTGTATAAGATTTACAGCAGCACCACATGCAAGATTAAACTAAACGTGCTACATTGTACGCATTTCTGATTTACCTGGGAATTTATTGTAAAGGAAGTTCTGTCATCAAAATATTAAAACTGTGTTCCTTACTACTTAATCAAAAAAGTGTTATTATCGAAATTTGTAATTAATTGAACTATTTTCAATGCCTGATCTGGTAAAAAATACTTAATGGCACACATTTATTCCCGCGAATCGGCTTGCTTATTATGGGATGGAGTTATACCCACATACCATCGGCACATAAGACGCAGATTAATTTTAGAGCATATCTTGGAGTAAAATAGTGCATCCTATAGGCCGGGAAATACGGTATATATTTATTCATTATTTAATAAACAACTGCAGTAGCAGACAAAAATAAATTATTAAAATTAAATGGATGGATAGATAAAATAAAATAAAAAATAAACTGGCTAAGTTAAAAGTGACTTAAAGTCATTGAATTGTCTATGTCTATGTCTATGTAAGAACCCTGCAAGCCGCCTTTCGGCGTGTGGCAGGGGGTGCAAGCACCTTGACTCTATTTTCCTAAACGGTTACTTACGCGTATACTTCGCGGAAAAAATGAATTTTTGAAATGATTCGTTTTAGCATCTATTTCCCTAATCTTTCGGGCAGTATCAGCACGGCCCATATAACAGGGGGGTCGCATTATATCGGTTACATCATCTGAAAACGTAATTTCTCTGAACTTATCTAATAAATTGATCCTTTGAATTTTTCTTCTATCTTCTAATGATTCCCATCCCGCGTCCTGTTACATCTGAGTGACACTCGCTGTTTTATCGTAGCAATTCTTTACAAATCGTATTGCCTTCCGTTGTACTTTTTCTAAATCCCGAATATGACATTTCTCGGCGGGGTCCCATACACTACATGCATACTCAAGGTGAGGCCTAACTAACGCTAAGTAACATCGCTCGCGAATCTTTTCTTCGCTCCTACCGACTATTCTTTTAACGAAGCCGAGTTTCTTAAGAGCTTTTCCACATATATTTCGGATGTGGGCACTCCATGATAGATTATTCGTGAGAGTTACTCCAAGATACTTTACCGATTCTACTGACATTAGGTTTACCCCTCGGAGACTAAACAAACGAAGGGATATGGATCTCTAATGAAGCCAAAGAGGTGTTTTTAGGGTGGTCCCCCTCTGCCCTTTGGGGCGCCTACACCGGGTAGAAATATTCTGCCGAAGGGCCTTCCGGTAACCTTCCCTGCGGCAAGGGTTTTTCTCCTCTTGTTCGGAGTTACTCTTTTCATAAATCTGACAAAACCCCCAAAAAAAAACCGATCCCAAAGAGGATAACTAAAAACAGCCAAATTTATCGATGCCATTCTTACAAAACAAATATATTACATCCCTCGTATGATGACGAACGAGGGTTAAAGAGCTGAAAGAAATAAAAATTTAAAAAAAGTCCCTCACTGGGTCCTTCAGTTCGTCAAGTTCCTTTGGGATGTTTTTTAAGTGGACCAAACATATGTAAGTCGCAGGGTGACATTTCTAGACAGTAGGAAGGATGCTTGAAGCTGTTCCTTCTTGAACTTGGTCAGTACACTTTATGCAACCCTGGAGATGTGACTGACCTTGACCTGCATTATGTCGGAGCAGTGGACTAGTCGGACACACTGTATCCCCTGGCCACCAACAAGCAATGAATATTGGCCAATTAAATACCTTCTGCATTCAGAAATCTGATTATGAGAAGCGCAAATTTGGTTGGTAGCACCTAAGAATCCGTAGATGCAAAAAATATTTTGGGATATACAAGGGTTGGAACTTTAATAATGGCTGCTGTAGAGACGATATGGAACGGGTCCAAATAATTTAACTTATACCACACGCTAGAGTCATTCCTACCTTACCTCAGAGCAAATGGATTCTCCCTTCCCACATCACGTGTATGCATACTGACGGAAAAACAGATCTGCATGTTAGCTGGCGGTCTTATGTATTGCTGCCACAGTAGTCACTATGATTTCAAAACTGGAACAACGGAGTTGGATAAAGATTGAGTGTGCCAGAGGCCGTACAGCACAGCAGTGTCATCAAGGTCTTCAAGAGGCTTGCGGAGAATCTGCATTGCCTTACACAACAGTTGTAAGGTGGGTCAAAGCCTTCAATGAGGGACACCAAAATGTGGCAGACATGAATCGGCCAGGTCGTCCTGATGCCCTCAGTTATTGTTTAAGACTTTTGGTTGCTCCTCTATCGTGGAAGCGATTGCCAATGATTTAATTGTCTTATTTTTTCCCTTGCTGTTAGCTGATTAATTTGATACCAAACAGTTAGTAGATACATTGATTTTTAACGAGTGAGGAAATATGAAATTACGAGTGCACTACAAATCTTCGAATTACCCAGAGGCGGGAAATCCCCGAGGAAGGGTTTTCCACATTTAGGACAATGATAAAGATTTTGCGAGGGTGCGTCTCATTCACAGGCAGCGCCACAAAATTGTGGAAGGCAAAGCATGGGCGAGTAAGAGCAGGTCAAACGTTTAAAAACGTTTTTCCCGCAGCTCTCGCAATCTGGCAGGAAAACGTTTCTATACGTTCCCTGCAGCGTACGACTAGTTACACAATCACTGTTTTGGCTCATCCGGTCGGTCATAAAATGGTCGTGAAACCGGGGTAGGGATGCTTTCACACAGAAGAACCAGGCCAGCCATAAACAGGCCCGGTTGCTTCTCCGGCATTGGTGAAAAATCAATTCTCTTTGCAAATTTTGGTTCAAATAACTTTAATTTTTAAAATTACTTGCTAATTTCGTCTACATTCGCTATGTTATTCGGCACGTCCATTATTTAAAGCAATGTTTTCACCTGGCAGCGGCCGCATGTCAAAAAGAAAGAATTCACCTTACTTCTCAGTGAATGATAAGTGATGTATGTTTACATTCAACAATTACAGATGAAAAAATCTGATGTGGCCAGCACATGACTTTCTCCATACATATAAGATGTAAATATTTATCTATGGCAGTAATTTCGAACTCTATATTCCATCTAAACTTGGAAGATGAGTGATTAATATATATATTATTATCTTTGATGCCAAAAACATTATAAATAATGTTGTTCGGGACATGCTGGATGAAAAACGATGAAACTGGCCTTTCGCCCATAGAGCCCGCAAAGTACATAATCAGCAATTTCCGGTTTATCAGTGTTTCATGATTAACTCCTACACAATCAGTGATACAAAAATATGTTTCAAACAAAAGTTTTAGTAAATTACATTTTCTAAAACTTTTGTAAATAATAATATATACCTAAATATCATATTTATGGAGATATTTTGAAAACCGGAAATGAGCTTTGAAGAATGAAACTCAACTTCCGGTTGACCGATTTACTCCAAAAACTAATCAACTCTAACGACACCAACCAAAGTACTATATATGAAATTTGGTGATGATACAACGAATGGTTTTCCTGTTAGAGCGCCCACAAAGTACATAACAGCTACTTCCGGTTTATCGGAATTTCACGAATAACTCCTAATCAACCGGTGATACAAAAATATGTTAAATACAAAAGTTATAGTAAATTACATTATCTAAAACTTTTATAAGTAATACAATATATCTATATATCATAGTTATGGAGATATTTTGAAAAATGGAAATGAGCTTTAATGAATGAAGCTAGACTTCCGGTCAACCGATTTACTCCAAAAACTAATCAACTCTGACAGCACACACCACAGTACTATATATGAAGTTTGGTATTGATACGACGAATAGTTTTCACATTAGAGTGCCCACTATCACACACACACATACAAACAAACACACACACACACACACACACACACATACACACAGACATCATTCCGAAAATAGCCAAAACGTGTTCTAGGGATCCCAAAACATGTATTTCCGTTGAAATCTCGAAGTCGAATTTTTTCATGAAAACAATACTTTCTCTATACTTCGTATATGGAGAAAGTAAAAATAATTGATACTGGTGATTATAAAAGGTCAAAAGAAGCAGGAAAGCAGCAAGGGATGGGGGAAGGCACCCGGCAAAAACCGTTCAATGTGAAAGCGCTCATCTGACCGACGTACATTACTACCCACACCCGGTCGTTAATGGTCGTTAAGGTCCAAACCCGGTGCTGTCCTCTTCAGTCGTTGGGTTGGCTGTTACCTGGCAACCACGAGATCTATAATCCCTTCTTGGCTAGTGTGAAAGGCTCTATTTACTTCCACTGCTTACTACCCTTGTGACCTGGATTAAAAACTGGCTATGGTTTGCCGGCCGGGTGAAACCGGTGAGTGTGTAAATAACCTTGGGGTTAATGGTATCCCATATTGACGATCAATGGACGAAAGCATGAGAGGGTGCTTACCTTTGATGGACTTTAAGAGAAGATTGAGACGCAAACTTCTTCTTACACGTTACGCACTCGTATGACTTGAGACCGGAATGGATCCTCAGATGGACCGTTAGCGTGGATTTCACAGCAAAGGCACGGAAGCACTGGTTGCACTGGAAAAGGTCAAATAACACTTCGATTTAAAAGAAAGACAATGCTTTACACAATATGAACACAACTTTAGGATGTACAAGTATTATTAAAATAATATTATTATATATGTAATTTAAAAACTATTAAAATACTAACAACGAAAGACTGTAAAAAGGTTTTACTGGAAAGAACAAAGTGTAAGACCTTGGAGTTTTTAATTGAATGACACTGAATCCACAAATAAATAGCATAGTAAATATGCTCAATATGAACTGACTTTACTAGGTGGAACGCCATTTATGAAAACAAACCACAGACTTTGTATTGTCCACAAAAATTTTGTTTTTAATACACGACCGGTTTCAGCCTTACAGCCATCCTCAGATACATACAACGGAAAACAGACAGAATTTATAAGATAACCCCTGGTCTTGAAGGCAGAGTGAGAAGGGGAGAGAGGTTGGTGAAAGTAATGTCATTGATTAGGGTCGTGGATGCCCCCACTATTTCCACAATCTCAAGACAGAGAAAATTATATATAACTAGCTGTACCCATTAACACGTTGTTGTGCTTGAACATAAATAAATATAATGTTGAAAATAGATGACATTTGTAATCAAAGTCGGTAACTTCATCAACTCACCAAGTTGTCCAATACATACAGCATCTTGAATTTATCAAAATATAATTTTCATTAAATATCGAAAACCGTTTACTCCACGATAATATTCGTAAATATTTACGTTGCTATAAACAAACATCATTTGAATACTGGAATAAATTCTCAATGTGTTCTTATGAGAAAATTCAACAATCGCATTCATCGTAACTCAGAAATAGTTTGTTTATAGCCTCAAAATTCATCAAAATTATAATCTAATTATTCAAAGTCTCGTAATTTCTGATCGTAAACTATATTTCATGACCAAAATAAGAAACTTTATTCATTTTCCCTTCTTTTGGTGCTACTTTTAAATCCATACGTTGGTTTTATATAATTTAATTTTGCAAAAGAAAGGAAGCATGCAAGTGATAAAATCGAATTTTACATGTATTTCTTATGGAAACAGTTTTTCCCTTCTGGAGTCGAACTGAGTACTCCGATTTAAAATAAAATTATCAAAAACCTTCCCAGGGATGTACCTAATAATTTCCCAGATTTTCATGATGATTGGATGTATGGTTTTTGAATCTATCGAGTACAGACAGACACGCATTCATTTTTATATATATATAGAAGATAATTGAAGCAAACAACCAAATTATTTGATTGTTTTCGATTGATTGTTCCCACCTCTAATTAAAACCCTTTATCCTGCAAATACTCAGATCAAATTTGCACTCATTTTCGAGCTTAAACTGCGATCTATCTTATATTTTAATTATTTGCAGGATACACCACCATAATACACCACCATTATTCATTCCTACCTATTTGCACCTCTAATAGCCTGGGGAAAAAACGACGAAAAGTAATAATCCGTCCTTGCGATTACTTCCCTATAACGCTTTGTCGATGTCTCTCGGAGATCGCGTTCGCTCCTTACTGGCACTAACATTTCACTTACTTCGTCTATAAATTCTGAACGATTGAACTTTTCGAAAAGTTTCCGACGATATTCAGATCTTCTCATCTGTAGTTAATTCCAACTGAGGGACTCTATCATTGCCGTAACACTGCAATTAAACCTGAAATCCCCGCAAACGAATCGGGCTGCTCTACGCTGGACCATCTCTAAGCATTGACCACTCGGAGAGGAGAGTGAGTGATGCAGCAAAAAGGGCCCGAATTCAGCAAAGGGAGGAGCATGTGGCAAACCGAGAGCATCTCCGTGAGGAGGAAGGAGAGCTCTACGGCCCTGGTATTGCCGATTAAATCGTAAGTTTCTCCAATCACGTTTTACACCTTCATTTATCTTTAAACGCGATTTCCCAAATGTTGCATTTTTTTAAATTTGTGGTATGACTTCTACAAGAAATATTTATAGAATTTGATCAATATTTTTCTCAGTTGTTTAGTATACATGTCGCTATGTTTTCCCGAGTACGAATTTCAAATTTTTGTTTTGTTCCAATTTTACAGCCTCTGATAGGTCAAAAAATAGGTCAAAATTCGATTTTTTTAATAACAATTGCGAAAACAAATTTCAAAATAAAAAGAATTCCCTTCGGGAAAACATAGCCAACGTAACACAAATTAATGACATATTTCATTTTTTTGATTTCAGACAACTCTGATGGCCAAAGTCTTACCACAAAATTACCTATGTTATCTCTGCAGCGACGAGGTCAAGGACTTTCCAAAGTCGCGAGCGCGATTATTTTTTACTTTCAAAAATACAATGTAAAGGAAGAAGCATGTATGAATAAAATTTAAAAAAAAACATTTCTCAATTATCATCAGTAGTTCATTTGCAATTAATTCCCGAAAATAGGCATGAGTTTTCGACTCGAAGGTGGACGATCCCCTTAAGGGTTTCAAGCTAAAAAATATGAAACCGTGCTATAGAAAATTCCGTCTTTTTTCGATTCAAAACCATATTTTGAGCATGGAGAAAGCCGGACAAGACCGGAAATCTATCCTGGATCTCCAGATTGCTGGTCAATGAGCTATCGAGCCAAAACTCCTGATCTTGTAAGACTTTTTACAGCCCATTCTTCCTTGGGAATTTCCTAAGTCCTAAGACCATTTTGTGCAAAGTCACGTTTCACCATTCCTAGTTAACAATGAGAACTTTTAGTATCATAAAGATGACTTGTTTCACAATTTTCTCCGAGAATTTAAAGGGCAGTAATCTTTCCTTGTTTTAAAAGAACCATTTGCATTTCCACAGGAAATCGCAGAGCAGATGAGGGTCATTTAAATAGTCCGTTAGTTAAGTTAGTAATAATTATGAACATTAGTTCCCTTTATTTTTATCATTGTCTATACTGCCCTTGAGACATTTGTTTTTATTTAAGGCCTTAAAATTATTTTATATCATGAGTGGCAACAATCTATTACTGATTCCAAATTTAATTTGAGAAAATTAAATGTTTTTTTAACTAAGCCAAATATTACTTTTTTCAAGAAATGGTTTGTTTATTAGGACCAAATATATTTAATTTGTTATCAAATGACATTTAAAGAGCCAAGTGCACAAACAAACATTTTAAGACAAGGACACAATCGACGTGTACGCAAGACTTGAGACGTAACACTTGTACGTCAAACTTGGAACTTGGTACTAGTGGACACAGTCCGTGAACCTCAGCCAATCAGAGACATCAGAAAACCCTAGGAAAGAATGGACAGGCGCTATACACGCTGAGTGTTCTAACATTTAAAAAGAGAGGAATAATCTTATAGAATGATGGATGAAAATGAGGTAATTCGGTTTAATAATTATGGCTTAATGATCATTCAAATCATCGGTCTGTAATGGTGGACTCCAAATAGTAGTACTTGTATTTATCTTCAGATGGTGCAGCTATCGCAAGTTGAACCCTGATTGGTTGTGCGTGTACGTGAAACTTATAAAGATAGAAGTTGCCCATCTCCTTAAGTACACGTACGTACGTACACGGGGACTGTGTCAGGGGACATTCATTAATACACGGCCAACTTTTGTAGGTTTACTAAGTTTTTGTTTTTTTGTAAAATGAGGAAATTCTAAGTCTTTCTTAATTTCCAATAGTTTCTTTTTCTTAAATTTTATTACACATGTTTCTTTTAAGTCCACTTCATTTTTTTGTATTTAAATATGTCAAATTGCAAATTATGAGTTAACTATCTTTTTCCTCGCAACGCATGAGTGTACTTTATGAGGTATTAAATTATGTTCATTCAAATAGAAAAGATTTTGAGGACGAACACAACCATAATTATGATACCAGAGGGAGAAACAATATGAATTATCCTAAACATAGACTGTCAATGCATGAAAAGACCCCATATTACATGGGAATAAAACTGTATAATAAAATTCCAAAAGAATTTAAAGACACGTACGGGAAAAACATAAAAACTTATAAAGAAAACATACATAAATTACTATCTAAAAAGTGTTACTACACAGTGGAGGAATTTTTAAATGATAATAGTTTGTGAGTGATTATGCTTAAAAGGTGTATTTAAATTGATAAAATATTTTTGTGTTATCTGAACTTTGTTAAATTGAAAAAAAAAAATAATATTTTATATCTTAGGTGTAATTGTACTAGTTTTAAGCTGACTATTGTAAATTATTGACATGTCACCTATTCAGGGCAGAATTATTTTCTGTCTCTTTAATGAATGTATTTGTGACGTAATAAATTATTATTATTATTATTATTACTCTTTTTGTACGATGGCTGCCTCCACACCTTCAAACCTTCCTAAGCCTTTTTTTTGTAAAATTTGATTTGGTTGAAAGTAATAAATTAAACTAATAGTTTCATCAATTACCTTGTATGGTTTCTCGTGTGTATGAATCCGAATGTGCCGCACCAAATCCGACGGTTTCTTGAACTCTTTGATGCAGTACGTACATTGGTGCCACCTCACCCCACCTGCACGGCGAACCTTAATGTTATAGCGCCTGAAATTAATAGAAAGATACATAGAGAATTGAGATTTGTTAACAGACTATATTCTGTAACTAGTTCGACTAAAAGTGGGATAAAATTTGGTCCTGAATAGAAAATTTCAAGGCCATGATATGGTGATATTGCATAGTACTGAGAAGTATTCATTATTCAATAGGGGAATTAGAGAATAGAACCTGGAGAAGTCCTCTTTCCAACGCCAAAAAATGAAAAAACTTTAAAAAATAAGCTTTAAAGTTATATTATCTAATTTGTAAATAATTACAATATTGGTTTTTATTATCCACTGCATTAATAATTGCTATATTAATGTTATTTAATTATAAGAATACAAGTAGGCTAAAAAGTCCTAATTAATACAGTGAAAATCTATTACATGTGAACATTTACAAATCGTTCAAAAGAAGAAACGAAATAACAACAGATAATACTTAAAAACGATGCATGTTTACAGATTAACATAAAGGACTGCATGAGAGTTCCAGGAATCGGATGCGAAGTATATTCATCATGTTCGTCATCTACTCTCAAAAATTGTGTTAAATCCATTCATATTTATGAATATCAATACTGAATAACATAAATTAATTTATAACTATCCTTTACATAGCTTTTTAGGTTAAATAGCATGACATAATTGTCATGGCTAGTGCTTCTGCTACAACAATCAGCGGTACTGCGAGTAGTGCCATCTCGTATCCATTTTTGAAAATAATATAATCCAAATAGTCCAAATCATATTAATTGGAATACTACGGTACTGCCATCTGTTATCTGATATTAAAAGATGAATCGTATAGCATACTACGGTACTGCCATCTGGTATCCAATATTTAAAGATGAATTGTATCGGCATTGAATCTCCTCGGAATATAACGGTACTGCCATCTAGTATCCAATACCTTAAGATGAATCGATTCACATTCAATTGAATCGGAATCAGAATGAAATCGAATCGGAAAAAAATCGGATTCAGTTGTAAGAAAATCGAATCTGAATTGGATTAAAAAATCAATTCAAAAGTATAGTAAATCGTATTGACAATATCCATTTTCTGATGAATCGCCCACCACTAGTTTGAACCCCTAAAACCTCCCCCTCGCTGAGCCACTGATGTAAGCGGAATACAGATAAAAGCATTGCTGAATATATACAAGGATTTATACGCTATTACTATGGATTTTCTTTTTAAATTGTTTGGGATTTACTATCTATTGTGTTATTGGGCGAATGCAATCCTTTGTAATGTGGAATTTCCCCCTCCTCCGCTGCCACCAGGCCTGATGGCCTAATCACAGCGCCATTTGAAAATAAATAAACGAAGTAATGGACAGTAGAGAATTGATGACTAAAGGTCTCGATAGAGAAATTCGGAAAAGATTGGTTAAATCCTTCGTTTGGAGTATTTTGCTTTATGGGTGTGAAATATGGACATTAAGAAAGCTGTGGGTGTGAAACGTGAACATTAGGAAAGAATGACGTCAAGGAGTAGGAATTTTTTAGCAGACCTCATACATGAGAATACAACAGACAAAGTGCTGAGAAGTTTTGTCAGCACCAATGATACTAACCTGACAGATCCGTCGTGCGCCTTGTCTGCCAGCGTTAAGATGCACGAGTTGTTTCCAGCAGCCTTGGGGCTCTCTTCAGTCTTCTTCTCACCTTCCGCCACCTTTTTCTCAGTCTTTGTTTCTTTGGCTGAAGATGTTTCTGTCAAACGAATCCACACATCAATATTAGGTCTTTCACGGATACAGGTTAGCCCAGTTACGAGGCATGAATTAGTGGAGCACATTTATGTTTTAAATGCTGTTGGAAAATATATTTAGCAGTGATTTTTCCAGTAAGAAATGCTGGCGAAGCATGGAGGGGGTTACAGATTAGAAAAACCAAATTATTTTTGGCGATCAGGATGAGAAATAAAAATAAGGGAAAAGAAAGGACGGATGCGGATGAATACTTGTTTTTTTAATAGGGGAGTAAGGGAATGGAACATGTTACCTGAAGAGGCCTTCAAGCCCAAACCTAAAACAATTAAAGAGTTTAAACTTAGATGCTTAAGGACCGGGTACTGCTTGTATTTATTTCCATCTGTGTTTTCGCAGGTTTTCTTCCACTCCCCTACTTGGTTGAGTTTTCCCGCACAGTGGGTGTTTCTCCAAAAGCCTTCAACCGAGGAGTTTTTCCCCACACCCCAATTCTTTTATTTGTACCTCTTTTTTTATTTTCTTTTTATATATATTTATATATTTGAATTTTTTCCACCTTGTTTGTAATTAATATTAGTAACCCTTAATGGTTAGGTGTAAGAGAGGCCCTAATGGACCTGACCAAGCCAAATAAAGAGTTTTTATTATAATTATGTTAAGTTTGGATGAAAAGTGAATTATACGAACATAACCCCTCCATTTGTTTTTAGGGCAAAAAATTCGGAAAAAGGGACTGCTATTTTCAAGTAAATCTATTATATATAGATGCTTCTCTGGATTCATTCATGGATATAGATAGCTGGGATACTAAACCACAAGCGTCATTGACTTGAAATTTTTTCGACGTATTGGCCATAACATGTAACCGCCAGAAAAATTGAGATTTTGAACCTCAGTGTCATGGGTTCGATTCCAGAGGGCCCCAAAGTCCCGATTTTTCCCATTTAAAAGCATTGCTTTGATTTTTGGGAATATTTTGAAAATACTTCACGGATAATTAGAGAATCAAAACTCAAGGAGCCTATATATATGGCCATGATCTATCGAAAACATAAATGAGTTTTGCGAAAAATATCCTGGGTTAGATGCTAGGTCGGGGCAAAAATCTGCCCTTTAAAATACATTGAGGTAGTTTTTCATCATTTTTTTTGGTGCACTTATCGAAATGATAGGAAGTTCTTGCTTGTATGGAAGATGTATATTAAGACTAGGGTTTTGAAAAAAAATTAAATAAGAGCGCACTGTTCTTGGGTTCGATGCCAGAGCACATAAAAATTTTTTAAGAATATTTTCAATCCTTTTTTTTTCTTTTGAGGACCGTCCAGATACGAAATTAATGTTGTCAATCTGCTTGCAGTATGCAAGCTACATTTTAATCGTATATTATATGTTTAACCCAGACGCTTCCCTGCTAGATAAACCATTGCATATTTTACCTTCTTTCTTTGCTTCCGATGTCAGTCCGCTGTTTTCAAGAGCCTGCTGCAGAATATCGGCCGACACTTCCCTCCTGTTGCTACTGACAACTATCTCACTTGCTTCTTCCACTGGCGGACACTGGGCATCGTTTTTACTAGTTGATGCACTGCTGGTTTCCTTAACAACGTCCTCATCTGCTTCAGCAAGATTCTTCGTTGCCTCTTCCAAAGCAGCCAGATGTCTCATCACCTCATCTTCAACGGTTTCCTCCTAGAATATTAATAATCAACTGTAACTTAAATAAGAAGCGAAGAAATAGTTAGCGAGCGATATTACTTAGCGTTAGTTATACCACACCTTGAATATGCATGTAGTGTATGGGCCGACAGGTGTCATACTCAGATGAGTTTGGTCTGCGAGTGCCCCACTTTTACAACCGTCATTCGATTTAAAATTTCTTCACGCAATCTTCATCGGCGTTGCAGATCTACGGACATCTTCCCTTGCTTCTCCCTTCGCATCCCTTCCCGCTATTCTAACCTCCTTCACGCACCTCGTTTCGGGCTTTCCATCTCTCAAAGATCAATCTTCTATCAAATCCCAACACTTTTCAATTCTCTTTTAACCCTTCCCTTGAACTGTTTTCCCCCATTAATTCACTCCTTTCCTCCATTCATTAATATTTGCTCTTTAGCTTACTTCGTTGTCTCGAGTTTTGTCCTCTTCATATTTATTTTTTTTCCCCATCATTATTGTTTTTCTTTCCTTTACATATCCTATTGTAACTTATGATTACTATTTTTTACTTTGTCCATATACGAAGCATAGAGAAAGTATTGTTTTCATGAAAAAATTCGACTTCGAGATTTCAACGGAAATACATGTTTTGCGGTCCCTAGAACACGTTTTGACCATTTTCGGAATGATGTCTGTGTGTGTGATAGTGGGCGCTCTAACGTGAAAACTATTAGTCGTATCAATACCAAACTTCATATATAGTACTGTGGTGTGTGCTGTCAGAGTTGATTAGTTTTTGGACTAAATCGGTATACCTAAAGTCGAGCTTCATTCTTCAAAGCTCATTTCCGGTTTTAAAATATCTCCATAAATATGATATTTACGTATATTGTATTACTTATAAAAGTTTTAGATTATGTAATTTACTATAACTTTTGTATTTAACATATTTTTGTATCACCGGTTGATTAGGAGTTATTCGTGAAATACTGATAAACCAGAAGAAGATGATTATGTACTTTGTGGGTGCTCTAACATGAAAACTATTTGTCGGATCAACATTAAATTTCATATATAGTACTTTTATTACAGTCGTTAGAGTTGATTAGTTTTTTGAGTAAATCGGTCAACCTTAAGTCGAGCTTCATTCTTCAAAGCTCATTTCTGGTTTTCAAAATATCTCCATAAATATGATATTTAGGTATATACTATTATTTATAAATGTTTTAGAAAATGTTATTTACTATAACTTTTGTATGAAACATATTTTTATATCACTGATTGTTTAGGAGTTATATATGAAATACTGATAAACCGAAAGTTGCAGATTATGTTCTTTGTGGGCGCTCTGGGCTCTATGGGCGAAAGGCCAAATTCATCGTTTTTTATCGACCATGTCCCGAAAAACATTATTTATAATGTTTGTGACGTAAAAGATAACATGATATGAATTAATCACTCATCTTTCAAGTTAAGATGGAATATAGAGTTCGAAATTTTTGTCGTAGATAAATATTTACATCTTATATACGGAGAAAGTCATGTGCTGGCCACGTCAGATTTTTTTTATTTCATCTTATTTTTCCTCATTTAATTTAAATTAACCCACTATCATTTTTTTTTCATTTTATACAAATGTTTGGTTGCATTTCAGTGCTGCTTTGTTGATATTTACATATACATAAATATGTTTATTTCAATTTGTTGTTGTACGATTCATTGTAATTGGTCGAAATGACTGTTAACGAATCAAACTTAAATAAACAAATAAAAATGTTATAGGAATGGGATTTATTACAGAAGATGACTAATTCAAAGAATAAATTTACTAAATAAATTCAGAGAAATTACGTTGTCATGTGAATCATCTCCAGATTATCAGATGGGGAAGAAGATGCATACTGTAACAATATTTTTTAGAGCCCCGTTATATTTTTCGATTAAGGTGAGTTCGTTTAAGTTACTTAAATCTCGGTGCGTCGTGAATGTTTGGTGGAAGTGTTTTGGTTTTGGTGGTGCTGAAGGACTAGCAGAAAGACCACCGGTGATAAGTGTGAGTGCCGTGAAGGATGACTCTAAGAAAATGTTTAAGGACCGAGATCGCGAGGAGGAGAGGACGCTCTCTAGCACACTACGCTGCCTCTAGGATGGCATTCAGCCTGCCGAGGTCATTGCCGGCAGGCCCTATACCGCTACCAGACCACGGCAGAGAAAGGAGATCGCGAGGAGTGTTCGCAACATTGGTATTCGGATTATAGCCGCTCCACATTGGATGCCATATTGTAAACGGCTCTACATTTATTCTTGTTAATCCTTAATATGTATAAAAGGTGAAAACTAGAAGAAAATATATGCTTGGATCATATTTGTATAGTCTTTTTAAAAATCAACAACCAGAATACCTGATGCAAATTTTTCCATTTAGGGATAAAAAGTCTAATGTAACGACCAGAATGGCTCTCGACTACTTAACTATCCCACAACACAGAACCACTACGTACCAAAAATCCTTTTGTATTGCTGGGGCAAAGCTATGGAATAGCATTCCTAATGATATTACAGACTCCAATTCATTGTCTGTTTATAAAAATAAATTTTTTCACTATCTTTTTGTATTGGAAAGGGAATAATATACCATTTACGCTATGATGTTGTATAAAAAGTCAATTATTTTTTATTGTTAAAATATATCCACTGTTTAATTTAATTTATAATGTTACGAGCTATCTTATATTTGTATTTCTGTTTGTATGTTCTCAAGTGGACGAAGAAGTCCAAGAACAATAAACATTTCTTCTTTCTTCTTTTCTTAATTTTATTCTGTTGTTTAACTTAATTAAATAATAAATTGTGTATGAGGCAGGGCCAGATTGATCAATAGGCAGAATAGGCAGTTGCTTGTTCTGCCCATTGATTAAAAAAATCTTTGAAAATTAACATTGATGATCACAAATTGTTCTGCCGAACGTTCCTTCTCGCAATTAAAAAGAATCAAAGCTGCTGAAAGAGCTACAACGCGACAAGAGCGACTAGACATGTCAGGTATACTTTGCATTGAGTCAGATTTATTGAAGAAAATTGATATTGATGATATAATTGATGAATTTGCCGAAATCAAATGTAGAAAACGACATGTTTAAAATGTAGATGGTAATTTTATTGATATTATTACGTTTTGACAATAAAATTTTTATGAAAGCTATAAGTTTTTATTTTAATTGAAAAAAGAAGGGAACGGAGGTGAAAAAAAGGGCCCCCAAATTGATGGCTGCCTAGGGCCCCTTTGAGGGTTAATCCGGCCCTGGTATGAGGTATCAATTGGGGTTCTAAATTCTGTTTTTGAACTCACGCTCGACTTGTTGTGCAGTGGTGCCCTCTATTGCCAAACTCAGGGACCCAATGATTAATTTAATTACCTTGATTATTCTGTAAGATGTGTTTCGTTACAATACCTATCTACGTGTAAATGAAGGATTTCTACCGAAATCCAAATTTCCCATTCTCAATTGAATGTCATCCATTTTCTTCACTCTTTGAATCTACATTCAATCTCCCTTCCAACTCATTTCCCAAACTTATCGGGGAGTACATGACTGGTACTTTTTTTCCTCTTGCGCTTTTCCACTTTCATGTTTTCCTTCATTTCTATATCATTTTTCTTTATGAATATATGCGACTCATTTCCTGTTTGGTTAGCCTTCACCTTAATCTTCCTATTGTTCCTTCTTTTATTCACCTTAATAGAAATGTATGTATAAATTCGTTGGATTTTTACTTTCTACACATACGTAGTATAGAGAAAGTATTGTTTTCATGAAAAAAATCGACTTCGAGATTTCAACGGAAATACATGTTTTGGGGTCCCTAGAACACGTTTTGACCATTTTCAGAATGATGTCTGTGTGTATGTGTGTGTATGTGTGTTCGTATGTGTGTGTGTCTGTGCTTGTGGGCGCTGTAACATAAAAACTATTAGTCGTATCAATACCAAACTTCATATATAGCACTTTGGTTGGTGTCGTTAAAGTTGATTAGTTTTTGGAGTGAATCGGTTAATCAGAAGTCGAGAAAATTGCTTGAATACCTTTGCTTCGAAGCAAATTTCCGTTTTTGCAAACTATCTCCATAAATATGATATTTAGGTATATACTATAATTCATAAGATTTTTAAAATGTCGTATAAAATTTTGACTAATATACACTGTATGTATTATTCCGATACTATTTTTTATAATATTCTTTAATTTTTCCTCATATTGCATTTTAGGAATGAAAATCCATGTACTGTTCCTTATTTTTCTTTTCTGTTTTTTTATGTTATTTTGTATATTTCTATCTTTTTTTTAATGTTAACTGATTCTTATTCATTTATTTTTAATGTTTTTTCTCTCATCTTTTAGCTATTACAATTGGTAGGTCTGCGCAGGTTTTTCACACCCCCCTTCCTCGTGGGTGTTTTCCTGCAGTGGATTTTTTTCCCCTAAGAATCTCTTACGTTTTTTTACATCCACAATTCTTCTAATTGTTTCTACTTCTAATTTCATAATTAATGACGTAGGGTTACATGGAACAAGAGACTTTTTAGTCTCAATCTCGCCAATGTAAAGACGATTTACTATTATTATTATTAATTCTCTATATTTACATTGAATTTATATTTCTAGACCAAATTTGAAGAGCGACAAAATGGCAAGTTGACGAGATCCCCAAAACTCAAGCGCCTTAACCCCTATGTCCCTTATTATTATTAACCCTTAATTAATTGTAATAAAACACTTAATATTCAACTATCAAGTATGCTGAACCCAATATTTGCAGATGAGCAATTGATTCTAGACGGACGGAGGTGGTCATTTGATCACTTTTAAGAGTTATACGCCAAAATTTTTCAAGCTAATAAGTTTCTTTCGATTTTTTTTAAACTTCCTGACTTTGTTTATTACCATACAAAGAGTCATCTTAAACAATGAAATATTTTATTTCGCTATTTGTTTAAAATTTACAACAAAATATACTTAAAGGATGGGAAGGGGTCGTTTGCCCACCTACTTTTTAAAATTCGTACCAAAATACTTCATTCCTTTTACAGGTCTGAGTTTTTCAGTATATCAAGAATAAACCTTTTTCAATACATTAATATTGTTTTTAACGTGTTATCTTGTTTAAACATTACTTCATTAAACAAAACAAGGACCAATGTCCAAAATGTGCAGTCTTTTATATTCAAGCTATTATCGACAATTAACCTTCGACCAATGAACTTCATACTTTAGGAACTAACAGTTGAAGGTCCAATTTATTGATAGAAGTCAATTGTCACCAAGTTTACTATGCCATCTGGTGGGAAACACATAAAAAAACAAACTCATGCTTGGGATACGACCTACACTGAGTACGATGATGGTAGTATTTTTTGAATTTTTCGTGAAAATTTCCAGTCTGGGGTTTCTGATTTTATACACGTCAGCCGAAAGTAAAATGATACGAGGGCGTATTGAAAAGTAAGGTCTCCAACGAAGCCATTTCCGAACGGGAGTTGCTAGGCAAAATTTGATTACAGAGCTGTATTTCGTGGTATCTTATCACAGTGTAGAATTATCCACGAGACCTTGGGACGCTTAGTCACTGCGTAGCAGTCGTTTATGATGGAGCTCCCGCTTAGCTCGCCCGCTAGGTGTGAACTGCGCTCAGTCATTCGATTTTTTAATGCAAAAAAGGTTTCTTCAATAGAAATTCATCGCCAGTTAAAGGAAGTGTACGGTGAGAAGTGCATGGACATAAAAAACGTGCGGAAGTGGTGCCGGGAATTTTCTTTGAGCCGGGAAAACGTCCACGATGAGCAGCGGTCAGGGCGGCCGAGTTTGCCGGAATCAACGGCGGCTCAAATCGACGAGATGGTGCGCAATAACCGGAGAATAACCCTTCATGAGATAAGAGAAAGTCTTAATGAAGAGTGTGGCTACTTCTCCGTGCAGAATATTGTGTCGGAGGTCCTCGGTTACCACAAGGTGTCCGCCAGGTGGGTCCCTCAGCAGCTCACCGATGAACACAAGAGAAAGGGCATGGAAAGTGCCGCAGAATTTCTCCGCCGCTATGAGGAAGAGGGCGAAGAATTTCTGAATTCGATTGTGACTGGAGAAGAAACTTGGGCACATCATTACACCCCGGAGACGAAGGAACAGTCAAAACAATGGCGTCACCCGACCTCACCGAAGCCCAAAAAGTTCAAGACAGAGAAGTCAGCGGGAAAGGTTATGGCGACCGCTTTCTGGGACAGGAACGGGGTTTTGTTGGTGGATTTCATGCCGAAAGGGGCAACAATAAACTCAGAAAGCTACTGCGAGACTCTGAAGAAACTTCGGCGAACCATCCAAAACAAAAGAAGGGGTAGGCTCACCAAAGGAGTGTGTTTGCATCATGACAATGCGCGTCCACATGTGTCAGGTCAAACGACCACCCTAATTGATGGATTCAGCTGGGATATCATCGACCACCCTCCTTACAGCCCGGACCTTGCCCCCAGCGACTACCACTTGTTACCCGCTCTCAAAAAACACCTTGGGGGGCAGAAATTCAAGTCAGATGAGGAAGTGCAAGAAGCAGTCGTCAGTTGGCTTCGCGACGCGGCGGGAGAGTGGTACGACGCCGGGATTAAAAAGCTGGTTACCAGGATGCAAAAAGTTGTTGATCGTCAAGGCGACTATGAAGAAAGATAACTAAATGTTCAATCCTTCCAACAATGTACGCAAAGTTGTGAATAAATTTGTTTTTCTATGAAAAAAAACATTGGAGACCTTACTTTTCAATACGCCCTCATATATCACATTAGCTGTGATAAGTAAGAGATATTAGTCTGCCAATGCATTGATTCTGGGTTAAAATAACCTTTAATCTTGATTAATAAAATTTATCTTAATAATTATTACTTTTGTAAAGCTTTACAAAAAACCTGCAATGGACAGTTTAACCGGGGTCTGGAATACCCCATGGTGTGGTAATTCTATATAGATAGTCTGTAAAGTTGAACAAGGAGTGAGAAGTTGTGGCATGACTGGGACTCGAACCCAGGTCTCCTACTTTCCAGGCAGTTGTTCTAACCACTAAACTACCATGCCACCTCAATTCCACTCCTGTTAATGGGATGCTTTATGGAGTGGCGTTCCACATAGTGGCACCGTCCACCACCAGGGGTCCTCACAGAGGCAACCGACCCACAAAGCGATATTTAGAGGAATCCCCTCAAAGGAAACAAGGAAAGTAGGAGACCTGGGTTCGGCTCCCAGTCATATCACACAACTTTTCACTCCTTGTTCAACTTTAGGTATGAGCGAAGGAAAGGTCCCGAAAGATTGCGAATGTCACGCCAATATTTAAAAGTGGCTCTAAGGACGATCCAGCTAATTACAGGCCTATATCTTTAACATCACTGAGCAGTAAAATTATGGAACATATAATAGCTAGCTCTTTAATGGGTTTTCTTGAAACGTCCAATTTCATAATTAGGAATTAACACGGTTTTCGTAAGACTCGTTCTTGCGAGTCTCAGCTGGCTTTATTAGTACACGATGTTCTAAACTCTGCTGAAAAACATAAGCAAGTCGATGCGATATTTTTAGATTTTCGGAAGGCTTTCGATAAGGTACCTCATCATAAATTGCTGTACAAATTAGAAGTTGCGGGTATCAATGCACAAGTTATTAACTGGATAAAAGACTTTCTCACCGATAGAGAGCAACGAGTAGTACTCGATGGTATTAGTTCCAACTTGGTTAAGGTGACCTCGGGCGTCCCTCAGGGCAGTGTAATTGGACCGTTGTTATTTTTAGTATACATCAACGACCTCAGCAATCACATTGAAAGCAATGTTAGGATATTCGCAGACGACACAGTCATTTACAGGGAAATAGTTAGTTCAGAGGATAGATTAACCCTTTCGAACGACTTAGATAGAATTATGAATTGGTGCGATGATTGGCAATTAGAGCTTAATGTAGAATAGTGTTCGGTAGTTAACTTCTTCGAAAGTAAATCTATAATAAATGATTATTCTTATAGTCTCCGAGGGGTAAACCTAATGACAGTAGAATCGGTAAAGTAACTTGGAGTAACTCTCACGAATAATCTATCATAGAGTGCCCACATAGGAAATATATGTGGAAAAGCACTTAAGAAACTCGACTTCGTTAAAAGAATAGTCAGTAGGAGCAAAGAAAAGGTTCGCGAGCAATGTTACTTAGCGTTAGTTAGGCCTCACCTTGAGTATGCATGTAGTGTATGGGACCCCGCCGAGAAATGTCATATACGGGATTTAGAAAAAGTACAACAAAAGGAGATACGATTTGTAAGGAATTGCTACGATAAAACAGCGAGTGTCACTCAGATGTAACAGGACGCGGGATGGGAATCATTAGAAAATAGAAGAAAAATTCAAAGGATAAATTTATTAAATAAGTTCAGAGAAATTACGTTTTCAGATGCTGTAACCGATATAATGCGACCCCCCTGTTGTATGGGCCATGCTGATACTGCCCGAAAGATTAGGGAAATATATGCTAAAACGAATCGTTTCAAAAATTCATTTTTTCCGCGAAGTATAGGAAAATAGAGTCAAGGTGCTTGCAGCCCCTGCCACACGCCGAAAGGCGGCTTGCAGGGTTCTTACATAGACATAGATTTAAAACACACGCTTCCTCGTGCAAAGTAAAATTTCATCGTTAAGTCTTTCTAGATTGTCGGTGTTTTTATGTTTCCCATCAGATGGCACAGTAAACTTGGTGTAAAACAAGTGACTTCTATCAATAAATTGGACCTTCTACTAATAGTTCTTAAAGTATGAAGTTCATTTGTCAAAGATTAATTATCAACAATAGCTCGAATATGAAAGACTGCAAGTTTTGGACATAGGTCTGCATTTTATTTAATTAAGTAATGTTTAAACAAGATAACATGTTAAAAACAATATTAATGCGTTGAAAAAGGTTTATTCTTGATATACTGAAAAAATCAGACCTGTGAAAGGAATGCAAGTATTTTTGTGTGAATTTTAAAAAGTATGTAGTCAAATCACCCATTCTCATCCTTTAAGTATATTTTGTTGTAAAATTTAAACAAATAGCAAAATAAAATATTTCATCGTTTAAGATGAGTCTTTGTATGGTAATAAACAAAGTCAGGAAGATCCAAAAAAATCGAAAGAAATTTTCTTGAAAAATTTTGACGTCAAACTCTTAAAAGTGGATAAATGAGCCCTTCCTGTCCTTCTAGGTAAACAGAAATGCCTGTCCTACTAGTGTTACGAGACACAGTTTAGTGTGAAACAAACACTCACCTCACTCGCATCCCTTTTTCTTTTCTTGAGGGCCGCCACCGTGGCATTGACGATGGCAGTGGTACCAGTGTTCCCATGCACTCTGCTAACGTGCGCATTCAGAGACCCCAGCTTCCGGAAGACGCAGGGGCATTCACAGCACCTGAAGGTGGGCTCTCCGCTGCATGGAATCGTATGCACTCGGAGGATGTGGGCCCTGAGGTTCCCTGAGGAGAGCAGCGTAAACGTTAATGCATCAGTATCGGTTAATATATTAGTTAATACATAAAGGAATATGAGTAAAAGTTGAGTGCAATTTGCAAGCATATTAATGACAAAAATTTAAAGTCGATTTCATATTGAGAAGGTCCTCAAAAGAAAAAAATCTGATGTGGTCAGCACATGACTTCCTTCATATATAAGATGTAAGTATTTATCAACGACAGTATTTTCGAATTCTATATTCAATCTAAACTTGGATGATAAGTGATATATCAATTTATATCATATTATCTTTTACGTCACAAACATTATGTACAGTCCTGGCCAAAATTAACACAGCACCGGCCGTAAGGATCGCTAGGGAGGTTATATATATATTATATATTACAAATATATTATATGATAATATTACAATATTATACAATAATGTTTTTTAATGTTAGATGAAGAACGATGAAATTGGCCTTTCGCCCACAAAGTACATAATCAGCAACTTCCGGTTTATCAGTATTTCATGAATAACTCCTAAACAATCAGTGATACAAAAATATGTTTCATACAAAAGTTATAGTCAATTACATTTTCTAAAACTTTTATAAATAATACAATATCCCTTAATATCATATTTATGGAGATATTTTGCAAAAACGGAAATTTGCTTCGAAGGATTAAGCCCGAGTTCCGGTTAACCGATTTACTCCAAAAACTAATCAACTCTGACAACACCCACTGAAGTGCTATACATGAAATTTGGTATTGATACGACTAATAGTTTTTACCTTAGAGCGCCCACTATCACACACACACACACACACACATACACATACACACATACACATACACACAGACACACACACACACACACACATACACACAGACATCATTCCGAAAATGATCAAAACGTTTTCTAGGGACCCCAAAACATGTATTTCTGTTGAAATCTAAAAGCTGATTTTTTTCATGAAAACAATACTTTCTCTATACTTCGTATATGGAGAAAGTAAAAAGTCTCTTTCATGCTTAAGTATGTATTTTCATTGATTCTATATAATAATAGAATTTGCCCTGTAATTTTTTGTTGGGCGAACTCAAAACACAATAAATAAATACAATCATTACCTCTCTGTCGGAATCCAGCCGAGCAGAATTCACACGTGAAAGGCTTGTCGCCTGTGTGCTTCGTCATGTGAATTTGTAGAGACCCCTTCTGGTTGAATGCCTTGCCACAGAACGAGCACTGGAAAGGAAATTCTTCCGTTAACATTTGACACTAGAAGGACAGGAATTGGTCATTTGACCTCTTTGCTCCTCAATAACTATTTTATCGCTTCTCTGCATTTGGAGGAGTTTAATTGTTTTTTTTTAGGTATTTCTGTATACTTATAGCAACATTGAATCACTGTTTTTCCATCCATCAATAGTTTAGGAACAAATTTCGAAATGCAGCAAAGATGCAGCATTCATCTTACAAAAGCCCTAAAAAGTAATGGCTACAAAAGCGGTACCATCAAAAAAGCAATGAAAAAGGAGGAAAGACGCCACCAAGATTTACTTCTTAAAAGGGCCTCCCAAGATGAACAACATGACGGGACATTGGCTCTCAAAGAGACAGTGGAGAACAGACCCGAAACCAGAGGATACACCATCAATCCCTTTGTCGCAGGTACAACAGAGAAGATTGCAAGAGTTTAAAAAAAAAACATGACATAGTGACCCGGTTCAACTGTGTAAAGAAAATAAATGACTGCCTACCGGAAGCAAAAGACAGATTACCCCAAGAAGTTCATGAAGGCGTTTATCGAATCCCTTGCTCCTGTGGAAAATCCTATTTGGGAGAAACATGCAGATCTTTAAAAACTCGAATAAGGGAGCACAAAAGAGCGACGAAAAATAAACAATTTAATCTCTCGGCCATCGCAGAGCACGCCTGGAGTGAGCCGGGACACGACGTCCAATTTAAGGAGGCTAAAATAGTTTCTAAAGAGAGACGATATTACCCACGGGTTATAAAGGAAGCGATAGAAATATTCAAAACGCCAGAAAATATGAACAGAGAGGACGGCTATTATATTCATAATAGTTGGAAAGGAATCCTACGAACGAATCAGAGAGCACGGCCAATCACGAAGTAGCAGTGGAAGGGGAACCAGCATATATAAAAGGGAATCTGAGGGAACATGAAATGCATTCCACATGAAGACAACTGCTGGAATGCGGTCGAAACGTCGTCCTACAAAAACAAATACGTGGAAGAGAACACAAAAACCATGAATATTTCACTTGAACGCCACGGAAATCTACGAAGTTATATTGCAGCAAAGAGTTTATTATTATAATTTATATTTAATATTGGGATTTCGATAATAATCTCACCCTATTTCCAGTATACATTTCGATTAGTAAACTGCCATTGTGCAGAATGGTCCTGGGTTCAAAACCAGTCAAACAAAATTCTAACTTAAGGATAACAATATGGATAAATTTATAATTTAAAGTACTTAAGAAAGAGTTTAAAATATTAGGAATAGAAAGGAAAATTTTGAGATAAGAATAATAACTTTATTGTGCTCTGAGAAAGTCCCATAATATCTGCTCACATAATATTAGAAATGATAGAAATAAGGTAATAATACAAAATATAGACTACTATCACATAGAGATGATACAAAAAAGAAATAAGCCAGTGGTTTTGAGAATCATTCCGTGGTAACGATAAGATAAACAAATAATCTTTCTTTAAATGATTCTGCAACTCTATAAAGAGTTTTCAATTTTTTTTGCTAATTTTATTGAAAAATATATAGAGAGATATGCATATTAATACAATTTTTATAATGAAGGAAAAAATAAAATGACTATTGCAAATTACAGTTTTATGACTCATATGTCGTTTCATTTCTCGTAATCACTTGTATAACCCACACTTAGGTATTACAACGTTGTTTGTGTCTGTTTAAATCTTACCACCTGAATTTTGTTCTATTTGTTGGATTGATTTCGTAAATAAATAAATAAAATAATGATACAAAATATGGTCTACTCGCGTAAGATGATACAAAAAAGAAATAAGCCAGTATTATGGTTTTGGTATTAATTTACGGTAACCAGAAAATCAAATAATTTTTCTCTGAAAGATTGTCTGGAAGTGGAATTTTTATTCTGTACAGGCAGGTTGTTCCAGAAATTAGATGCAGTAATTAAGAAAGATTTCAAGTAAGTATTAGTCCATAGGACATAAAATATAATAATAAAAGGACTATATTAGGGCGAGATTGAAACTAGGAAGTCTCTTCTTACATCCAACCCTTCGTCGTATAAGAAATGAATGGAAATAGATAACTTGCAAAAGAAAAAAACTAATTTGCGGATTAAAAAACCTAATCTGGAAGCTTAGGAAAAGTTTCCACTGCAGGAAAACACTCAATAGAAGGGGAAAAGCTTACAGATAGATAGCTAAATTTGATGGTGAAAGTAGGTTGAAAGAGTTGTAAAAAGAAGAAAAATCGATAGAGGTATACAAGAAAGAAAGAGCAAGTGATGACATATTTACATAAAAATCAGAATCTCATAAATTGAAACTATTTGCAAGATGAGTTTCAAACATAACGACAGGAAATGTATCAACATTAAAGAATAAAAACTATATACATGAAAATAACATAATAGAGAAACAGAATATTCACTAGATTAAACTAAGTTTGTCAATTATTACCAATAAATTAGCATGAACAGGATTTCGCTCAATGAAAGCTCGTCAAATATTCAGATTGAGGCAAGAATTAAAAAATACAAGCAAATAATTGGTAAAACTACTAAGATAGATGAATAGATCTATAAAATATAGTTAGGGCAGGAGTGGGAAGTTTTAAAAGAAACAGAATATTCAGAAGTAAACATGTCATGGATATACTGTGGTTGAAGATCGTGAAGAACTGTAAACAAAAATGAACGTAGCATTATTTTCTCCTGGTATTTGGTCTTAACCACTTCAATTGATGGCGGAAATTGGAGGTATGAACATCTTTCCGAAGGTTAAAAATGAATCGGATGCAGTTATTACGAAGACTGAGTAATTTAAGGTATAACTCGGCTGTTAAGTACACTATATACAGGTATCTATCTCAATGAAAGTGATGGACATCGGTGGATATCATCTCAGGTCCATCAATGAATAAAAATACAGTTTGATAATTAATGCCATCGACCATGAAAAACGGGCACAGCCAAATAGATGCATACAACACAGAAAAAGACCAGAAGGCATAATTGAAGCACAGTTAATAAAACTAAAAAGCTACGATAAAAAGGGACGAAAATGCTCTCAGACGTAGGCTGGGAATCCTTGAAAGATTGGAGATTGGAAGCTGCGATTGCTTAATAAATTCAGGGAAAATAAATTTTCGGAAGAAACAATCGGTATCATGCAACCCCCCTGCTACGTCGGTCGATCCGATAATGACCATAAGTTAAGAGAAATAGAAGCTAGGACGAATCGTTTTAGAGATTCATTCTTTCCGCGAACAATACGCGACAATAACCGAATAAGGAAGTAGTTTAGATTCAACTGGTATTTACACCCCCTGCCACACGCCGAAAGGCGGCTTGTAGGGTATTAATGTAGATGTAATAATACACGTACTTAAACAAAATGCATACAATACTAAAAACTCACTTCATACGGTTTCTCGCCTGTGTGGATCCTCATGTGCCGCACAAGTTGACTCGGCTTCTGGAATCCCTTCTGGCATTCCTTGCACTTGTGGATGAAAGAAGACCTGTCGATGTTCCTCTTGTGGTTCCGCCGGGATAAGGACGCCTTCACCTGTAACACACGCATCAGAATGTTTTAATAAATATTTGTTTTTCAAAACCAAAACTATTGATTATAGAGATTTGATGCAATTAGTTCGATTAATAACTAATTAATCAATAATCAGGGTAATGTTTTCTAAAAATAAGTGTAATTGATGGCATACAATTTCAGTAGGTCCACAAACTTTAAACAGTGCATTTATAAAATACGTATTTTAGACATTGATTAATTACTCATTGATAAGCAATTCCAAACTAAAACTATTCTATGTTGAGCCTAGCGGAAGAAATGGATAAAAAGCCAAGGCTCTAACATAAAAACTATTGAAGATAATGAACAAAAACACTGTAATTTTCCACACTATTTTAAAATTATTTCAAAATTGCAGTGTTTTTATTCATTATCTTAAATGGCTTTCCAAAAAGTAACGCCTGAACATCTTGATTTCATAAAAACTACAGTAGAACCTCAATTTTACGAAGTTGAAGGGACCCAAAAATTTGCGCTTTGTAAAATTCGGGCTTTGTAAATTTGAGGTTTTCTTTCAAGCAATTGAAATCTCTACAATACCAATCCAGGTTCAGTAACACAGTGCATAAAGTTAAATGGGATTGAAAGGGAGGTAATATTTCAATAAAATGAATTATACATCCAGTTTAATGTTTAATACAACAGAAAAAAATTCTATACTTATACTTTTTTAAATAATTATAAATTATTTTTTTGTTTTTTGGAAGTTTCAATGAGAGATGAGGTGATTTTTTCAGTTAATCAGATAGTACCTGAAAGGTAATAATTGAATGAATCAGGTACACCATCAGTAAACATTTGAGAATTGTGAAGGACTTTTATGGAGTGTCTTAATTCATCCCTTGTAGGGGGGAAGGTGCTCCTGGGTCATCTTCATAGCTTGTAGAAGAGATATCCAAGTTCAATTCATCCTAATCTTCTTCGTCTTCACTAAATTCACTGCAGTTATACATCATCACATGAGAGTCACACTTGACATATGACTCAGCACGAGAGGATGCATCTGGGATGTAATGATTTAGTTGTGCCATTTCCTTACTAAGGAGGTCCTGTAGTGTGGGAACCTCCACTAACTCTTCTGTCTCTATAATTGATGTGTCACCAAAACCAGCTGATCTCCAACAGTTGGAAACAGTGTTTGCAGTGACACTGTCCCATTCTCTGGTAATTCCTCGCACAGCATGGAGCAATGTCCATGGAGGCACATCTTGCACATCAGAGGCTTGATATGCACTAATGTATGCATACTAAAGCTCTGCTTATAGAAAGCAAAACTGTGCTGGTCTAAACTTGTCAAATAATTATGAGGATGAAGTCAAACTAATTTCTGTCACAAATAAGAGTCACAAGCTCATTCTCAGGAAGAAAACAATAGATATCACATGCAATTCTCTGTGTGCACTATAGTAGAAGCAGTAGTACGAGTAGTAGTAGCGCTTTGACAGCTTAGGTCATTTTGCCCATGTGCTCCCACCAGGATTTGAAATCAGAACTGATTCCTCATGAGTCACGAGCGTACCCACATGGCTTTCCAGGAGCCAATCTGCAGTATATTTGCTTCAAATTGAAAGGATTTTAAAATTAGACTACGATTATACTGATCCTCTTTATAGCATAGGCCTTATTTCAAAGCCTAGGAGACTCACTTATGTCAAAGTGAATGAAACTCACAGCCATGAATTCCAGGAAACTAGCTCGTAAATATTTTAAGTCATTTAAGAACTTTACTTAAGTTAATTTGAAACTCCCTCTTTTTTTACGTGCGTTCTAATACGCTGACGTTTAGCGGCGATTTTCAAGAATTACTTACTCGCGGCTACTTTAAACGATCTTGTCGCGTGACAAATCACAAGTCGCGATCGCAAATTCTTACCTAACAACGTAAAACGCTTTTAACTAATAAATTACGTATTGAAAATGCATCAAAATTTAAGTAATAGTAACGTATTACAACAAATTCAGTATTCTTTAATTAAACTAATTTCCATGACAGCTGCAACGAAGACCTTCCACAGGAATGCTACTTTCAAGTAAAAGGTTTACCAAAGTTCTGCGATGGGGTTGCAGCGGCTATCATATAGCTAATATTAATTAATTCCAGAGAAAATATGGAGGTCGCAAAGGATATAAATATAATATATATCCTTTGCGACGACGAGTAGGTATTTTTTTATACACAAAATGATAGAAAAGAAATAGAACTTACCAAGCGTCCGAAGATAGTGCTGGACAAGAAATCTTCGGTAGTGGACTTTAAAGGTGTAAATTATTCCCATTTCCAGCGGTTGAATCTTACTGGTGCTATTTGGACTCAGAAAAAGCACTTTGACGTTTGGTAGCACTAGTCCGCCTATTTTATGAACTGGGGCATTATCTACAAGAAGTAGAATATTGCGATTCTTTCATGCGCTCTTCCTCTGCAAGAAGATAATTTGCTTCTGAAAAATGTCCGTCGTCATCCATGCTTATTTATTACTTTCATAAAACACCGGCAAATTTTTCACGTTCTTGAAGCAACGCGGAGCTCTTGATTTTGCAATCACAACTGGTTTCAACTTTTCGGATCCATCTTGGTTACATATCAGCATTACTGTAACCCTATCCTTAGATTTTTTACCTCCGCGACATTTCTCACCACGGGTCCCGAGGGTGGAGTCAGGTAATACCTTGAAAAACAAATCTGTTTCATCCAGGTTGTATATATCTCGAGGGAAATATTTAGACACAATGCCATCGTTTATTTCACGCCACTGCTCAACGTCTTTTGTGTTGTCGTTACCTTCTTCTCCACAGATTTTCATTGAAGTGATTCCGTATCTTTTCTATCAAGCCACCCATTTGAGGCTTTAAAGTTGTCACACTTCAGTTTAAGAGCCAAAACCTGAGCCTTCTCCTTCAGAATTGGTCCACTTATAGGCAATTTGCACGCACGACACTAAAAAAAAAAATTATGCAGCTGCCTATCAGTTGATCAAATTGTGACGATGAGACGTACTTTGTTTTTAATGATGTTGTTGTGTGACTCAAATTTTTTTCACTTGAATTGACGATTGCTGCCAATGTAGGTAAAGAAATGCCATACTTC
>CANPUZ010000111.1:0-225000 GCA_947579665.1 Sympetrum striolatum
CGCAAAACGAATGCTTATTTAGTATCAACAATAATTATACCTACCACCAGAATTAATGGGGATCGATTTTGAGCAATTTTAAATTTGCGATTTTTCAAATTTTCAAACGCTTATATCTCGCTTATTTGCAATGATAGCGCAGAACGAATGCTTATTTAGTATCAACAATAATTATACCTACAGCCAGAATTAATGGGGATCGATTTTGAGCAATTTTAAATTTGCGATTTTTCAAATTTTCAAACGCTTATATCTCGCTTATTTGCAATGATAGCGCAAAACGAATGCTTATTTAGTATCAACAATAATTATACCTACCACCAGAGTTAATGGGGATCGATTTTGAGCAATTTTAAATTTGCGATTTTTAAATTTTCAAACGTTTATATCTCGCTTATTTGCAATGATAGCGCAAAACGAATGCTTATTTAGTATCAACAATAATTATACCTACCACCAGAATTAATGGGGATCGATTTTGAGCAATTTTAAATTTGCGATTTTTATAATTTTCAAACGCTTATATCTCGCTTATTTGCAAAGATAGCGCAAAACGAATGCTTATTTAGTATCAACAATAATTATACCTACCACCAGAATTAATAGGGATCGGTTTTGAGCAATTTTAAATTTGCGATTTTTCAAATTTTCAAACGCTTATATCTCGCTTATTTGCAATGATAGCGCAAAACGAATGCTTATTTAGTATCAACAATAATTATACCTACCACCAGAATTAATGGGGTTCGATTTTGAGCAATTTTAAATTTGCGATTTTTCAAATTTTCAAACGCTTATATCTCGCTTATTTGCAATGATAGCGCAAAACGAATGCTTATTTAGTATCAACAATAATTATACCTACCACCAGAATTAATGGGGATCGATTTTGAGCAATTTTAAATTTGCGATTTTTCAAATTTTCAAACGCTTATATCTCGCTTATTTGCAATGATTGCGCAAAACGAATGCTTATTTAGTATCAACAATAATTATACCTACCACCAGAATTAATGGGGATCGATTTTGAGCAATTTTAAATTTGCGATTTTTCAAATTTTCAAACGCTTTTATCTCGCTTATTTGCAATGATAGCGCAAAACGAATGCTTATTTAGTATCAACAATAATTATACCTACCACCAGAATTAATGGGGATCGATTTTGAGCAATTTTAAATTTGCGATTTTTCAAATTTTCAAACGCTTATATCTCGCTTATTTGCAATGATAGCGCAAAACGAATGCTTATTTAGTATCAACAATAATTATACCTACCACCAGAATTAATGGGGATCGATTTTGAGCAATTTTAAATTTGCGATTTTTCAAATTTTCAAACGCTTATATCTCGCTTATTTGCAATGATAGCGCAAAACGAATGCTTATTTAGTATCAACAATAATTATACCTACCACCAGAATTAATGGGGATCGATTTTGAGCAATTTTAAATTCGCGATTTTTCAAATTTTCAAACGCTTATATCTCGCTTATTTGCAATGATAGCGCAAAACGAATGCTTATTTAGTATCAACAATAATTATACCTACCACCAGAATTAATGTAGATCGATTTTGAGCAATTTTAAATTTGCGATTTTTCAAATTTTCAAACGCTTATATCTCGCTTATTTGCAATGATAGCGCAAAACGAATGCTTATTTAGTATCAACAATAATTTTACCTACCACCAGAATTAATGGGGATCGATTTTGAGCAATTTTAAATTTGCGATTTTTCAAATTTTCAAACGCTTATATCTCGCTTATTTGCAATGATAGCGCAAAACGAATGCTTATTTAGTATCAACAATAATTATACCTACCACCAGAATTAATGGGGATCGATTTTGAGCAATTTTAAATTTGCGATTTTTCAAATTTTCAAACGCTTATATCTCGCTTATTTGCAATGATAGCGCAAAACGAATGCTTATTTAGTATCAACAATAATTATACCTACCACCAGAATTAATGGGGATCGATTTTGAGCAATTTTAAATTTGCGATTTTTCAAATTTTCAAACGCTTATATCTCGCTTATTTGCAATGATAGCGCAAAACGAATGCTTATTTAGTATCAACAATAATTATACCTACCACCAGAATTAATGGGGATCGATTTTGAGCAATTTTAAATTTGCGATTTTTCAAATTTTCAAACGCTTATATCTCGCTTATTTGCAATGATAGCGCAAAACGAATGCTTATTTAGTATCAACAATAATTATACCTACCACCAGAATTAATAGGGATCGATTTTGAGCAATTTTAAATTTGCGATTTTTCAAATTTTCAAGCGCGTATATCTCGCTTATTTGCAATGATAGCGCAAAACGAATGCTTATTTAGTATCAACAATAATTATACCTACCACCAGAATTAATGGGGATCGATTTTGAGCAATTTTAAATTTGCGATTTTTCAAATTTTCAAACGCTTATATCTCGCTTATTTGCAATGATAGCGCAAAACGAATGCTTATTTAGTATCAACAATAATTATACCTACCACCAGAATTAATGGGGATCGATTTTGAGCAATTTTAAATTTGCGATTTTTCAAATTTTCAAACGCTTATATCTCGCTTATTTGCAATGATAGCGCAAAACGAATGCTTATTTAGTATCAACAATAATTATACCTACCACCAGAATTAATGGGGATCGATTTTGAGCAATTTTAAATTTGCGATTTTTCAAATTTTCAAACGCTTATATCTCGCTTATTTGCAATGATAGCGCAAAACGAATGCTTATTTAGTATCAACAATAATTATACCTACCACCAGAATTAATGGGGATCGATTTTGAGCAATTTTAAATTTGCGATTTTTCAAATTTTCAAACGCTTATATCTCGCTTATTTGCAATGATAGCGCAAAACAAATGCTTATTTAGTATCAACAATAATTATACCTACCACCAGAATTAATGGGGATCGATTTTGAGCAATTTTAAATTTGCGATTTTTCAAATTTTCAAACGCTTATATCTCGCTTATTTGCAATGATAGCGCAAAACGAATGCTTATTTAGTATCAACAATAATTATACCTACCACCAGAATTAATGGGGATCGATTTTGAGCAATTTTAAATTTTCAAACGCTTATATCTCGCTTATTTGCAATGATAGCGCAAAACGAATGCTTATTTAGTATCAACAATAATTATAGCTACCACCAGAATTAATGGGGATCGATTTTGAGCAATTTTAAATTTGCGATTTTTCAAATTTTCAAACGCTTATATCTCGCTTATTTGCAATGATAGCGCAAAACGAATGCTTATTTAGTATCAACAATAATTATACCTACCACCAGAATTAATGGGGATCGATTTTGAGCAATTTTAAATTTGCGATTTTTCAAATTTTCAAACGCTTATATCTCGCTTATTTGCAATGATAGCGCAAAACGAATGCTGATTTAGTATCAACAATAATTATACCTACCACCAGAATTAATGGGGATCGATTTTGAGCAATTTTAAATTTGCGATTTTTCAAATTTTCAAACGCTTATATCTCGCTTATTTGCAATGATAGCGCAAAACGAATGCTTATTTAGTATCAACAATAATTATACCTACCACCAGAATTAATAAGGATCGATTTTGGGCAATTTTAAATTCGCGATTTTTCAAATTTTCAAACGCTTATATCTCGCTTATTTGCAATGATAGCGCAAAACGAATGCTTATTTAGTATCAACAATAATTATACCTACCACCAGAATTAATGGGGATCGATTTTGAGCAATTTTAAATTTGCGATTTTTCAAATTTTCAAACGCTTATATCTCGCTTATTTGCAATGATAGCGCAAAACGAATGCTTATTTAGTATCAACAATAATTATACCTACCACCAGAATTAATAGGGATCGATTTTGAGCAATTTTAAATTTGCGATTTTTCAAATTTTCAAACGCTTATATCTCGCTTATTTGCAATGATAGCGCAAAACGAATGCTTATTTAGTATCAACAATAATTATACCTACCACCAGAATTAATGGGGATCGATTTTGAGCAATTTTAAATTTGCGATTTTTCAAATTTTCAAACGCTTATATCTCGCTTATTTGCAATGATAGCGCAAAACGAATGCTTATTTAGTATCAACAATAATTATACCTACCACCAGAATTAATGGGGATCGATTTTGAGCAATTTTAAATTTGCGATTTTTCAAATTTTCAAACGCTTATATCTCGCTTATTTGCAATGATAGCGCAAAACGAATGCTTATTTAGTATCAACAATAATTATACCTACCACCAGAATTAATGGGGATCGATTTTGAGCAATTTTAAATTTGCGATTTTTCAAATTTTCAAACGCTTATATCTCGCTTATTTGCAATGATAGCGCAAAACGAATGCTTATTTAGTATCAACAATAATTATACCTACCACCAGAATTAATGGGGATCGATTTTGAGCAATTTTAAATTTGCGATTTTTCAAATTTTCAAACGCTTATATCTCGCTCATTTGCAATGATAGCGATAAACGAATGCTTATTTAGTATCAACAATAATTATACCTACCACCAGAATTAATGGGGATCGATTTTGAGCAATTTTAAATTTGCGATTTTTTAATTTTCAAACGCTTATATCTCGCTTATTTGCAATGATAGCGCAAAACGAATGCTTATTTAGTATCAACAATAATTATACCTACCACCAGAATTAATGGGGATCGATTTTGAGCAATTTTAAATTTGCGATTTTTCAAATTTTCAAACGCTTATATCTCGCTTATTTGCAATGATAGCGCAAAACGAATGCTTATTTAGTATCAACAATAATTATAGCTACCACCAGAATTAATAGGGATCGATTTTGAGCAATTTTAAATTTGCGATTTTTCAAATTTTCAAACGCTTATATCTCGCTTATTTGCAATGATAGCGCAAAACGAATGCTTATTTAGTATCAACTATAATTATACCTACCACCAGAATTAATGGGGATCGATTTTGAGCAATTTTAAATTTGCGATTTTTCAAATTTTCAAACGCTTATATCTCGCTTATTTGCAATGATAGCGCAAAACGAATGCTGATTTAGTATCAACAATAATTATACCTACCACCAGAATTAATTGAGGATCGATTTTGAGCAATTTTAAATTTGCGATTTTTCAAATTTTCAAACGCTTATATCTCGCTTATTTGCAATGATAGCGCAAAACGAATGCTGATTTAGTATCAACAATAATTATACCTACCACCAGAATTAATGGGGATCGATTTTGAGCAATTTTAAATTTGCGATTTTTCAAATTTTCAAACGCTTATATCTCGCTTATTTGCAATGATAGCGCAAAACGAATGCTTACTTAGCATCAACAATAATTATACCTACCACCAGAATTAATGAGGATCGATTTTGAGCAATTTAAAATTTGCGATTTTTCAAATTTTCAAACGCTTATATCTCGCTTATTTGCAATGATAGCGCAAAACGAATGCTTCTTTAGTATCAACAATAATTATACCTACCACCAGAATTAATGTAGATCGATTTTGAGCAATTTTAAATTTGCGATTTTTCAAATTTTCAAACGCTTATATCTCGCTTATTTGCAATGATAGCGCAAAACGAATGCTTATTTAGTATCAACAATAATTATACCTACCACCAGAATTAATGGGGATCGATTTTGAGCAATTTTAAATTTGCGATTTTTCAAATTTTCAAACGCTTATATCTCGCTTATTTGCAATGATAGCGCAAAACGAATGCTTATTTAGTATCAACAATAATTATACCTACCACCAGAATTAATGTAGATCGATTTTGAGCAATTTTAACTTTGCGATTTTTCAAATTTTCAAACGCTTATATCTCGCTTATTTGCAATGATAGCGCAAAACGAATGCTTATTTAGTATCAACAATAATTTTACCTACCACCAGAATTAATGGGGATCGATTTTGAGCAATTTTAAATTTGCGATTTTTCAAATTTTCAAACGCTTATATCTCGCTTATTTGCAATGATAGCGCAAAACGAATGCTTATTTAGTATCAACAATAATTATACCTACCACCAGAATTAATGGGGATCGATTTTGAGCAATTTTAAATTTGCGATTTTTCAAATTTTCAAACGCTTATATCTCGCTTATTTGCAATGATAGCGCAAAACGAATGCTTATTTAGTATCAACAATAATTATACCTACCACCAGAATTAATGGGGATCGATTTTGAGCAATTTTAAATTTGCGATTTTTCAAATTTTCAAACGCTTATATCTCGCTTATTTGCAATGATAGCGCAAAACGAATGCTTATTTAGTATCAACAATAATTATACCTACCACCAGAATTAATGGGGATCGATTTTGAGCAATTTTAAATTTGCGATTTTTCAAATTTTCAAACGCTTATATCTCGCTTATTTGCAATGATAGCGCAAAACGAATGCTTATTTAGTATCAACAATAATTATACCTACCACCAGAATTAATAGGGATCGATTTTGAGCAATTTTAAATTTGCGATTTTTCAAATTTTCAAGCGCGTATATCTCGCTTATTTGCAATGATAGCGCAAAACGAATGCTTATTTAGTATCAACAATAATTATACCTACCACCAGAATTAATGGGGATCGATTTTGAGCAATTTTAAATTTGCGATTTTTCAAATTTTCAAACGCTTATATCTCGCTTATTTGCAATGATAGCGCAAAACGAATGCTTATTTAGTATCAACAATAATTATACCTACCACCAGAATTAATGGGGATCGATTTTGAGCAATTTTAAATTTGCGATTTTTCAAATTTTCAAACGCTTATATCTCGCTTATTTGCAATGATAGCGCAAAACGAATGCTTATTTAGTATCAACAATAATTATACCTACCACCAGAATTAATGGGGATCGATTTTGAGCAATTTTAAATTTGCGATTTTTCAAATTTTCAAACGCTTATATCTCGCTTATTTGCAATGATAGCGCAAAACGAATGCTTATTTAGTATCAACAATAATTATACCTACCACCAGAATTAATGGGGATCGATTTTGAGCAATTTTAAATTTGCGATTTTTCAAATTTTCAAACGCTTATATCTCGCTTATTTGCAATGATAGCGCAAAACAAATGCTTATTTAGTATCAACAATAATTATACCTACCACCAGAATTAATGGGGATCGATTTTGAGCAATTTTAAATTTGCGATTTTTCAAATTTTCAAACGCTTATATCTCGCTTATTTGCAATGATAGCGCGAAACGAATGCTTATTTAGTATCAACAATAATTATACCTACCACCAGAATTAATGGGGATCGATTTTGAGCAATTTTAAATTTTCAAACGCTTATATCTCGCTTATTTGCAATGATAGCGCAAAACGAATGCTTATTTAGTATCAACAATAATTATAGCTACCACCAGAATTAATGGGGATCGATTTTGAGCAATTTTAAATTTGCGATTTTTCAAATTTTCAAACGATTATATCTCGCTTATTTGCAATGATAGCGCAAAACGAATGCTTATTTAGTATCAACAATAATTATACCTACCACCAGAATTAATGGGGATCGATTTTGAGCAATTTTAAATTTGCGATTTTTCAAATTTTCAAACGCTTATATCTCGCTTATTTGCAATGATAGCGCAAAACGAATGCTGATTTAGTATCAACAATAATTATACCTACCACCAGAATTAATGGGGATCGATTTTGAGCAATTTTAAATTTGCGATTTTTCAAATTTTCAAACGCTTATATCTCGCTTATTTGCAATGATAGCGCAAAACGAATGCTTATTTAGTATCAACAATAATTATACCTACCACCAGAATTAATGGGGATCGATTTTGGGCAATTTTAAATTCGCGATTTTTCAAATTTTCAAACGCTTATATCTCGCTTATTTGCAATGATAGCGCAAAACGAATGCTTATTTAGTATCAACAATAATTATACCTACCACCAGAATTAATGGGGATCGATTTTGAGCAATTTTAAATTTGCGATTTTTCAAATTTTCAAACGCTTATATCTCGCTTATTTGCAATGATAGCGCAAAACGAATGCTTATTTAGTATCAACAATAATTATACCTACCACCAGAATTAATAGGCATCGATTTTGAGCAATTTTAAATTTGCGATTTTTCAAATTTTCAAACGCTTATATCTCGCTTATTTGCAATGATAGCGCAAAACGAATGCTTATTTAGTATCAACAATAATTATACCTACCACCAGAATTAATGGGGATCGATTTTGAGCAATTTTAAATTTGCGATTTTTCAAATTTTCAAACGCTTATATCTCGCTTATTTGCAATGATAGCGCAAAACGAATGCTTATTTAGTATCAACAATAATTATACCTACCACCAGAATTAATGGGGATCGATTTTGAGCAATTTTAAATTTGCGATTTTTCAAATTTTCAAACGCTTATATCTCGCTTATTTGCAATGATAGCGCAAAACGAATGCTTATTTAGTATCAACAATAATTATACCTACCACCAGAATTAATGGGGATCGATTTTGAGCAATTTTAAATTTGCGATTTTTCAAATTTTCAAACGCTTATATCTCGCTTATTTGCAATGATAGCGCAAAACGAATGCTTATTTAGTATCAACAATAATTATACCTACCACCAGAATTAATGGGGATCGATTTTGAGCAATTTTAAATTTGCGATTTTTCAAATTTTCAAACGCTTATATCTCGCTCATTTGCAATGATAGCGATAAACGAATGCTTATTTAGTATCAACAATAATTATACCTACCACCAGAATTAATGGGGATCGATTTTGAGCAATTTTAAATTTGCGATTTTTTAATTTTCAAACGCTTATATCTCGCTTATTTGCAATGATAGCGCAAAACGAATGCTTATTTAGTATCAACAATAATTATACCTACCACCAGAATTAATGGGGATCGATTTTGAGCAATTTTAAATTTGCGATTTTTCAAATTTTCAAACGCTTATATCTCGCTTATTTGCAATGATAGCGCAAAACGAATGCTTATTTAGTATCAACAATAATTATAGCTACCACCAGAATTAATAGGGATCGATTTTGAGCAATTTTAAATTTGCGATTTTTCAAATTTTCAAACGCTTATATCTCGCTTATTTGCAATGATAGCGCAAAACGAATGCTTATTTAGTATCAACAATAATTATACCTACCACCAGAATTAATGGGGATCGATTTTGAGCAATTTTAAATTTGCGATTTTTCAAATTTTCAAACGCTTATATCTCGCTTATTTGCAATGATAGCGCAAAACGAATGCTGATTTAGTATCAACAATAATTATACCTACCACCAGAATTAATTGAGGATCGATTTTGAGCAATTTTAAATTTGCGATTTTTCAAATTTTCAAACGCTTATATCTCGCTTATTTGCAATGATAGCGCAAAACGAATGCTGATTTAGTATCAACAATAATTATACCTACCACCAGAATTAATGGGGATCGATTTTGAGCAATTTTAAATTTGCGATTTTTCAAATTTTCAAACGCTTATATCTCGCTTATTTGCAATGATAGCGCAAAACGAATGCTTATTTAGTATCAACAATAATTATACCTACCACCAGAATTAATGGGGATCGATTTTGAGCAATTTTAAATTTGCGATTTTTCAAATTTTCAAACGCTTATATCTCGCTTATTTGCAATGATAGCGCAAAACGAATGCTGATTTAGTATCAACAATAATTATACCTACCACCAGAATTAATGGGGATCGATTTTGAGCAATTTTAAATTTGCGATTTTTCAAATTTTCAAACGCTTATATCTCGCTTATTTGCAATGATAGCGCAAAACGAATGCTGATTTAGTATCAACAATAATTATACCTACCACCAGAATTAATGGGGATCGATTTTGAACAATTTTAAATTTGCTATTTTTCAAATTTTCAAACGCTTATATCTCGCTTATTTGCAATGATAGCGCAAAACGAATGCTTATTTAGTATCAACAATAATTATACCTACCACCAGAATTAATGGGGATCGATTTTGAGCAATTTTAAATTTGCGATTTTTCAAATTTTCAAACGCTTATATCTCGCTTATTTGCAATGATAGCGCAAAACGAATGCTTATTTAGTATCAACAATAATTATACCTACCACCAGAATTAATGGGGATCGATTTTGAGCAATTTTAAATTCGCGATTTTTCAAATTTTCAAACGCTTATATCTCGCTTATTTGCAATGATAGCGCAAAACGAATGCTTATTTAGTATCAACAATAATTATACCTACCACCAGAATTAATGGGGATCGATTTTGAGCAATTTTAAATTTGCGATTTTTCAAATTTTCAAACGCTTATATCTCGCTTATTTGCAATGATAGCGCAAAACGAATGCTTATTTAGTATCAACAATAATTATACCTACCACCAGAATTAATGGGGATCGATTTTGAGCAATTTTAAATTTTCAAACGCTTATATCTCGCTTATTTGCAATGATAGCGCAAAACGAATGCTTATTTAGTATCAACAATAATTATACCTACCACCAGAATTAATGGGGATCGATTTTGAGCAATTTTAAATTTGCGATTTTTCAAATTTTCAAACGCTTATATCTCGCTTATTTGCAATGATAGCGCAAAACGAATGCTTATTTAGTATCAACAATAATTATACCTACCACCAGAATTAATGGGGATCGATTTTGAGCAATTTTAAATTTGCGATTTTTCAAATTTTCAAACGCTTATATCTCGCTTATTTGCAATGATAGCGATAAACGAATGCTTATTTAGTATCAACAATAATTATATCTACCACCAGAATTAATGGGGATCGATTTTGAGCAATTTTAAATTTGCGATTTTTTAATTTTCAAACGCTTATATCTCGCTTATTTGCAATGATAGCGCAAAACGAATGCTTATTTAGTATCAACAATAATTATACCTACCACCAGAAATAATGGGGATCGATTTTGAGCAATTTTAAATTTGCGATTTTTCAAATTTTCAAACGCTTATATCTCGCTTATTTGCAATGATAGCGCAAAACGAATGCTTATTTAGTATCAACAATAATTATAGCTACCACCAGAATTAATGGGGATCGATTTTGAGCAATTTTAAATTTGCGATTTTTCAAATTTTCAAACGCTTATATCTCGCTTATTTGCAATGATAGCGCAAAACGAATGCTTATTTAGTATCAACAATAATTATACCTACCACCAGAATTAATGGGGATCGATTTTGAGCAATTTTAAATTTGCGATTTTTCAAATTTTCAAACGCTTATATCTCGCTTATTTGCAATGATAGCTTAAAACGAATGCTGATTTAGTATCAACAATAATTATACCTACCACCAGAATTAATTGAGGATCGATTTTGAGCAATTTTAAATTTGCGATTTTTCAAATTTTCAAACGCTTATATCTCGCTTATTTGCAATGATAGCGCAAAACGAATGCTGATTTAGTATCAACAATAATTATACTTACCACCAGAATTAATGGGGATCGATTTTGAGCAATTTTAAATTCGCGATTTTTCAAATTTTCAAACGCTTATATCTCGCTTATTTGCAATGATAGCGCAAAACGAATGCTTATTTAGTATCAACAATAATTATACCTACCACCAGAATTAATAAGGATCGATTTTGAGCAATTTTAAATTCGCGATTTTTCAAATTTTCAAACGCTTATATCTCGCTTATTTGCAATGATAGCGCAAAACGAATGCTTATTTAGTATCAACAATAATTATACCTACCACCAGAATTAATGGGGATCGGTTTTGAGCAATTTTAAATTTGCGATTTTTTAAATTTTCAAACGCTTATATCTCGCTTATTTGCAATGATAGCGCAAAACGAATGCTTATTTAGTATCAACAATAATTATACCTACCACCAGAATTAATGGGGATCGATTTTGAGCAATTTTAAATTTGCGATTTTTCAAATTTTCAAACGCTTATATCTCGCTTATTTGCAATGATAGCGCAAAACGAATGCTTATTTAGTATCAACAATAATTATACCTACCACCAGAATTAATGGGGATCGATTTTGAGCAATTTTAAATTCGCGATTTTTCAAATTTTCAAACGCTTATATCTCGCTTATTTGCAATGATAGCGCAAAACGAATGCTTATTTAGTATCAACAATAATTATACCTACCACCAGAATTAATGGGGATCGATTTTGAGCAATTTTAAATTCGCGATTTTTCAAATTTTCAAACGCTTATATCTCGCTTATTTGCAATGATAGCGCAAAACGAATGCTTATTTAGTATCAACAATAATTATACCTACCACCAGAATTAATGGGGATCGGTTTTGAGCAATTTTAAATTTGCGATTTTTTAAATTTTCAAACGCTTATATCTCGCTTATTTGCAATGATAGCGCAAAACGAATGCTTATTTAGTATCAACAATAATTATACCTACCACCAGAATTAATGGGGATCGATTTGAGCAATTTTAAATTTGCGATTTTTCAAAATTTCAAACGCTTATATCTCGCTTATTTGCAATGATAGCGCAAAACGAATGCTTATTTAGTATCAACAATAATTATACCTACCACCAGAATTAATGGGGATCGATTTTGAGCAATTTTAAATTTGCGATTTTTCAAATTTTCAAACGCTTATATCTTCGCTTATTTGCAATGATAGCGCAAAACGAATGCTTATTTAGTATCAACAATAATTATACCTACCACCAGGATTAATGGGGATCGATTTTGAGCAATTTTAAATTTGCGATTTTTCAAATTTTCAAACGCTTATATCTCGCTTATTTGCAATGATAGCGCAAAACGAATGCTTATTTAGTATCAACAATAATTATACCTACCACCAGAATTAATGGGGATCGGTTTTGAGCAATTTTAAATTTGCGATTTTTATAATTTTCAAACGCTTATATCTCTATTATTTGCAATGATAGCGCAAAGCGAATGCTTATTTAGTATCAACAATAATTATACCTACCACCAGAATTAATGGGGATCGATTTTGAGCAATTTTAAATTTGCGATTTTTCAAATTTTCAAACGCTTATATCTCGCTTATTTGCAATGATAGCGCAAAACGAATGCTTATTTAGTATCAACAATAATTATACCTACCACCAGAATTAATGGGGATCGATTTTGAGCAATTTTAAATTTGCGATTTTTCAAATTTTCAAACGCTTATATCTCGCTTATTTGCAATGATAGCGCAAAACGAATGCTTATTTAGTATCAACAATAATTATACCTACCACCAGGATTAATATAGATCGATTTCGAGCAATTTTAAATTTGCGATTTTTATAATTTTCAAACGCTTATATCTCTCTTATTTGCAATGATAGCGCAAAACGATTGCTTATTTAGTATCAACAATAATTATACCTACCACCAGAATTAATATGGATCGATTTTGAGCAATTTTAAATTTGCGATTTTTCAAATTTTCAAACGCTTATATCTCGCTTATTTGCAATGATAGCGCAAAACGAATGCTTATTTAGTATCAACAATAATTATACCTACCACCAGAATTAATTGGGATCGATTTTGAGCAATTTTAAATTTGCAATTTTTCAAATTTTCAAACGCTTATATCTCGCTTATTTGCAATGATAGCGCAAAGCGAATGCTTATTTAGTATCAACAATAATTATACCTACAACCAGAATTAATGGGGATCGGTTTTGAGCAATTTTAAATTTGCGATTTTTCAAATTTTCAAACGCTTATATCTCGCTTATTTGCAATGATAGCGCAAAACGAAAACTTATTAAATATCAACAATAATTATACCTACCACCAGAATTAATGGGGATCGATTTTGAGCAATTTTAAATTTGCGATTTTTCAAATTTTCAAACGCTTTTATCTCGCTTATTTGCAATGATAGCGCAAAACGAATGATTATTTAGTATCAACAATAATTATACCTACCACCAGAATTAATATGGATCGATTTTGAGCAATTTTAAATTTGCGATTTTTCAAATTTTCAAACGCTTATATCTCGCTTATTTGCAATGATAGCGCAAAACGAATGCTTATTTAGTATCAACAATAATTATACCTACCACCAGAATTAATGGGGATCGATTTTGAGCAATTTTAAATTTGCGATTTTTCAAATTTTCAAACGCTAATATCTCGCTTATTTGCAATGATAGCGCAAAACGAATGCTTATTTAGTATCAACAATAATTATACCTACCACCAGAATTAATGGAGATCGGTTTTGAGCAATTTTAAATTTGCGATTTATCAAATTTTCAAACGCTTTTATCTCGCTTATTTGCAATGATAGCGCAAAACGAATGATTATTTAGTATCAACAATAATTATACCTACCACCAGAATTAATATGGATCGATTTTGAGCAATTTTAAATTTGCGATTTTTCAAATTTTCAAACGCTTATATCTCGCTTATTTGCAATGATAGCGCAAAACGAATGCTTATTTAGTATCAACAATAATTATACCTACCACCAGAATTAATTGGGATCGATTTTGAGCAATTTTAAATTTGCGATTTTTCAAATTTTCAAACGCTTATATCTCGCTTATTTGCAATAATAGCGCAAAACGAATGCTAATTTAGTATCAACAATAATTATACCTACCAACAGAATTAATAAGGATCGATTTTGAGCAATTTTAAATTTGCGATTTTTCAAATTTTCAAACGCTTATATGTCGCTTATTTGCAATGATAGCGCAAAACGAATGCTTATTTAGTATCAACAATAATTATACCTACCACCAGAATTAATTAGAATCGATTTTGAGCAATTTTAAATTTGCAATTTTTCAAATTTTCAAACGCTTATATCTCGCTTATTTGCAATGATAGCGCAAAGCGAATGCTTATTTAGAATCAACAATAATTATACCTACCACCAGAATTAATGGGGATCGGTTTTGAGCAATTTTAAATTTGCGATTTTTCAAATTTTCAAACGCTTATATCTCGCTTATTTGCAATGATAGCGCAAAACGAATGCTTATTTAGTATCAACAATAATTATACCTACCACCAGAATTAATGGGGATCGATTTTGAGCAATTTTATCTTTGCGATTTTTATAATTTTCAAACGCTTATATCTCGCTTATTTGCAATGATAGCGCAAAACGAATGCTTATTTAGTATCAACAATAATTATACCTACCACCAGGATTAATAAGGATCGATTTTGAGCAATTTTAAATTTGCGATTTTTCAAATTTTCAAACGCTTATATCTCGCTTATTTGGAATGATAGCGCAAAACGAATGCTTACTTAGTATCAACAATAATTATACCTACCACCAGAATTAATGGGGATCGATTTTGAGCAATTTTAAATTTGCGATTTTTCAAATTTTCAAACGCTTATATCTCGCTTATTTGCAATGATAGCGCAAAACGAATGCTTATTTAGTATCATCAATAATTATACCTACCACCAGAATTAATGGGGATCGGTTTTGAGCAATTTTAAATTTGCGATTTTTATAATTTTCAAACGCTTATATCTCGCTTATTTGCAATGATAGCGCAAAACGAATGCATATTTAGTATCAACAATAATTATACCTACCACCAGAATTAATGGGGATCGATTTTGAGCAATTTTAAATTAGCGATTTTTCAAATTTTCAAACGCTTATATCTCGCTTATTTGCAATAATAGCGCAAAACGAATGCTTATTTAGTATCAACAATAATTATACCTACCATTAGAATTAATGGGGATCGATTTTGAGCAATTTTAAATTTGCGATTTTTCAAATTTTCAAACGCTTATATCTCGCTTATTTGCAATGATAGCGCAAAACGAATGCTTATTTAGTATCAACAATAATTATACCTACCACCAGAATTAATAGGGATCGATTTTGAGCAATTTTAAATTTGCGATTTTTATAATTTTCAAACGCTTATATCTCGCTTATTTGCAATGATAGCGCAAAACGAATGCTTATTTAGTATCAACAATAATTATACCTACCACCAGAATTAATGGGGATCGATTTTGAGCAATTTTAAATTTGCGATTTTTCAAATTTTCAAACGCTTATATCTCGCTTATTTGCAATGATAGCGCAAAACGAATGCTTATTTAGTATCAACAATAATTATACCTACCACCAGGATTAATGGGGATCGATTTTGAGCAATTTTAAATTTGCGATTTTTCAAATTTTCTTACGCTTATATCTCGCTTATTTGCAATGATAGCGCAAAACGAATGCTTACTTAGTATCAACAATAATTATACCTACCACCAGAATTAATGGGGATCGATTTTGAGCAATTTTAAATTTGCGATTTTTATAATTTTCAAACGCTTATATCTCGCTTATTTGCAATGATAGCGCAAAACGAATGCTTATTTAGTATCAACAATAATTATACCTACCACCAGAATTAATGGGGATCGATTTTGAGCAATTTTAAATTTGCGATTTTTCAAATTTTCAAACGCTTATATCTCGCTTATTTGCAATGATAGCGCAAAACGAATGCTTATTTAGTATCAACAATAATTATACCTACCACCAGAATTAATGGGGATCGGTTTTGAGCAATTTTAAATTTGCGATTTTTATAATTTTCAAACGCTTATATCTCTATTATTTGCAATGATAGCGCAAAGCGAATGCTTATTTAGTATCAACAATAATTATACCTACCACCAGAATTAATATGGATCGATTTTGAGCAATTTTAAATTTGCGATTTTTCAAATTTTCAAACGCTTATATCTCGCTTATTTGCAATGATAGCGCAAAACGAATGCTTATTTAGTATCAACAATAATTATACCTACCACCAGAATTAATGGGGATCGATTTTGAGCAATTTTAAATTTGCGATTTTTCAAATTTTCAAACGCTTATATCTCGCTTATTTGCAATGATAGCGCAAAACGAATGCTTATTTAGTATCAACAATAATAATACCTACCACCAGAATTAATTGGGATCGATTTTGAGCAATTTTAAATTTGCAATTTTTCAAATTTTCAAACGCTTATATCTCGCTTATTTGCAATGATAGCGCAAAGCGAATGCTTATTTAGTATCAACAATAATTATACCTACAACCAGAATTAATGGGGATCGGTTTTGAGCAATTTTAAATTTGAGATTTTTCAAATTTTCAAACGCTTATATCTCGCTTATTTGCAATGATAGCGCAAAACGAATGCTTATTAAATATCAACAATAATTATACCTACCACCAGAATTAATGGGGATCGATTTTGAGCAATTTTAAATATGCGATTTTTCAAATTTTCAAACGCTTTTATCTCGCTTATTTGCAATGATAGCGCAAAACGAATGATTATTTAGTATCAACAATAATTATACCTACCACCAGAATTAATATGGATCGATTTTGAGCAATTTTAAATTTGCGATTTTTCAAATTTTCAAACGCTTATATCTCGCTTATTTGCAATGATAGCGCAAAACGAATGCTTATTTAGTATCAACAATAATTATACCTACCACCAGAATTAATGGGGATCGATTTTGAGCAATTTTAAATTTGCGATTTTTCAAATTTTCAAACGCTAATATCTCGCTTATTTGCAATGATAGCGCAAAACGAATGCTTATTTAGTATCAACAATAATTATACCTACCACCAGAATTAATGGAGATCGGTTTTGAGCAATTTTAAATTTGCGATTTATCAAATTTTCAAACGCTTTTATCTCGCTTATTTGCAATGATAGCGCAAAACGAATGATTATTTAGTATCAACAATAATTATACCTACCACCAGAATTAATATGGATCGATTTTGAGCAATTTTAAATTTGCGATTTTTCAAATTTTCAAACGCTTATATCTCGCTTATTTGCAATGATAGCGCAAAACGAATGCTTATTTAGTATCAACAATAATAATACCTACCACCAGAATTAATTGGGATCGATTTTGAGCAATTTTAAATTTGCGATTTTTCAAATTTTCAAACGCTTATATCTCGCTTATTTGCAATAATAGCGCAAAACGAATGCTAATTTAGTATCAACAATAATTATACCTACCAACAGAATTAATAAGGATCGATTTTGAGCAATTTTAAATTTGCGATTTTTCAAATTTTCAAACGCTTATATCTCGCTTATTTGCAATGATAGCGCAAAACGAATGCTTATTTAGTATCAACAATAATTATACCTACCACCAGAATTAATTAGAATCGATTTTGAGCAATTTTAAATTTGCAATTTTTCAAATTTTCAAACGCTTATATCTCGCTTATTTGCAATGATAGCGCAAAGCGAATGCTTATTTAGAATCAACAATAATTATACCTACCACCAGAATTAATGGGGATCGGTTTTGAGCAATTTTAAATTTGCGATTTTTCAAATTTTCAAACGCTTATATCTCGCTTATTTGCAATGATAGCGCAAAACGAATGCTTATTTAGTATCAACAATAATTATACCTACCACCAGAATTAATGGGGATCGATTTTGAGCAATTTTATCTTTGCGATTTTTATAATTTTCAAACGCTTATATCTCGCTTATTTGCAATGATAGCGCAAAACGAATGCTTATTTAGTATCAACAATAATTATACCTACCACCAGGATTAATAAGGATCGATTTTGAGCAATTTTAAATTTGCGATTTTTCAAATTTTCAAACGCTTATATCTCGCTTATTTGGAATGATAGCGCAAAACGAATGCTTACTTAGTATCAACAATAATTATACCTACCACCAGAATTAATGGGGATCGATTTTGAGCAATTTTAAATTTGCGATTTTTCAAATTTTCAAACGCTTATATCTCGCTTATTTGCAATGATAGCGCAAAACGAATGCTTATTTAGTATCATCAATAATTATACCTACCACCAGAATTAATGGGGATCGGTTTTGAGCAATTTTAAATTTGCGATTTTTATAATTTTCAAACGCTTATATCTCGCTTATTTGCAATGATAGCGCAAAACGAATGCATATTTAGTATCAACAATAATTATACCTACCACCAGAATTAATGGGGATCGATTTTGAGCAATTTTAAATTAGCGATTTTTCAAATTTTCAAACGCTTATATCTCGCTTATTTGCAATAATAGCGCAAAACGAATGCTTATTTAGTATCAACAATAATTATACCTACCATTAGAATTAATAAGGATCGATTTTGAGCAATTTTAAATTTGCGATTTTTCAAATTTTCAAACGCTTATATCTTGCTTATTTGCAATGATAGCGCAAAACGAATGCTTATTTAGTATCAACAATAATTATACCTACCACCAGAATTAATGGGGATCGATTTTGAGCAATTTTAAATTTGCGATTTTTCAAATTTTCAAACGCTTATATCTCGCTTATTTGCAATGATAGCGCACAACGAATGCTTATTTAGTATCAACAATAATTATACCTACCACCAGAATTAATGGGGATCGATTTTGAGCAATTTTAAATTTGCGATTTTTCAAATTTTCAAACGCTTATATCTCGCTTATTTGCATGATAGCGTAAAACGAATGCTTATATAGTATCAACAATAATTATACCTACCACCAGAATTAATGGGGATCGATTTTGAGCAATTTTAAATTTGCGATTTTTCAAATTTTCAAACGCTTATATCTCGCTTATTTGCATGATAGCGTAAAACGAATGCTTATATAGTATCAACAATAATTATACCTACCACCAGAATTAATGGAGATCGGTTTTGAGCAATTTTAAATTTGCGATTTTTCAAATTTTCAAACGCTTATATCTCGCTTATTTGCAATGATAGCGCAAAACGAATGCTTATTAAATATCAACAATAATTATACCTACCACCAGAATTAATGGGGATCGATTTTGAGCAATTTTAAATTTGCGATTTTTCAAATTTTCAAACGCTTTTATCTCGCTTATTTGCAATGATAGCGCAAAACGAATGATTATTTAGTATCAACAATAATTATACCTACCACCAGAATTAATATGGATCGATTTTGAGCAATTTTAAATTTGCGATTTTTCAAATTTTCAAACGCTTATATCTCGCTCATTTGCAATGATAGCGCAAAACAAATGCTTATTTAGTATCAACAATAATTATACCTACCACCAGAATTAATGGGGATCGATTTTGAGCAATTTTAAATTTGCGATTTTTCAAATTTTCAAACATTTATATCTCGCTTATTTGCAATAATAGCGCAAAACGAATGCTAATTTAGTATCAACAATAATTATACCTACCAACAGAATTAATAGGGATCGATTTTGAGCAATTTTAAATTTGCGATTTTTCAAATTTTCAAACGCTTATATCTCGCTTATTTGCAATGATAGCGCAAAACGAATGCTTATTTAGTATCAACAATAATTATACCTACCACCAGAATTAATTGGGATCGATTTTGAGCAATTTTAAATTTGCGATTTTTCAAATTTTCAAACGCTTATATCTCGCTTATTTGCAATGATAGCGCAAAACGAATGCTTATTTAGTATCAACAATAATTATACCTACCACCAGAATTAATAGGGATCGATTTTGAGCAATTTTAAATTTGCGATTTTTCAAATTTTCAAACGCTTATATCTCGCTTATTTGCAATGATAGCGCAAAACGAATGCTTATTTAGTATCAACAATAATTATACCTACCACCAGAATTAATAAGGATCGATTTTGAGCAATTTTAAATTTGCGATTTTTCAAATTTTCAAACGCTTATATCTCGCTTATTTGCAATGATAGCGCACAACGAATGCTTATTTAGTATCAACAATAATTATACCTACCACCAGAATTAATGGGGATCGATTTTGAGCAATTTTAAATTTGCGATTTTTCAAATTTTCAAACGCTTATATCTCGCTTATTTGCATGATAGCGTAAAACGAATGCTTATATAGTATCAACAATAATTAAACCTACCACCAGAATTAATAAGGATCGATTTTGAGCAATTTTAAATTTGCGATTTTTCAAATTTTCAAACGCTTATATCTCGCTTATTTGCATGATAGCGTAAAACGAATGCTTATATAGTATCAACAATAATTATACCTACCACCAGAATTAATGGAGATCGGTTTTGAGCAATTTTAAATTTGCGATTTTTCAAATTTTCAAACGCTTATATCTCGCTTATTTGCAATGATAGCGCAAAACGAATGCTTATTAAATATCAACAATAATTATACCTACCACCAGAATTAATGGGGATCGATTTTGAGCAATTTTAAATTTGCGATTTTTCAAATTTTCAAACGCTTTTATCTCGCTTATTTGCAATGATAGCGCAAAACGAATGATTATTTAGTATCAACAATAATTATACCTACCACCAGAATTAATATGGATCGATTTTGAGCAATTTTAAATTTGCGATTTTTCAAATTTTCAAACGCTTATATCTCGCTCATTTGCAATGATAGCGCAAAACAAATGCTTATTTAGTATCAACAATAATTATACCTACCACCAGAATTAATGGGGATCGATTTTGAGCAATTTTAAATTTGCGATTTTTCAAATTTTCAAACGCTTATATCTCGCTTATTTGCAATAATAGCGCAAAACGAATGCTAATTTAGTATCAACAATAATTATACCTACCAACAGAATTAATAGGGATCGATTTTGAGCAATTTTAAATTTGCGATTTTTCAAATTTTCAAACGCTTATATCTCGCTTATTTGCAATGATAGCGCAAAACGAATGCTTATTTAGTATCAACAATAATTATACCTACCACCAGAATTAATTGGGATCGATTTTGAGCAATTTTAAATTTGCAATTTTTCAAATTTTCAAACGCTTATATCTCGCTTATATGCAATGATAGCGCAAAGCGAATGCTTATTTAGAATCAACAATAATTATACCTACCACCAGAATTAATGGGGATCGGTTTTGAGCAATTTTAAATTTGCGATTTTTCAAATTTTCAAACGCTTATATCTCGCTTATTTGCAATGATAGCGCAAAACGAATGCTTATTTAGTATCAACAATAATTATACCTACCACCAGAATTAATGGGGATCGATTTTGAGCAATTTTATCTTTGCGATTTTTATAATTTTCAAACGCTTATATCTCGCTTATTTGCAATGATAGCGCAAAACGAATGCTTATTTAGTATCAACAATAATTATACCTACCACCAGGATTAATAAGGATCGATTTTGAGCAATTTTAAATTTGCGATTTTTCAAATTTTCAAACGCTTATATCTCGCTTATTTGGAATGATAGCGCAAAACGAATGCTTACTTAGTATCAACAATAATTATACCTACCACCAGAATTAATAAGGATCGATTTTGAGCAATTTTAAATTTGCGATTTTTCAAATTTTCTTACGCTTATATCTCGCTTATTTGCAATGATAGCCTAAAACGAATGCTTATTTAGTATCAACAATAATTATACCTACCACCAGAATTAATAAGGATCGATTTTAAGCAAATTTAAAATTTGCGATTTTTCAAATTTTCAAACGCTTATATCTCGCTTATATGCAATGATAGCGCAAAACGAATGCTAATTTAGTATCAACAATAATTATACCTACCACCAGAATTAATGGGGATCGATTTTGAGCAATTTTAAATTTGCGATTTTTCAAATTTTCAAACGCTTATATCTCGCTTATTTGCAATGATAGCGCAAAACGAATGCTTATTTAGTATCATCAATAATTATACCTACCACCAGAATTAATGGGGATCGGTTTTGAGCAATTTTAAATTTGCGATTTTTATAATTTTCAAACGCTTATATCTCGCTTATTTGCAATGATAGCGCAAAACGAATGCTTATTTAGTATCAACAATAATTATACCTACCACCAGAATTAATGGGGATCGATTTTGAGCAATTTTAAATTTGCGATTTTTCAAATTTTCAAACGCTTATATCTCGCTTATTTGCAATAATAGCGAAAAAAGAAAGCTTATTTAGTATGAACAATAATTATACCTACCATTAGAATTAATGCGGATCGATTTTGAGCAATTTTAAATTTGCGATTTTTCAAATTTTCAAACGCTTATATCTCGCTTATTTGCAATGATAGCGCAAAACGAATGCTTATTTAGTATCAACAATAATTATACCTACCACCAGAATTAATAGAGATCGATTTTGAGCAATTTAAAATTTGCGATTTTTCAAATTTTCAAACGCTTATATCTCGCTTATTTGCAATGATAGCGCAAAACGAATGCTTATTAAATATCAACAATAATTATACCTACCACCAGAATTAATGGGGATCGATTTTGAGCAATTTTAAATTTGCGATTTTTCAAATTTTCAAACGCTTTTATCTCGCTTATTTGCAATGATAGCGCAAAACGAATGATTATTTAGTATCAACAATAATTATACCTACCACCAGAATTAATATGGATCGATTTTGAGCAATTTTAAATTTGCGATTTTTCAAATTTTCAAACGCTTATATCTCGCTTATTTGCAATGATAGCGCAAAACGAATGCTTATTTAGTATCAACAATAATTATACCTACCACCAGAATTAATGGGGATCGATTTTGAGCAATTTTAAATTTGCGATTTTTCAAATTTTCAAACGCTTATATCTCGCTTATTTGCAATAATAGCGAAAAAAGAAAGCTTATTTAGTATCAACAATAATTATACCTACCATTAGAATTAATGCGGATCGATTTTGAGCAATTTTAAATTTGCGATTTTTCAAATTTTCAAACGCTTATATCTCGCTTATTTGCAATGATAGCGCAAAACGAATGCTTATTTAGTATCAACAATAATTATACCTACCACCAGAATTAATGGGGATCGGTTTTGAGCAATTTTAAATTTGCGATTTTTCAAATTTTCAAACGCTTATATCTCGCTTATTTGCAATGATAGCGCAAAACGAATGCTTATTAAATATCAACAATAATTATACCTACCACCAGAATTAATGGGGATCGATTTTGAGCAATTTTAAATTTGCGATTTTTCAAATTTTCAAACGCTTTTATCTCGCTTATTTGCAATGATAGCGCAAAACGAATGATTATTTAGTATCAACAATAATTATACCTACCACCAGAATTAATATGGATCGATTTTGAGCAATTTTAAATTTGCGATTTTTCAAATTTTCAAACGCTTATATCTCGCTTATTTGCAATGATAGCACAAAACGAATGCTTATTTAGTATCAACAATAATTATACCTACCACCAGAATTAATGGGGATCGATTTTGAGCAATTTTAAATTTGCGATTTTTCAAATTTTCAAACGCTTATATCTCGCTTATTTGCAATAATAGCGCAAAACGAATGCTAATTTAATATCAACAATAATTATACCTACCAACAGAATTAATGGGGATCGATTTTGAGCAATTTTAAATTTGCGATTTTTCAAATTTTCAAACGCTTATATCTCGCTTATTTGCAATGATAGCGCAAAACGAATGCTTATTTAGTATCAACAATAATTATACCTACCACCAGAATTAATTGGGATCGATTTTGAGCAATTTTAAATTTGCAATTTTTCAAATTTTCAAACGCTTATATCTCGCTTATTTGCAATGATAGCGCAAAGCGAATGATTATTTAGTATCAACAATAATTATACCTACCACCAGAATTAATGGAGATCGGTTTTGAGCAATTTTAAATTTGCGATTTTTCAAATTTTCAAACGCTTATATCTCGCTTATTTGCAATGATAGCGCAAAACGAATGTTTATTAAATATCAACAATAATTATACCTACCACCAGAATTAATGGGGATCGATTTTGAGCAATTTTAAATTTGCGATTTTTCAAATTTTCAAACGCTTTTATCTCGCTTATTTGCAATGATAGCGCAAAACGAATGATTATTTAGCATCAACAATAATTATACCTACCACCAGAATTAATATGGATCGATTTTGAGCAATTTTAAATTTGCGATTTTTCAAATTTTCAAACGCTTATATCTCGCTTATTTGCAATGATAGCGCAAAATGAATGCTTATTTAGTATCAACAATAATTATACCTACCACCAGAATTAATGGGGATCGATTTTGAGCAATTTTAAATTTGCGATTTTTCAAATTTTCAAACGCTTACATCTCGCTTATTTGCAATCATAGCGCAAAACGAATGCTAATTTAGTATCAACAATAATTATACCTACCAACAGAATTAATGGGGATCGATTTTGAGCAATTTTAAATTTGCGATTTTTCAAATTTTCAAACGCTTATATCTCGCTTATTTGCAATGATAGCGCAAAACGAATGCTTATTTAGTATCAACAATAATTATACCTACCACCAGAATTAATTGGGATCGATTTTGAGCAATTTTAAATTTGCAATTTTTCAAATTTTCAAACGCTTATATCTCGCTTATTTGCAATGATAGCGCAAAGCGAATGCTTATTTAGAATCAACAATAATTATACCTACCACCAGAATTAATGGGGATCGGTTTTGAGCAATTTTAAATTTGCGATTTTTCAAATTTTCAAACGCTTATATCTCGCTTATTTGCAATGATAGCGCAAAACGAATGCTTATTTAGTATCAACAATAATTATACCTACCACCAGAATTAATGGGGATCGATTTTGAGCAATTTTATCTTTGCGATTTTTATAATATTCAAACGCTTATATCTCGCTTATTTGCAATTATAGCGCAAAACGAATGCTTATTTAGTATCAACAATAATTATACCTACCACCAGGATTAATAAGGATCGATTTTGAGCAATTTTAAATTTGCGATTTTTCAAATTTTCAAACGCTTATATCTCGCTTATTTGGAATGATAGCGCAAAACGAATGCTTACTTAGTATCAACAATAATTATACCTACCACCAGAATTAATAAGGATCGATTTTGAGCAATTTTAAATTTGCGATTTTTCAAATTTTCTTACGCTTATATCTCGCTTATTTGCAATGATAGCGCAAAACGAATGCTTATTTAGTATCAACAATAATTATACCTACCACCAGAATTAATGGGGATCGATTTTAAGCAAATTTAAAATTTGCGATTTTTCAAATTTTCAAACGCTTATATCTCGCTTATTTGCAATGATAGCGCAAAACGAATGCTAATTTAGTATCAACAATAATTATACCTACCACCAGAATTAATGGGGATCGATTTTGAGCAATTTTAAATTTGCGATTTTTCAAATTTTCAAACGCTTATATCTCGCTTATTTGCAATGATAGCGCAAAACGAATGCTTATTTAGTATCATCAATAATTATACCTACCACCAGAATTAATGGGGATCGGTTTTGAGCAATTTTAAATTTGCGATTTTTCAAATTTTCAAACGCTTATATCTCGCTTATTTGGAATCATAGCGCAAAACGAATGCTAATTTAGTATCAACAATAATTATACCTACCAACAGAATTAATGGGGATCGATTTTGAGCAATTTTAAATTTGCGATTTTTCAAATTTTCAAACGCTTATATCTCGCTTATTTGCAATGATAGCGCAAAACGAATGCTTATTTAGTATCAACAATAATTATACCTACCACCAGAATTAATTGGGATCGATTTTGAGCAATTTTAAATTTGCAATTTTTCAAATTTTCAAACGCTTATATCTCGCTTATTTGCAATGATAGCGCAAAGCGAATGCTTATTTAGAATCAACAATAATTATACCTACCACCAGAATTAATGGGGATCGGTTTTGAGCAATTTTAAATTTGCGATTTTTCAAATTTTCAAACGCTTATATCTCGCTTATTTGCAATGATAGCGCAAAACGAATGCTTATTTAGTATCAACAATAATTATACCTACCACCAGAATTAATGGGGATCGATTTTGAGCAATTTTATCTTTGCGATTTTTATAATATTCAAACGCTTATATCTCGCTTATTTGCAATTATAGCGCAAAACGAATGCTTATTTAGTATCAACAATAATTATACCTACCACCAGGATTAATAAGGATCGATTTTGAGCAATTTTAAATTTGCGATTTTTCAAATTTTCAAACGCTTATATCTCGCTTATTTGGAATGATAGCGCAAAACGAATGCTTACTTAGTATCAACAATAATTATACCTACCACCAGAATTAATAAGGATCGATTTTGAGCAATTTTAAATTTGCGATTTTTCAAATTTTCTTACGCTTATATCTCGCTTATTTGCAATGATAGCGCAAAACGAATGCTTATTTAGTATCAACAATAATTATACCTACCACCAGAATTAATGGGGATCGATTTTAAGCAAATTTAAAATTTGCGATTTTTCAAATTTTCAAACGCTTATATCTCGCTTATTTGCAATGATAGCGCAAAACGAATGCTAATTTAGTATCAACAATAATTATACCTACCACCAGAATTAATGGGGATCGATTTTGAGCAATTTTAAATTTGCGATTTTTCAAATTTTCAAACGCTTATATCTCGCTTATTTGCAATGATAGCGCAAAACGAATGCTTATTTAGTATCATCAATAATTATACCTACCACCAGAATTAATGGGGATCGGTTTTGAGCAATTTTAAATTTGCGATTTTTCAAATTTTCAAACGCTTATATCTCGCTTATTTGGAATGATAGCGCAAAACGAATGCTTACTTAGTATCAACAATAATTATACCTACCACCAGAATTAATAAGGATCGATTTTGAGCAATTTTAAATTTGCGATTTTTCAAATTTTCAAACGCTTATATCTCGCTTATTTGCAATGATAGCGCAAAACGAATGCTTATTTAGTATCAACAATAATTATACCTACCACCAGAATTAATGGGGATCGATTTTAAGCAAATTTAAAATTTGCGATTTTTCAAATTTTCAAACGCTTATATCTCGCTTATTTGCAATGATAGCGCAAAACGAATGCTAATTTAGTATCAACAATAATTATACCTACCACCAGAATTAATGGGGATCGATTTTGAGCAATTTTAAATTTGCGATTTTTCAAATTTTCAAACGCTTATATCTCGCTTATTTGCAATGATAGCGCAAAACGAATGCTTATTTAGTATCATCAATAATTATACCTACCACCAGAATTAATGGGGATCGGTTTTGAGCAATTTTAAATTTGCGATTTTTATAATTTTCAAACGCTTATATCTCGCTTATTTGCAATGATAGCGCAAAACGAATGCTTATTTAGTATCAACAATAATTATACCTACCACCAGAATTAATGGGGATCGATTTTGAGCAATTTTAAATTTGCGATTTTTCAAATTTTCAAACGCTTATATCTCGCTTATTTGCAATAATAGCGCAAAACGAATGCTTATTTAGTATCAACAATAATTATACCTACCATTAGAATTAATGGGGATCGATTTTGAGCAATTTTAAATTTGCGATTTTTCAAATTTTCAAACGCTTATATCTCGCTTATTTGCAATGATAGCGCAAAACGAATGCTTATTTAGTATCAACAATAATTATACCTACCACCAGAATTAATAGGGATCGATTTTGAGCAATTTTAAATTTGCGATTTTTCAAATTTTCAAACGCTTATATCTCGCTTATTTGCAATGATAGCGCAAAACGAATGCTTATTTAGTATCAACAATAATTATACCTACCACCAGAATTAATAAGGATCGATTTTGAGCAATTTTAAATTTGCGATTTTTCAAATTTTCAAACGCTTATATCTCGCTTATTTGCAATGATAGCGCACAACGAATGCTTATTTAGTATCAACAATAATTATACCTACCACCAGAATTAATGGGGATCGATTTTGAGCAATTTTAAATTTGCGATTTTTCAAATTTTCAAACGCTTATAACTCGCTTATTTGCATGATAGCGTAAAACGAATGCTTATATAGTATCAACAATAATTATACCTACCACCAGAATTAATGGGGATCGATTTTGAGCAATTTTAAATTTGCGATTTTTCAAATTTTCAAACGCTTATATCTCGCTTATTTGCATGATAGCGTAAAACGAATGCTTATATAGTATCAACAATAATTATACCTACCACCAGAATTAATGGGGATCGATTTTGAGCAATTTTAAATTTGCGATTTTTATAATTTTCAAACGCTTATATCTCGCTTATTTGCAATGATAGCGCAAAACGAATGCTTATTTAGTATCAACAATAATTATACCTACCACCAGAATTAATGGGGATCGATTTTGAGCAATTTTAAATTTGCGATTTTTCAAATTTTCAAACGCTTATATCTCGCTTATTTGCAATAATAGCGCAAAACGAATGCTTATTTAGTATCAACAATAATTATACCTACCACCAAAATTAATGGGGATCGATTTTGAGCAATTTTAAATTTGCGATTTTTCAAATTTTCAAACGCTTATATCTCGCTTATTTGCAATGATAGCGCAAAACGAATGCTTATTTAGTATCAAAAATAATTATACCTACCACCAGAATTAATGGGGATCGATTTTGAGCAATTTTAAATTTGCGATTTTTCAAATTTTCAAACGCTTATATCTCGCTTATTTGCAATGATAGCGCAAAACGAATGCTTATTTAGTATCAACAATAATTATACCTACCATTAGAATTAATGGGGATCGATTTTGAGCAATTTTAAATTTGCGATTTTTCAAATTTTCAAACGCTTATATCTCGCTTATTTGCAATGATAGCGCAAAACGAATGCTTATTTAGTATCAACAATAATTATACCTACCACCAGAATTAATAAGGATCGATTTTGAGCAATTTTAAATTTGCGATTTTTCAAATTTTCAAACGCTTATATCTCGCTTATTTGCAATGATAGCGCACAACGAATGCTTATTTAGTATCAACAATAATTATACCTACCACCAGAATTAATAGGGATCGATTTTGAGCAATTTTAAATTTGCGATTTTTCAAATTTTCAAACGCTTATATCTCGCTTATTTGCATGATAGCGTAAAACGAATGCTTATATAGTATCAACAATAATTATACCTACCACCAGAATTAATGGGGATCGATTTTGAGCAATTTTAAATTTGCGATTTTTCAAATTTTCAAACGCTTATATCTTGCTTATTTGCAATGATAGCGCAAAACGAATGCATATTTAGTATCAACAATAATTATACCTACCACCAGAATTAATGGGGATCGATTTTGATCAATTTTAAATTTGCGATTTTTCAAATTTTCAAACGCTTATATCTCTCTTATTTGCAATGATAGCGCAAAACGAATGCTTATTTTTTGTATTAACAATAATTATACCTACCACAAGAGTTAATGGGGATCGATTTTGAGCAATTTTAAATTTGCGATTTTTCAAATTTTCAAACGCTTATATCTCGCTTATATGCAATGATAGCGCACAACGAATGCTTATTTAGTATCAACAATAATTATACCTACCACCAGAATTAATGGGGATCGATTTTGAGCAATTTTAAATTTGCGATTTTTCAAATTTTCAAACGCTTATATCTCGCTTATTTGCATGATAGCGTAAAACGAATGCTTATATAGTATCAACAATAATTATACCTACCACCAGAATTAATGGGGATCGATTTTGAGCAATTTTAAATTTGCGATTTTTCAAATTTTCAAACGCTTATATCTCGCTTATTTGCATGATAGCGTAAAACGAATGCTTATATAGTATCAACAATAATTATACCTACCACCAGAATTAATGGAGATCGGTTTTGAGCAATTTTAAATTTGCGATTTTTCAAATTTTCAAACGCTTATATCTCGCTTATTTGCAATGATAGCGCAAAACGAATGCTTATTAAATATCAACAATAATTATACCTACCACCAGAATTAATGGGGATCGATTTTGAGCAATTTTAAATTTGCGATTTTTCAAATTTTCAAACGCTTTTATCTCGCTTATTTGCAATGATAGCGCAAAACGAATGATTATTTAGTATCAACAATAATTATACCTACCACCAGAATTAATAAGGATCGATTTTGAGCAATTTTAAATTTGCGATTTTTCAAATTTTCAAACGCTTATATCTCGCTTATTTGCAATGATAGCGCACAACGAATGCTTATTTAGTATCAACAATAATTATACCTACCACCAGAATTAATAGGGATCGATTTTGAGCAATTTTAAATTTGCGATTTTTCAAATTTTCAAACGCTTATATCTCGCTTATTTGCATGATAGCGTAAAACGAATGCTTATATAGTATCAACAATAATTATACCTACCACCAGAATTAATGGGGATCGATTTTGAGCAATTTTAAATTTGCGATTTTTCAAATTTTCAAACGCTTATATCTTGCTTATTTGCAATGATAGCGCAAAACGAATGCATATTTAGTATCAACAATAATTATACCTACCACCAGAATTAATGGGGATCGATTTTGATCAATTTTAAATTTGCGATTTTTCAAATTTTCAAACGCTTATATCTCTCTTATTTGCAATGATAGCGCAAAACGAATGCTTATTTTTTGTATTAACAATAATTATACCTACCACAAGAGTTAATGGGGATCGATTTTGAGCAATTTTAAATTTGCGATTTTTCAAATTTTCAAACGCTTATATCTCGCTTATATGCAATGATAGCGCACAACGAATGCTTATTTAGTATCAACAATAATTATACCTACCACCAGAATTAATGGGGATCGATTTTGAGCAATTTTAAATTTGCGATTTTTCAAATTTTCAAACGCTTATATCTCGCTTATTTGCATGATAGCGTAAAACGAATGCTTATATAGTATCAACAATAATTATACCTACCACCAGAATTAATGGGGATCGATTTTGAGCAATTTTAAATTTGCGATTTTTCAAATTTTCAAACGCTTATATCTCGCTTATTTGCATGATAGCGTAAAACGAATGCTTATATAGTATCAACAATAATTATACCTACCACCAGAATTAATGGAGATCGGTTTTGAGCAATTTTAAATTTGCGATTTTTCAAATTTTCAAACGCTTATATCTCGCTTATTTGCAATGATAGCGCAAAACGAATGCTTATTAAATATCAACAATAATTATACCTACCACCAGAATTAATGGGGATCGATTTTGAGCAATTTTAAATTTGCGATTTTTCAAATTTTCAAACGCTTTTATCTCGCTTATTTGCAATGATAGCGCAAAACGAATGATTATTTAGTATCAACAATAATTATACCTACCACCAGAATTAATATGGATCGATTTTGAGCAATTTTAAATTTGCGATTTTTCAAATTTTCAAACGCTTATATCTCGCTCATTTGCAATGATAGCGCAAAACAAATGCTTATTTAGTATCAACAATAATTATACCTACCACCAGAATTAATGGGGATCGATTTTGAGCAATTTTAAATTTGCGATTTTTCAAATTTTCAAACATTTATATCTCGCTTATTTGCAATAATAGCGCAAAACGAATGCTAATTTAGTATCAACAATAATTATACCTACCAACAGAATTAATAGGGATCGATTTTGAGCAATTTTAAATTTGCGATTTTTCAAATTTTCAAACGCTTATATCTCGCTTATTTGCAATGATAGCGCAAAACGAATGCTTATTTAGTATCAACAATAATTATACCTACCACCAGAATTAATTGGGATCGATTTTGAGCAATTTTAAATTTGCGATTTTTCAAATTTTCAAACGCTTATATCTCGCTTATTTGCAATGATAGCGCAAAACGAATGCTTATTTAGTATCAACAATAATTATACCTACCACCAGAATTAATAGGGATCGATTTTGAGCAATTTTAAATTTGCGATTTTTCAAATTTTCAAACGCTTATATCTCGCTTATTTGCAATGATAGCGCAAAACGAATGCTTATTTAGTATCAACAATAATTATACCTACCACCAGAATTAATAAGGATCGATTTTGAGCAATTTTAAATTTGCGATTTTTCAAATTTTCAAACGCTTATATCTCGCTTATTTGCAATGATAGCGCACAACGAATGCTTATTTAGTATCAACAATAATTATACCTACCACCAGAATTAATGGGGATCGATTTTGAGCAATTTTAAATTTGCGATTTTTCAAATTTTCAAACGCTTATATCTCGCTTATTTGCATGATAGCGTAAAACGAATGCTTATATAGTATCAACAATAATTATACCTACCACCAGAATTAATAAGGATCGATTTTGAGCAATTTTAAATTTGCGATTTTTCAAATTTTCAAACGCTTATATCTCGCTTATTTGCATGATAGCGTAAAACGAATGCTTATATAGTATCAACAATAATTATACCTACCACCAGAATTAATGGAGATCGGTTTTGAGCAATTTTAAATTTGCGATTTTTCAAATTTTCAAACGCTTATATCTCGCTTATTTGCAATGATAGCGCAAAACGAATGCTTATTAAATATCAACAATAATTATACCTACCACCAGAATTAATGGGGATCGATTTTGAGCAATTTTAAATTTGCGATTTTTCAAATTTTCAAACGCTTTTATCTCGCTTATTTGCAATGATAGCGCAAAACGAATGATTATTTAGTATCAACAATAATTATACCTACCACCAGAATTAATATGGATCGATTTTGAGCAATTTTAAATTTGCGATTTTTCAAATTTTCAAACGCTTATATCTCGCTCATTTGCAATGATAGCGCAAAACAAATGCTTATTTAGTATCAACAATAATTATACCTACCACCAGAATTAATGGGGATCGATTTTGAGCAATTTTAAATTTGCGATTTTTTAAATTTTCAAACGCTTATATCTCACTTATTTGCAATAATAGCGCAAAACGAATGCTAATTTAGTATCAACAATAATTATACCTACCAACAGAATTAATAGGGATCGATTTTGAGCAATTTTAAATTTGCGATTTTTCAAATTTTCAAACGCTTATATCTCGCTTATTTGCAATGATAGCGCAAAACGAATGCTTATTTAGTATCAACAATAATTATACCTACCACCAGAATTAATTGGGATCGATTTTGAGCAATTTTAAATTTGCAATTTTTCAAATTTTCAAACGCTTATATCTCGCTTATATGCAATGATAGCGCAAAGCGAATGCTTATTTAGAATCAACAATAATTATACCTACCACCAGAATTAATGGGGATCGGTTTTGAGCAATTTTAAATTTGCGATTTTTCAAATTTTCAAACGCTTATATCTCGCTTATTTGCAATGATAGCGCAAAACGAATGCTTATTTAGTATCAACAATAATTATACCTACCACCAGAATTAATGGGGATCGATTTTGAGCAATTTTATCTTTGCGATTTTTATAATTTTCAAACGCTTATATCTCGCTTATTTGCAATGATAGCGCAAAACGAATGCTTATTTAGTATCAACAATAATTATACCTACCACCAGGATTAATAAGGATCGATTTTGAGCAATTTTAAATTTGCGATTTTTCAAATTTTCAAACGCTTATATCTCGCTTATTTGGAATGATAGCGCAAAACGAATGCTTACTTAGTATCAACAATAATTATACCTACCACCAGAATTAATAAGGATCGATTTTGAGCAATTTTAAATTTGCGATTTTTCAAATTTTCTTACGCTTATATCTCGCTTATTTGCAATGATAGCCTAAAACGAATGCTTATTTAGTATCAACAATAATTATACCTACCACCAGAATTAATAAGGATCGATTTTAAGCAAATTTAAAATTTGCGATTTTTCAAATTTTCAAACGCTTATATCTCGCTTATTTGCAATGATAGCGCAAAACGAATGCTAATTTAGTATCAACAATAATTATACCTACCACCAGAATTAATGGGGATCGATTTTGAGCAATTTTAAATTTGCGATTTTTCAAATTTTCAAACGCTTATATCTCGCTTATTTGCAATGATAGCGCAAAACGAATGCTTATTTAGTATCATCAATAATTATACCTACCACCAGAATTAATGGGGATCGGTTTTGAGCAATTTTAAATTTGCGATTTTTATAATTTTCAAACGCTTATATCTCGCTTATTTGCAATGATAGCGCAAAACGAATGCTTATTTAGTATCAACAATAATTATACCTACCACCAGAATTAATGGGGATCGATTTTGAGCAATTTTAAATTTGCGATTTTTCAAATTTTCAAACGCTTATATCTCGCTTATTTGCAATAATAGCGAAAAAAGAAAGCTTATTTAGTATGAACAATAATTATACCTACCATTAGAATTAATGCGGATCGATTTTGAGCAATTTTAAATTTGCGATTTTTCAAATTTTCAAACGCTTATATCTCGCTTATTTGCAATGATAGCGCAAAACGAATGCTTATTTAGTATCAACAATAATTATACCTACCACCAGAATTAATAGAGATCGATTTTGAGCAATTTAAAATTTGCGATTTTTCAAATTTTCAAACGCTTATATCTCGCTTATTTGCAATGATAGCGCAAAACGAATGCTTATTAAATATCAACAATAATTATACCTACCACCAGAATTAATGGGGATCGATTTTGAGCAATTTTAAATTTGCGATTTTTCAAATTTTCAAACGCTTTTATCTCGCTTATTTGCAATGATAGCGCAAAACGAATGATTATTTAGTATCAACAATAATTATACCTACCACCAGAATTAATATGGATCGATTTTGAGCAATTTTAAATTTGCGATTTTTCAAATTTTCAAACGCTTATATCTCGCTTATTTGCAATGATAGCGCAAAACGAATGCTTATTTAGTATCAACAATAATTATACCTACCACCAGAATTAATGGGGATCGATTTTGAGCAATTTTAAATTTGCGATTTTTCAAATTTTCAAACGCTTATATCTCGCTTATTTGCAATAATAGCGAAAAAAGAAAGCTTATTTAGTATCAACAATAATTATACCTACCATTAGAATTAATGCGGATCGATTTTGAGCAATTTTAAATTTGCGATTTTTCAAATTTTCAAACGCTTATATCTCGCTTATTTGCAATGATAGCGCAAAACGAATGCTTATTTAGTATCAACAATAATTATACCTACCACCAGAATTAATGGGGATCGGTTTTGAGCAATTTTAAATTTGCGATTTTTCAAATTTTCAAACGCTTATATCTCGCTTATTTGCAATGATAGCGCAAAACGAATGCTTATTAAATATCAACAATAATTATACCTACCACCAGAATTAATGGGGATCGATTTTGAGCAATTTTAAATTTGCGATTTTTCAAATTTTCAAACGCTTTTATCTCGCTTATTTGCAATGATAGCGCAAAACGAATGATTATTTAGTATCAACAATAATTATACCTACCACCAGAATTAATATGGATCGATTTTGAGCAATTTTAAATTTGCGATTTTTCAAATTTTCAAACGCTTATATCTCGCTTATTTGCAATGATAGCGCAAAACGAATGCTTATTTAGTATCAACAATAATTATACCTACCACCAGAATTAATGGGGATCGATTTTGAGCAATTTTAAATTTGCGATTTTTCAAATTTTCAAACGCTTATATCTCGCTTATTTGCAATAATAGCGCAAAACGAATGCTAATTTAATATCAACAATAATTATACCTACCAACAGAATTAATGGGGATCGATTTTGAGCAATTTTAAATTTGCGATTTTTCAAATTTTCAAACGCTTATATCTCGCTTATTTGCAATGATAGCGCAAAACGAATGCTTATTTAGTATCAACAATAATTATACCTACCACCAGAATTAATTGGGATCGATTTTGAGCAATTTTAAATTTGCAATTTTTCAAATTTTCAAACGCTTATATCTCGCTTATTTGCAATGATAGCGCAAAGCGAATGATTATTTAGTATCAACAATAATTATACCTACCACCAGAATTAATGGAGATCGGTTTTGAGCAATTTTAAATTTGCGATTTTTCAAATTTTCAAACGCTTATATCTCGCTTATTTGCAATGATAGCGCAAAACGAATGTTTATTAAATATCAACAATAATTATACCTACCACCAGAATTAATGGGGATCGATTTTGAGCAATTTTAAATTTGCGATTTTTCAAATTTTCAAACGCTTTTATCTCGCTTATTTGCAATGATAGCGCAAAATGAATGATTATTTAGCATCAACAATAATTATACCTACCACCAGAATTAATATGGATCGATTTTGAGCAATTTTAAATTTGCGATTTTTCAAATTTTCAAACGCTTATATCTCGCTTATTTGCAATGATAGCGCAAAATGAATGCTTATTTAGTATCAACAATAATTATACCTACCACCAGAATTAATGGGGATCGATTTTGAGCAATTTTAAATTTGCGATTTTTCAAATTTTCAAACGCTTACATCTCGCTTATTTGCAATGATAGCGCAAAACGAATGCTTATTTAGTATCAACAATAATTATACCTACCACCAGAATTAATGGGGATCGATTTTGAGCAATTTTATCTTTGCGATTTTTATAATATTCAAACGCTTATATCTCGCTTATTTGCAATTATAGCGCAAAACGAATGCTTATTTAGTATCAACAATAATTATACCTACCACCAGGATTAATAAGGATCGATTTTGAGCAATTTTAAATTTGCAATTTTTCAAATTTTCAAACGCTTATATCTCGCTTATTTGCAATGATAGCGCAAAGCGAATGATTATTTAGTATCAACAATAATTATACCTACCACCAGAATTAATGGAGATCGGTTTTGAGCAATTTTAAATTTGCGATTTTTCAAATTTTCAAACGCTTATATCTCGCTTATTTGCAATGATAGCGCAAAACGAATGTTTATTAAATATCAACAATAATTATACCTACCACCAGAATTAATGGGGATCGATTTTGAGCAATTTTAAATTTGCGATTTTTCAAATTTTCAAACGCTTTTATCTCGCTTATTTGCAATGATAGCGCAAAACGAATGATTATTTAGCATCAACAATAATTATACCTACCACCAGAATTAATATGGATCGATTTTGAGCAATTTTAAATTTGCGATTTTTCAAATTTTCAAACGCTTATATCTCGCTTATTTGCAATGATAGCGCAAAATGAATGCTTATTTAGTATCAACAATAATTATACCTACCACCAGAATTAATAGGGATCGATTTTGAGCAATTTTAAATTTGCGATTTTTCAAATTTTCAAACGCTTACATCTCGCTTATTTGCAATCATAGCGCAAAACGAATGCTAATTTAGTATCAACAATAATTATACCTACCAACAGAATTAATGGGGATCGATTTTGAGCAATTTTAAATTTGCGATTTTTCAAATTTTCAAACGCTTATATCTCGCTTATTTGCAATGATAGCGCAAAACGAATGCTTATTTAGTATCAACAATAATTATACCTACCACCAGAATTAATTGGGATCGATTTTGAGCAATTTTAAATTTGCAATTTTTCAAATTTTCAAACGCTTATATCTCGCTTATTTGCAATGATAGCGCAAAGCGAATGCTTATTTAGAATCAACAATAATTATACCTACCACCAGAATTAATGGGGATCGGTTTTGAGCAATTTTAAATTTGCGATTTTTCAAATTTTCAAACGCTTATATCTCGCTTATTTGCAATGATAGCGCAAAACGAATGCTTATTTAGTATCAACAATAATTATACCTACCACCAGAATTAATGGGGATCGATTTTGAGCAATTTTATCTTTGCGATTTTTATAATATTCAAACGCTTATATCTCGCTTATTTGCAATTATAGCGCAAAACGAATGCTTATTTAGTATCAACAATAATTATACCTACCACCAGGATTAATAAGGATCGATTTTGAGCAATTTTAAATTTGCGATTTTTCAAATTTTCAAACGCTTATATCTCGCTTATTTGGAATGATAGCGCAAAACGAATGCTTACTTAGTATCAACAATAATTATACCTACCACCAGAATTAATAAGGATCGATTTTGAGCAATTTTAAATTTGCGATTTTTCAAATTTTCTTACGCTTATATCTCGCTTATTTGCAATGATAGCGCAAAACGAATGCTTATTTAGTATCAACAATAATTATACCTACCACCAGAATTAATGGGGATCGATTTTAAGCAAATTTAAAATTTGCGATTTTTCAAATTTTCAAACGCTTATATCTCGCTTATTTGCAATGATAGCGCAAAACGAATGCTAATTTAGTATCAACAATAATTATACCTACCACCAGAATTAATGGGGATCGATTTTGAGCAATTTTAAATTTGCGATTTTTCAAATTTTCAAACGCTTATATCTCGCTTATTTGCAATGATAGCGCAAAACGAATGCTTATTTAGTATCATCAATAATTATACCTACCACCAGAATTAATGGGGATCGGTTTTGAGCAATTTTAAATTTGCGATTTTTATAATTTTCAAACGCTTATATCTCGCTTATTTGCAATGATAGCGCAAAACGAATGCTTATTTAGTATCAACAATAATTATACCTACCACCAGAATTAATGGGGATCGATTTTGAGCAATTTTAAATTTGCGATTTTTCAAATTTTCAAACGCTTATATCTCGCTTATTTGCAATAATAGCGCAAAACGAATGCTTATTTAGTATCAACAATAATTATACCTACCATTAGAATTAATGGGGATCGATTTTGAGCAATTTTAAATTTGCGATTTTTCAAATTTTCAAACGCTTATATCTCGCTTATTTGGAATGATAGCGCAAAACGAATGCTTACTTAGTATCAACAATAATTATACCTACCACCAGAATTAATAAGGATCGATTTTGAGCAATTTTAAATTTGCGATTTTTCAAATTTTCAAACGCTTATATCTCGCTTATTTGCAATGATAGCGCAAAACGAATGCTTATTTAGTATCAACAATAATTATACCTACCACCAGAATTAATGGGGATCGATTTTAAGCAAATTTAAAATTTGCGATTTTTCAAATTTTCAAACGCTTATATCTCGCTTATTTGCAATGATAGCGCAAAACGAATGCTAATTTAGTATCAACAATAATTATACCTACCACCAGAATTAATGGGGATCGATTTTGAGCAATTTTAAATTTGCGATTTTTCAAATTTTCAAACGCTTATATCTCGCTTATTTGCAATGATAGCGCAAAACGAATGCTTATTTAGTATCATCAATAATTATACCTACCACCAGAATTAATGGGGATCGGTTTTGAGCAATTTTAAATTTGCGATTTTTATAATTTTCAAACGCTTATATCTCGCTTATTTGCAATGATAGCGCAAAACGAATGCTTATTTAGTATCAACAATAATTATACCTACCACCAGAATTAATGGGGATCGATTTTGAGCAATTTTAAATTTGCGATTTTTCAAATTTTCAAACGCTTATATCTCGCTTATTTGCAATAATAGCGCAAAACGAATGCTTATTTAGTATCAACAATAATTATACCTACCATTAGAATTAATGGGGATCGATTTTGAGCAATTTTAAATTTGCGATTTTTCAAATTTTCAAACGCTTATATCTCGCTTATTTGCAATGATAGCGCAAAACGAATGCTTATTTAGTATCAACAATAATTATACCTACCACCAGAATTAATAGGGATCGATTTTGAGCAATTTTAAATTTGCGATTTTTCAAATTTTCAAACGCTTATATCTCGCTTATTTGCAATGATAGCGCAAAACGAATGCTTATTTAGTATCAACAATAATTATACCTACCACCAGAATTAATAAGGATCGATTTTGAGCAATTTTAAATTTGCGATTTTTCAAATTTTCAAACGCTTATATCTCGCTTATTTGCAATGATAGCGCACAACGAATGCTTATTTAGTATCAACAATAATTATACCTACCACCAGAATTAATGGGGATCGATTTTGAGCAATTTTAAATTTGCGATTTTTCAAATTTTCAAACGCTTATAACTCGCTTATTTGCATGATAGCGTAAAACGAATGCTTATATAGTATCAACAATAATTATACCTACCACCAGAATTAATGGGGATCGATTTTGAGCAATTTTAAATTTGCGATTTTTCAAATTTTCAAACGCTTATATCTCGCTTATTTGCATGATAGCGTAAAACGAATGCTTATATAGTATCAACAATAATTATACCTACCACCAGAATTAATGGGGATCGATTTTGAGCAATTTTAAATTTGCGATTTTTATAATTTTCAAACGCTTATATCTCGCTTATTTGCAATGATAGCGCAAAACGAATGCTTATTTAGTATCAACAATAATTATACCTACCACCAGAATTATTGGGGATCGATTTTGAGCAATTTTAAATTTGCGATTACTAAAATTTTCAAACGCTTATATCTCGCTTATTTGCAATAATAGCGCAAAACGAATGCTTATTTAGTATCAACAATAATTATACCTACCACCAAAATTAACGGGGATCGATTTTGAGCAATTTTAAATTTGCGATTTTTCAAATTTTCAAACGCTTATATCTCGCTTATTTGCAATGATAGCGCAAAACGAATGCTTATTTAGTATCAAAAATAATTATACCTACCACCAGAATTAATGGGGATCGATTTTGAGCAATTTTAAATTTGCGATTTTTCAAATTTTCAAACGCTTATATCTCGCTTATTTGCAATGATAGCGCAAAACGAATGCTTATTTAGTATCAACAATAATTATACCTACCATTAGAATTAATGGGGATCGATTTTGAGCAATTTTAAATTTGCGATTTTTCAAATTTTCAAACGCTTATATCTCGCTTATTTGCAATGATAGCGCAAAACGAATGCTTATTTAGTATCAACAATAATTATACCTACCACCAGAATTAATAAGGATCGATTTTGAGCAATTTTAAATTTGCGATTTTTCAAATTTTCAAACGCTTATATCTCGCTTATTTGCAATGATAGCGCACAACGAATGCTTATTTAGTATCAACAATAATTATACCTACCACCAGAATTAATAGGGATCGATTTTGAGCAATTTTAAATTTGCGATTTTTCAAATTTTCAAACGCTTATATCTCGCTTATTTGCATGATAGCGTAAAACGAATGCTTATATAGTATCAACAATAATTATACCTACCACCAGAATTAATGGGGATCGATTTTGAGCAATTTTAAATTTGCGATTTTTCAAATTTTCAAACGCTTATATCTTGCTTATTTGCAATGATAGCGCAAAACGAATGCATATTTAGTATCAACAATAATTATACCTACCACCAGAATTAATGGGGATCGATTTTGATCAATTTTAAATTTGCGATTTTTCAAATTTTCAAACGCTTATATCTCTCTTATTTGCAATGATAGCGCAAAACGAATGCTTATTTTTTGTATTAACAATAATTATACCTACCACAAGAGTTAATGGGGATCGATTTTGAGCAATTTTAAATTTGCGATTTTTCAAATTTTCAAACGCTTATATCTCGCTTATATGCAATGATAGCGCAAAACGAATGCTAATTTAGTATCAACAATAATTATACCTACCACCAGAATTAATGGGGATCGATTTTGAGCAATTTTAAATTTGCGATTTTTCAAATTTTCAAACGCTTATATCTCGCTTATTTGCAATGATAGCGCAAAACGAATGCTTATTTAGTATCAACAATAATTATACCTACCACCAGAAATAATAAGGATCGATTTTGAGCAATTTTAAATTTGCGATTTTTCAAATTTTCAAACGCTTATATCTCGCTTATTTGCAATGATAGCGCAAAACGAATGCTTATTTAGTATCAACAATAATTATACCTACCACCAGAATTAATGGGGATCGATTTTGAGCAATTTTAAATTTGCGATTTTTCAAATTTTCAAACGCTTATATCTCGCTTATTTGCAATGATAGCGAAATAACGAATGCTTATTTAGTATCAACAATAATTATACCTACCACCAGAATTATTGGGGATCGATTTTGAGCAATTTTAAATTTGCGATTTTTCAAATTTTCAAACGCTTATATCTCGCTTATTTGCAATGATAGCGCAAAACGAATGCTTATTTAGTATCAACAATAATTATACCTACCACCAGAATTAATGGATATCGATTTTGAGCAAATTTAAATTTGCGATTTTTCAAATTTTCAAACGCTTATATCTCGCTTATTTGCAATGATAGCGCAAACGAATGCTTATTTAGTATCAACAATAATTATACCTACCACCAGAATTAATGGGGATCGATTTTGAGCAATTTAAAATTTGCAATTTTTCAAATTTTCAAACGCTTATATCTCGCTTATTTGCAATGATAGCGCAAAACGAATGCTTATTTAGTATCAACAATAATTATACCTACCACCAGAATTAATGGGGATCGATTTTGAGCAATTTTAAATTTGCGATTTTTCAAATATTCAAACGCTTATATCTCGCTTATTTGCAATGATAGCGAAAAACGAATGCTAATTTAGTATCAACAATAATTATACCTACCACCAGAATTAATAAGGATCGATTTTGAGCAATTTTAAATTTGCGATTTTTCAAATTTTCAAACGCTTATATCTCGCTTATTTGCAATGATAGCGAAAAACGAATGCTTATTTAGTATCAACAATAATTATACCTACCACCAGAATTAATGGGGATCGATTTTGAGCAATTTTAAATTTGCGATTTTTATAATTTTCAAACGCTTATATCTCGCTTATTTGCAATGATAGCGCAAAACGAATGCTTATTTAGTATCAACAATAATTATACCTACCACCAGAATTAATGGGGATCGATTTTGAGCAATTTTAAATTTGCGATTTTTCAAATTTTCAAACGCTTATATCTCGCTTATTTGCAATGATAGCGAAATAACGAATGCTTATTTAGTATCAACAATAATTATACCTACCACCAGAATTATTGGGGATCGATTTTGAGCAATTTTAAATTTGCGATTTTTATAATTTTCAAACGCTTATATCTCGCTTATTTGCAATGATAGCGCAAAACGAATGCTTATTTAGTATCAACAATAATTATACCTACCACCAGAATTAATGGGGATCGATTTTGAGCAATTTTAAATTTGCGATTTTTCAAATTTTCAAACGCTTATATCTCGCTTATTTGCAATGATAGCGAAAAACGAATGCTTATTTAGTATCAACAATAATTATACCTACCACCAGAATTAATAAGGATCGATTTTGAGCAATTTTAAATTTGCGATTTTTCAAATTTTCAAACGCTTATATCTCGCTTATTTGCAATGATAGCGAAAAACGAATGCATATTTAGTATCAACAATAATTATACCTACCACCAGAATTAATGGGGATCGATTTTGAGCAATTTTAAATTTGCGATTTTTCAAATTTTCAAACGCTTATATCTCGCTTATTTGCAATGATAGCGAAAAACGAATGCTTATTTAGTATCAACAATAATTATACCTACCACCAGAATCAATGGGGATCGATTTTGAGCAATTTTAAATTTGCGATTTTTCAAATTTTCAAACGCTTATATCTCGCTTATTTGCAATGATAGCGAAATAACGAATGCTTATTTAGTATCAACAATAATTATACCTACCACCAGAATTATTGGGGATCGATTTTGAGCAATTTTAAATTTGCGATTTTTCAAATTTTCAAACGCTTATATCTCGCTTATTTGCAATGATAGCGCAAAACGAATGCTTATTTAGTATCAACAATAATTATACCTACCACCAGAATTAATGGGGATCGATTTTGAGCAATTTTAAATTTGCGATTTTTCAAATTTTCAAACGCTTATATCTCGCTTATTTGCAATGATAGCGCAAAACGAATGCTTATTTAGTATCAACAATAATTGTACCTACCACCAGAATTAATGGGGATCGAGTTTGAGCAATTTTAAGTTTGCGATTTTTCAAATTTTCAAACGCTTATATCTCGCTTATTTGCAATTATAGCGCAAAACGAATGCTTATTTAGTATCAACAATAATTATACCTACCACCAGAATTAATGGGGATCGATTTTGAGCAATTTTAAATTTGCGATTTTTCAAATTTTCAAACGCTTATATCTCGCTTATTTGCAATGATAGCGCAAAACGAATGCTTATTTAGTATCAACAATAATTATACCTACCACCAGAATTAATGGGGATCGATTTTGAGCAATTTTAAATTTGCGATTTTTCAAATTTTCAAACGCTTATATCTCGCTTATTTGCATGATAGCGTAAAACGAATGCTTATATAGTATCAACAATAATTATACCTACCACCAGAATTAATGGGGATCGATTTTGAGCAATTTTAAATTTGCGATTTTTATAATTTTCAAACGCTTATATCTCGCTTATTTGCAATGATAGCGCAAAACGTATGCTTATTTAGTATCAACAATAATTATACCTACCACCAGAATTAATGGGGATCGATTTTGAGCAATTTTAAATTTGCGATTTTTCAAATTTTCAAACGCTTATATCTCGCTTATTTGCAATGATAGCGAAAAACGAATGCTTATTTAGTATCAAGAATAATTATACCTACCACCAGAATTAATAAGGATCGATTTTGAGCAATTTTAAATTTGCGATTTTTCAAATTTTCAAACGCTTATATCTCGCTTATTTGCAATGATAGCGAAAAACGAATGCTTATTTAGTATCAACAATAATTATACCTACCACCAGAATTAATGGGGATCGATTTTGAGCAATTTTAAATTTGCGATTTTTCAAATTTTCAAACGCTTATATCTCGCTTATTTGCAATGATAGCGAAAAACGAATGCTTATTTAGTATCAACAATAATTATACCTACCACCAGAATTAATGGGGATCGATTTTGAGCAATTTTAAATTTGCGATTTTTCAAATTTTCAAACGCTTATATCTCGCTTATTTGCAATGATAGCGAAATAACGAATGCTTATTTAGTATCAACAATAATTATACCTACCACCAGAATTATTGGGGATCGATTTTGAGCAATTTTAAATTTGCGATTTTTCAAATTTTCAAACGCTTATATCTCGCTTATTTGCAATGATAGCGCAAAACGAATGCTTATTTAGTATCAACAATAATTATACCTACCACCAGAATTAATGGGGATCGATTTTGAGCAATTTTAAATTTGCGATTTTTCAAATTTTCAAACGCTTATATCTCGCTTATTTGCAATGATAGCGCAAAACGAATGCTTATTTAGTATCAACAATAATTGTACCTACCACCAGAATTAATGGGGATCGAGTTTGAGCAATTTTAAGTTTGCGATTTTTCAAATTTTCAAACGCTTATATCTCGCTTATTTGCAATTATAGCGCAAAACGAATGCTTATTTAGTATCAACAATAATTATACCTAACACCAGAATTAATGGGGATCGATTTTGAGCAATTTTAAATTTGCGATTTTTCAAATTTTCAAACGCTTATATCTCGCTTATTTGCAATGATAGCGAAAAACGAATGCTTATTTAGTATCAACAATAATTATACCTACCACCAGAATTAATGGGGATCGATTTTGAGCAATTTTAAATTTGCGATTTTTCAAATTTTCAAACGCTTATATCTCGCTTATTTGCAATGATAGCGAAATAACGAATGCTTATTTAGTATCAACAATAATTATACCTACCACCAGAATTATTGGGGATCGATTTTGAGCAATTTTAAATTTGCGATTTTTCAAATTTTCAAACGCTTATATCTCGCTTATTTGCAATGATAGCGCAAAACGAATGCTTATTTAGTATCAACAATAATTATACCTACCACCAGAATTAATGGGGATCGATTTTGAGCAATTTTAAATTTGCGATTTTTCAAATTTTCAAACGCTTATATCTCGCTTATTTGCAATGATAGCGCAAAACGAATGCTTATTTAGTATCAACAATAATTGTACCTACCACCAGAATTAATGGGGATCGAGTTTGAGCAATTTTAAGTTTGCGATTTTTCAAATTTTCAAACGCTTATATCTCGCTTATTTGCAATTATAGCGCAAAACGAATGCTTATTTAGTATCAACAATAATTATACCTAACACCAGAATTAATGGGGATCGATTTTGAGCAATTTTAAATTTGCGATTTTTCAAATTTTCAAACGCTTATATCTCGCTTATTTGCATGATAGCGTAAAACGAATGCTTATATAGTATCAACAATAATTATACCTACCACCAGTATTAATGGGGATCGATTTAGAGCAATTTTAAATTTGCGATTTTTCAAATTTTCAAACGCTTATATCTCGCTTATTTGCAATGATAGCACAAAACGAATGCTTATTTAGTATCAACAATAATTATACCTACCACCAGAATTAATGGGGATCGATTTTGAGCAATTTTAAATTTGCGATTTTTCAAATTTTCAAACGCTTATATCTCGCTTATTTGCAATGATAGCGAAATAACGAATGCTTATTTAGTATCAACAATAATTATACCTACCACCAGAATTATTGGGGATCGATTTTGAGCAATTTTAAATTTGCGATTACTCAAATTTTCAAACACTTATATCTCGCTTATTTGCAATGATAGCGCAAAACGAATGCTTATTTAGTATCAACAATAATTATACCTACCACCAGAATTAATGGGGATCGATTTTGAGCAATTTTAAATTTGCGATTTTTCAAATTTTCAAACGCTTATATCTCGCTTATTTGCAATGATAGCGAAAAACGAATGCTTATTTAGTATCAACAATAATTATACCTACCACCAGAATTAATAAGGATCGATTTTGAGCAATTTTAAATTTGCGATTTTTCAAATTTTCAAACGCTTATATCTCGCTTATTTGCAATGATAGCGCAAAACGAATGCTTATTTAGTATCAACAATAATTATACCTACCACCAGAATTAATATGGATCGATTTTGAGCAATTTTAAATTTGCGATTTTTCAAATTTTCAAACGCTTATATCTCGCTTATTTGAAATGATAGCGAAATAACGAATGCTTATTTAGTAATAACAATAATTATACCTACCACCAGAATTATTGGGGATCGATTTTGAGCAATTTTAAATTTGCGATTACTAAAATTTTCAAACGCTTATATCTCGCTTATTTGCAATGATAGCGCAAAACGAATGCTTATTTAGTATCAACAATAATTATACCTACCACCAGAATTAATGGGGATCGATTTTGAGCAATTTTAAATTTGCGATTTTTCAAATTTTCAAACGCTTATATCTCGCTTATTTGCAATGATAGCGAAATAACGAATGCTTATTTAGTATCAACAATAATTATACCTACCACCAGAATTATTGGGGATCGATTTTGAGCAATTTTAAATTTGCGATTTTTCAAATTTTCAAACGCTTATATCTCGCTTATTTGCAATGATAGCGAAATAACGAATGCTTATTTAGTATCAACAATAATTATACCTACCACCAGAATTATTGGGGATCGATTTTGAGCAATTTTAAATTTGCGATTTTTCAAATTTTCAAACGCTTATATCTCGCTTATTTGCAATGATAGCGCAAAACGAATGCTTATTTAGTATCAACAATAATTATACCTACCACCAGAATTAATGGGGATCGATTTTGAGCAATTTTAAATTTGCGATTTTTCAAATTTTCAAACGCTTATATCTCGCTTATTTGCAATGATAGCGCAAAACGAATGCTTATTTAGTATCAACAATAATTGTACCTACCACCAGAATTAATGGGGATCGAGTTTGAGCAATTTTAAGTTTGCGATTTTTCAAATTTTCAAACGCTTATATCTCGCTTATTTGCAATTATAGCGCAAAACGAATGCTTATTTAGTATCAACAATAATTATACCTAACACCAGAATTAATGGGGATCGATTTTGAGCAATTTTAAATTTGCGATTTTTCAAATTTTCAAACGCTTATATCTCGCTTATTTGCATGATAGCGTAAAACGAATGCTTATATAGTATCAACAATAATTATACCTACCACCAGTATTAATGGGGATCGATTTAGAGCAATTTTAAATTTGCGATTTTTCAAATTTTCAAACGCTTATATCTCGCTTATTTGCAATGATAGCACAAAACGAATGCTTATTTAGTATCAACAATAATTATACCTACCACCAGAATTAATGGGGATCGATTTTGAGCAATTTTAAATTTGCGATTTTTCAAATTTTCAAACGCTTATATCTCGCTTATTTGCAATGATAGCGAAATAACGAATGCTTATTTAGTATCAACAATAATTATACCTACCACCAGAATTATTGGGGATCGATTTTGAGCAATTTTAAATTTGCGATTACTCAAATTTTCAAACACTTATATCTCGCTTATTTGCAATGATAGCGCAAAACGAATGCTTATTTAGTATCAACAATAATTATACCTACCACCAGAATTAATGGGGATCGATTTTGAGCAATTTTAAATTTGCGATTTTTCAAATTTTCAAACGCTTATATCTCGCTTATTTGCAATGATAGCGAAAAACGAATGCTTATTTAGTATCAACAATAATTATACCTACCACCAGAATTAATAAGGATCGATTTTGAGCAATTTTAAATTTGCGATTTTTCAAATTTTCAAACGCTTATATCTCGCTTATTTGCAATGATAGCGCAAAACGAATGCTTATTTAGTATCAACAATAATTATACCTACCACCAGAATTAATATGGATCGATTTTGAGCAATTTTAAATTTGCGATTTTTCAAATTTTCAAACGCTTATATCTCGCTTATTTGAAATGATAGCGAAATAACGAATGCTTATTTAGTAATAACAATAATTATACCTACCACCAGAATTATTGGGGATCGATTTTGAGCAATTTTAAATTTGCGATTACTAAAATTTTCAAACGCTTATATCTCGCTTATTTGCAATGATAGCGCAAAACGAATGCTTATTTAGTATCAACAATAATTATACCTACCACCAGAATTAATGGGGATCGATTTTGAGCAATTTTAAATTTGCGATTTTTCAAATTTTCAAACGCTTATATCTCGCTTATTTGCAATGATAGCGAAATAACGAATGCTTATTTAGTATCAACAATAATTATACCTACCACCAGAATTATTGGGGATCGATTTTGAGCAATTTTAAATTTGCGATTACTCAAATTTTCAAACGCTTATATCTCGCTTATTTGCAATGATAGCGCAAAACGAATGCTTATTTAGTATCAACAATAATTATACCTACCACCAGAATTAATGGGGATCGATTTTGAGCAATTTTAAATTTGCGATTTTTCAAATTTTCAAACGCTTATATCTCGCTTATTTGCAATGATAGCGAAAAACGAATGCTTATTTAGTATCAACAATAATTATACCTACCACCAGAATTAATAAGGATCGATTTTGAGCAATTTTAAATTTGCGATTTTTCAAATTTTCAAACGCTTATATCTCGCTTATTTGCAATGATAGCGCAAAACGAATGCTTATTTAGTATCAACAATAATTATACCTACCACCAGAATTAATGGGTCGTCCGTGTCTGATCGGCCTTACGTCTGTTTGTCCAAACAGATCCATTTTCGAACCATTATTCGATCATACCTCGAGAAACTGACAAAAATAAAGGCAAAATAGAGGAAAATAATTGAAATTTCGGGGAAACTATTCGAATATGATCTTTTTTCTATCATGCCAAACTAATTTGACGAAATAATTGGCAAAATAGTGGAACAGAATTGAAATATCCCTGAAATTATCCGTTTTTTACCTTTTTTCGATCATACCGCGATAAAATGACGAAAATAAGGTTAGTCCATGCGTCTGTTCGTCCATGCATCTGTTCTTCCGTGCGACTGTTCGTCCTTTCATCTGTTCGTCCGTGCGTCTGTTCGTCCGTTTGTCTGTTCGTCCATACGTCTGTTTGTCCGAACAGGTCCTTTGTAAAACATTTTTTTAATCGTTTCTTGAAAAAAAGACGAAAATAAGTGAAAAATAGAGGAAAATAATTGAAATTTCGGTGAAATTATACGATTATTTGCTTTTTTCGATTATGCCTCGATAAACTGACGAAAATATGGTTTGTCCGTGCGTCTGTTCGTCGTTGCGTCAGTTCGTCCGTGCATCTGTTCGTCCATGCGTCTGTTCGTCCATGTGTTTGTTTGTCCGTGCGTCTGTTTGTTCGTACGTCTGTTCGTCCGTGCGTCTGTTCATCCGTGCGTCTGTTCGTCCGTGCGTCTGTTCGTTCCTTCGTCTGTTTTTCCGTGTGTCTTTTCGTCCGTGCGTCTGCTCTTCCGTGCGTCTGTTCGTCCGTGCATCTGTTCGTCCGTTCGTTTGTTCATCCGTGCGTCAGTTCGTCCGTGCGTCTGTTTGTCCGCGCGTCTGTTCGTCTGTTCGTCTGTTCATCCGTGCGTCAGTTCGTCCGTGCGTCTTTTCGTCCGTACGTCTGTTTGTCCGTGCGTTTTTTAATCCGTGCGTCTGTTCTTCCGTGCGTCAGTTCGTCCGTGCGTCTGTTCATCCGTGCGTGTTTTCGTCCGTGCGTTTTTTCGTCCGTGCGTCTGTTCATCCGTGCGTCTGTTCGTCCGTGCATCTGTTCGTCCGTGCGTCTGTTCGTCCATGTGTCTGATTGTCCGTGCGTCTGTTCGTCCGTGCGTCTTTTTGTCTCTGCGTCTTTTCGTCCGTGCGTCTGTACATCCATGCGTCTGTTCGTCCGTGCGTCAGTTCGTCCGTGCGTCTGTTTGTCCGTGCGTCTGTTTATTCGTACGTCTGTTCGTCCGGGCGTCTGTACATCCGTGCGTCTGTTCGTCCGTGCGGCTGTTCGTCCGTGCGTCTTTTCATCCGTACGTCTGTTTGTCCGTGCGTATTTTAATCCGTGCGTCTGTTCTTCCGTGCGTCTGTTTGTCCGTGCGTCTGTTCGTCCGTGCGTCTGTTCGTCCGTGCGTCTGTTTGTCCGTGCGTCTGTTCGTACTTCCATCTGTTCATCCGAGCGTCTGTTCATCCTTGCGTCTGTTCGTCCGTGCGTCTGTTCGTCCGTGCGTCTGCTCGTCCGTGGGTCTGTTCGTCCGTGCGTCTGTTTGTTCGTGCGTCTTTTCGTTCCAACTTCCGTTCTTCCGTGCGTCAACTCGTCCGTGCGTCTGTTCGTCCGTGCATCTGTTCGTCCGTGCATCTGTTCGTCCGTGTGTCTGCTCGTCCTTGCGTCTGTTCATCCGTGCGTCTGATCGACGTAACATCTATTTGTCTGAACATAAATCCGTTTTCGAACCTTTTTTCGATCATTACTTGAAAAAATAACGAACATAAGGGCGAAATAGTGGATAAAAATGGAAATTTCGGTGAAATTATCCATTCTCGAAACTTTTTTCGATCATACCTCTCTAAAATGACGAAAAATAAGGGGTAAATATAGGAACAAGATTGAAATATTGTGAATTCATTCGTTTTTTACCTTTTTTAGATCATACCTCGATATACTGACGAAAATATGGTTCGTCCGTGCGTCTTTTAGTCCGTGCGTCTGTTCTTCCGTTCGTCTGTTCGTCCGTGCGTCTGTTCGTCCTTGCGTCTTTTCGTCCGTGAGTCTGTTCGTCCGAGCGTCTGTACGACCGGATGTCTGTTGTTTCGTGTGTCTGTTCGGCGGTAAGTCCGTTCGTCCTTGGGTCTTTTGGTCCGTGTGTCTGTTCGTCCGTGCGTCTGTTTGTCCGCGCGTCTTTTCGTCCGTGCGTATGTTTGACCGAGCGTCTGTTCGTCCATTCTTCTGTTCGTCCGTACGTCTGCTTGTCAGAACCGGTCAGTTTTGAAACATTTTTTTCAATAATACCGTGAAAAAGTGACGAAAAAATTGGTGAAATAGAGAAAAAATTTGAAATTTCGCTTAAATTATACGTTTTTGACATTTTTTTGATCATGCCCCGATAAAATGATGAATATAATGACAAAATAGAGGAATACAATTTAAATTTCGGTGAAATTATCCGTTTTCGAAACTAATTTCGAACCTACCTCGATATAAAGACGAAAATAAGAGCAGAATAGAGGAAAAAATAGAAATTTCGGTGAAATTATCCGTTTTTTACCTTTTTTCGAACATACCTCGATAAAATGACGAAAATAAGGTTCGTCTGTGCGTATGGTCGTCCGTGAGTCTGTTCGTCCGATCATCTGTTCGTCCGTACGTCTGTTTGTCCGGAGAGGTCCGTTGTCAAACATTTTTTCAATCGTTTCTTGAAAAAATGACGAAAATAATGGCAAAATAGAGGAAAATAATTGTAATTTCAGTTAAATTATCCGTTATTGGAACTTTTTTCGATCATTCCTTGAAATAATGACGAAAATAAGGGCAAAATAGAGGAAAATAATTGAAAATTCGATGAAAATATCCGCATTCGAAAATTTTTTCAAATTTAACTCAAAAAATGTCAAGATTAAGTGCAAAATAGAGGAATACAATTGAAATTTCGGTAAATTATTTCGACGAAAATAAGGTTCGTAGGTCCACCTGTTTGTCCTTGCGTCTGTTCGTCCGTGCGTCTGTTCGTTCGTGCGCCTGTTCGTATTTGCGTCTGTTCGTCCGTGTCTGATCGGCCTTACGTCTGTTTGTCCAAACAGATCCATTTTCGAACCATTATTCGATCATACCTCGAGAAACTGACAAAAATAAAGGCAAAATAGAGGAAAATAATTGAAATTTCGGGGAAACTATTCGATTATGATCTTTTCCGTTTTTTACCTTTTTTCGATCATACCGCGATAAAATGACGAAAATAAGGTTAGTCCATTCGTCTGTTCGTCCATGCATTGTTCTTCCGTGCGACTGTTCGTCCTTTAATCTGTTCGTCCGGGTGTTTGTTCGTCCGTGCATCTGTTCGTCCGTGCGTCTGTTCGTCCGAGCGTCTGTTCGTCCGTGCGTATCTTTGTTCCTGCGTCTGTTCATCCGTTCGTCTGTTCGTCCATACGTTTGTTTTTCCGAACAGATCCGTTTTCGAACCTTTTTTCGATCATACCTCGATAAAATGACGACTATAAGGGCAGAACAGAAGAAAAAAATTTAAATTTCAGTGAAATTATCTTTCTCCGAAAATATTTTCGACCATATCTTGATTAAATGACGAAAATCTTTGCAAAATAGAGGAAAAAAATGTAGATATCGGAGAAATTATCCGTTTTTGAAGTTTTTTCTATCAAACCTCGATATAATGACGATATTATTGGCAGAATATAGGAAAAAATTGAAATATCGGTGACATTATCCGTTTTGAAAATGTTTTGTTCTTATCTCGAAAAAATGTCAAAATTAAGGTAAAAATAGACGGAAAAAATTAAAATTTCGGGGAATTTTCCTTTATCAAATATATTTTCGATCATATCTCGTTAAAATGACGAAAATAAGGTTTTTCGGTTCGTCTGTTAGTCCATGCGTCTGCTATTTCGTGCGATTGTTCGGCCGTCCATCTGTTCGTCCGTGCGTCTGTTCGTCCGTTTGTCTGTTCGTCCGTACGTCTGTTTGTCCGAACAGGTCTATTGTAAAACATTTTTTCAATCGTTTCTTGAAAAAAAGACGAAAATAAGTGAAAAATAGAGGAAAATAATTGAAATTTCGGTGAAATTATACGATTATTTGCTTTTTTCGATTATGCCTCGATAAAATGACGAAAATATTGGCAAAATAGAGGAAAATAATTGAAATTTCTGTAAAATTATCCGATATTGAAACATTTTTCGAACATACCTCTCTAAAATGACGAAAAATAAGGGGTAAATATAGGAACAAGATTGAAATATTGTGAATTCTTTCGTTTTTTACCTTTTTTAGATCATACCTCGATAAACTGACGAAAATAAGGTTAGTCCATGCGTACGTTCGTCCATGCATCTGTTCTTCCGTGCGACTGTTCGTCCTTTCATCTGTTCGTCCGGGTGTTTGTTCGTCGGTGCATCTGTTCGTCCGTGCGTCTGTTCGTCCTTGCGTCTTTTCGTCCGTGTGTCTGTTCGTCCGAGCATCTGTTCGTCCGTACGTCTGTTTGTCCGGAGAGGTCCGTTGTCAAACATTTTTTCAATCGTTTCTTGAAAAAATGACGAAAATAATGGCAAAATAGAGGAAAATAATTGTAATTTCAGTTAAATTATCCGTTATTGGAACTTTTTTCGATCATTCCTTGAAATAATGACGAAAATAAGGGCAAAATAGAGGAAAATAATTGAAAATTCGATGAAAATATCCGCATTCGAAAATTTTTTCAAATTTAACTCAAAAAATGTCAAGATTAAGTGCAAAATAGAGGAATACAATTGAAATTTCGGTGAATTATTTCGACGACAATAAGGTTCATAGGTCCACCTGTTTGTCCTTGCGTCTGTTCGTCCTTGCGTCTGTTCGTTCGTGCGCCTGTTCGTATTAGCGTCTGTTCGTCCGTGTCTGATCGGCCTTACGTCTGTTTGTCCAAACAGATCCATTTTCGAACCATTATTCGATCATACCTCGAGAAACTGACAAAAATAAAGGCAAAATAGAGGAAAATAATTGAAATTTCGGGGAAACTATTCGATTATGATCTTTTTTCTATCATGCCTAACTAATTTGACGAAATAATTGGCAAAATAGTGGAACAGAATTGAAATATCCCTGAAATTATCCGTTTTTTACCTTTTTTCGATCATACCGCGATAAAATGACGAAAATAAGGTTAGTCCATGCGTCTGTTCGTCCATGCATCTGTTCTTCCGTGCGACTGTTCGTCCTTTCATCTGTTCGCCCGCGTGTTTGTTCGTCCCTGCATCTGTTCGTCCGTGCGTCTGTTCGTCCGAGCGTCTGTTCGTCCGTGCGTATCTTCGTTCCTGCGTCTGTTCATCCGTTCGTCTGTTCGTCCATACGTTTGTATTTCCGAACAGATCCGTTTTCGAACCTTTTTTCGATCATACCTCGATAAAAGACGACTATAAGGGCAGAACAGAAGAAAAAAATTTAAATTTCAGTGAAATTATCTTTCTCCAAAAATATTTTCGACCATATCTTGATTAAATGACGAAAATCAGTGCAAAATAGAGGAAAAAAATGTAGATATCGGAGAAATTATCCGTTTTTGAAGTTTCTTCTATCAAACCTCGATAAAATGACGATATTAGGGGCAGAATATAGGAAAAAATTGAAATATCGGTGACATTATCCGTTTTGAAAATTTTTTGTTCTTATCTCGAAAAAATGTCAAAATTTAGGTTAAATTAGACGGAAAAAATTAAAATTTCGGGGAATTTTCCTTTATCAAATATATTTTCGATCATATCTCGTTAAAATGACGAAAATAAGTTTTTTCGGTTCGTCTGGTAGTCCATGCGTCTGCTATTTCGTGCGATTGTTCGGCCGTCCATCTGGTCGTCCGTGCGTCTGTTCGTCCGTTTGTCTGTTCGTCCGTACGTCTGTTTGTCCGAACAGGTCCTTTGTCAAACATTTTTTCAATCGTTTCTTGAAAAAAAAAAGAAAATAAGTGAAAAATAGAGGAAAATAATTGAAATTTCGGTGAAATTATACGATTATTTGCTTTTTTCGATTATGCCTCGTTAAAATGACGAAAATAATGGCAAAATAGAGGAAAATAATTGAAATTTCTGTAAAATTATCCGATATTGAAACATTTTTCGAACATACCTCTCTAAAATGACGAAAAATAAGGCAAAATATAGGAACAAGATTGAAATATTGTGAATTCATTCGTTTTTTACCTTTTTTAGATCATACCTCGATAAACTGACGAAAATATGGTTTGTCCGTGCGTCTGTTCGTCGTTGCGTCAGTTCGTCCGAGCATCTGTTCGTCCATGCGTCTGTTCGTCCATGTGTTTGTTTGTCCGTGCGTCTGTTTGTTCGTACGTCTGTTCGTCCGTGCGTCTGTTCGTCCGTGCGGCTGTTCGTCCGTGCTTCTGTTCGTCCGTGCGTCTGTTCGTTCCTTCGTCTGTTTGTCCGTGTGTCTTTTCGTCCGTGCGTCTGCTCTTCCGTGCGTCTGTTCGTCCGTGCATCTGTTCATCCGTTCGTTTGTTCATCCGTGCGGCAGTTCGTCCGTGCGTCTGTTTGTCCGCGCGTCTGTTCGTCTGTGCGTCTGTTCATCCGTGCGTCAGTTCGTCCGTGCGTCTTTTCGTCCGTACGTCTGTTTGTCCGTGCGTATTTTAATCCGTGCGTCTGTTCGTCCGTGCATCTGTTCATCCCTGCGTTTTTTCGTCCGTGCGTTTTTTCGTCCGTGCGTCTGTTCATCCGTGCGTCTGTTCGTCCGTGCATCTGTTCGTCCGTGCGTCTGTTCGTCAATGTGTCTGATTGTCCGTGCGTCTGTTCGTCCGTGCGTCTTTCTGTCTCTGCGTCTTTTCGTCCGTGCGTCTGTACATCCATGCGTCTGTTCGTCCGTGCGTAAGTTCGTCCGTGCGTCTGTTTGTCCGTGCGTCTGTTCGTCTGTGCGTCTGTTCATCCGTGCGTCAGTTCGTCCGTGCGTCTTTTCGTCCGTACGTCTGTTTGTCCGTGCGTTTTTTAATCCGTGCGTCTGTTCTTCCGTGCGTCTGTTCGTCCGTGCGTCTGTTCATCCGTGCGTTTTTTCGTCCGTGCGTTTTTTCTTCCGTGCGTCTGTTCATCCGTGCGTCTGTTCGTCCGTGCATCTGTTCGTCCGTGCGTCTGTTCGTCCATGTGTCTGATTGTCCGTGCGTCTGTTCGTCCGTGCGTCTTTTTGTCTCTGCGTCTTTTTGTCCGTGCGTCTGTACATCCGTGCGTCTGTTCGTTCGTGCGCCTGTTCGTATTTGCGTCTGTTCGTCCGTGTCTGATCGGTTTTACGTCTGTTTGTCCAAACAGATCCATTTTCGAACCATTATTCGATCATACCTCGAGAAACTGACAAAAATAAAGGCAAAATAGAGGAAAATAATTGAAATTTCGGGGAAACTATTCGATTATGATCTTTTTTCTATCATGCCTAACTAATTTGACGAAATAATTGGCAAAATAGTGGAACAGAATTGAAATATCCCTGAAATTATCCGTTTTTTACCTTTTTTCGATCATACCGCGATAAAATGACGAAAATAAGGTTAGTCCATTCGTCTGTTCGTCCATGCATCTGTTCATCCGTGCGACTGTTCGTCCTTTCATCTGTTCGTCCGGGTGTTTGTTCGTCCGTGCATCTGTTCGTCCGTGCGTCTGTTCGTCCGAGCGTCTGTTCGTCCGTGCGTATCTTTGTTCCTGCGTCTGTTCATCCGTTCGTCTGTTCGTCCATACGTTTGTTTTTCCGAACAGATCCGTTTTCGAACCTTTCTTCGATCATACCTCGATAAAATGTCGACTATAAGGGCAGAACAGAAGAAAAAAATTGAAATTTCGCTGAAATTATACGTTTTTGACATTTTTTTGATCATGCCCCGATAAAATGATGAATATAATGACAAAATAGAGGAATAAAATTTAAATTTCGGTGAAATTATCCGTTTTCGAAACTAATTTCGAACCTACCTCGATATAATGACGAAAATAAGAGCAGAATAGAGGAATAAATAGAAATTTCGGTGAAATTATCCGTTTTTTACCTTTTTTCGAACATACCTCGATAAAATGACGAAAATAAGGTTCGTCTGTGCGTATGGTCGTCCGTGAGTCTGTTCGTCCGATCATCTGTTCGTCCGTACGTCTGTTTGTCCGGAGAGGTCCGTTGTCAAACATTTTTTCAATCGTTTCTTGAAAAAATGACGAAAATAATGGCAAAATAGAGGAAAATAATGGTAATTTCAGTTAAATTATCCGTTATTGGAACTTTTTTCGGTCATTCCTTGAAATAATGACGAAAATAAGGGCAAAATAGAGGAAAGTAATTGAAAATTCGATGAAAATATCCGCATTCGAAAATTTTTTCAAATTTAACTCAAGAAATAACATGATTAAGTGCAAAATAGAGGAATACAATTGAAATTTCGGTGAATTATTTCGACGAAAATAAGGTTCGTAGGTCCACCTGTTTGTCCTTGCGTCTGTTCGTCCGTGCGTCTGTTCGTTCGTGCGCCTGTTCGTATTTGCGTCTGTTCGTCCGTGTCTGATCGGCCTTACGTCTGTTTGTCCAAACAGATCCATTTTCGAACCATTATTCGATCATACCTCGAGAAACTGACAAAAATAAAGGCAAAATAGAGGAAAATAATTGAAATTTCGGGGAAACTATTCGATTATGATCTTTTTTCTATCATGCCTAACTAATTTGACGAAATAATTGGCAAAATAGTGGAACAGAATTGAAATATCCCTGAAATTATCCGTTTTTTACCTTTTTTCGATCATACCGCGATAAAATGACGAAAATAAGGTTAGTCCATGCGTCTGTTCGTCCATGCATCTTTTCTTCCGTGCGACTGTTCGTCCTTTCATCTGTTCGTCCGGGTGTTTGTTCGTCCGTGCAACTGTTTGTCCGTGCGTCTGTTCGTCCGTGTGTCTGCTCGTCCTTGCGTCTGTTCATCCGTGCGTCTGATCGACCTAACATCTATTTGTCTGAAAATAAATCCGTTTTCGAACCTTTTTTCGATCATTACTTGAAAAAATAACGAACATAAGGGCGAAATAGTGGATAAAAATGGAAATTTCGGTGAAATTATCCATTCTCGAAACTTTTTTCGATCATACCTCTCTAAAATGACGAAAAATAAGGGGTAAATATAGGAACAAGATTGAAATATTGTGAATTCATTCGTTTCTTACCTTTTTTAGATCATACATCGATAAACTGACGAAAATATGGTTCGTCCGTGCGTCTTTTAGTCCGTGCGTCTGTTCTTCCGTTCGTCTGTTCGTCCGTGCGTCTGTTCGTCCTTGCGTCTTTTCGTCCGTGTGTTTGTTCGTCCGAGCGTCTGTACGACCGGATGTCTGTTGTTTCGTGTGTCTGTTCGGCGGTAAGTCCGTTCGTCCTTGGGTCTTTTGGTCCGTGTGTCTGTTCGTCCGTGCGTCTGTTTGTCCGCGCGTCTTTTCGTCCGTACGTCTGTTTGTCCGTGCGTTTTTTAATCCGTGCGTCTGTTCTTCCATGCATCTGTTCTTCCGTGCGACTGTTCGTCCTTTCATCTGTTCGTCCGGGTGTTTGTTCGTCCGTGCATCTGTTCGTCTGTGCGTCTGTTCGTCCGAGCGTCTGTTCGTCCGTGCGTCTGAACGACCGGATGTCTGTTGTTTCGTGCGTCTATTCGGCGGTAAGTCCGTTCGTCCTTGGGTCTTTTGGTCCGTGTGTCTGTTCGTCCGTGAGTCTGTTTGTCCGCGCGTCTTTTCGTCCGTGCGTATTTTTGACCGAGCGTCGGTTCGTCCATTCTTCTGTTCGTCCGTACGTCTGCTTGTCAGAACAGGTCAGTTTTGAAACATTTTTTTCAATAATACCGTGAAAAAATGACGAAAAAATGGGTGAAATTGAGAAAAAAATTGAAATTTCGCTGAAATTATACGTTTTTGACATTTTTTTGATCATGCCCCGATAAAATGATGAATATAATGACAAAATAGAGGAATAAAATTTAAATTTCGGTGAAATTATCCGTTTTCGAAACTAATTTCGAACCTACCTCGATATAATGACGAAAATAAGAGCAGAATAGAGGAATAAATAGAAATTTCGGTGAAATTATCCGTTTTTTACCTTTTTTCGAACATACCTCGATAAAATGACGAAAATAAGGTTCGTCTGTGCGTATGGTCGTCCGTGAGTCTGTGCGTCCGATCATCTGTTCGTCCGTACGTCTGTTTGTCCGGAGAGGTCCGTTGTCAAACATTTTTTCAATCGTTTCTTGAAAAAATGACGAAAATAATGGCAAAATAGAGGAAAATAATGGTAATTTCAGTTAAATTATCCGTTATTGGAACTTTTTTCGGTCATTCCTTAAATAATGACGAAAATAAGGGCAAAATAGAGGAAAGTAATTGAAAATTCGATGAAAATATCCGCATTCGAAAATTTTTTCAAATTTAACTCAAGAAATGTCATGATTAAGTGCAAAATAGAGGAATACAATTGAAATTTCGGTGAATTATTTCGACGAAAATAAGGTTCGTAGGTCCACCTGTCTGTCCTTGCGTCTGTTCGTCCGTGCGTCTGTTCGTCCTTGCGTCTTTTCGTCCGTGTGTTTGTTCGTCCGAGCGTCTGTACGACCGGATGTCTGTTGTTTCGTGTGTCTGTTCGGCGGTAAGTCCGTTCGTCCTTGGGTCTTTTGGTCCGTGTGTCTGTTCGTCCGTGCGTCTGTTTGTCCGCGCGTCTTTTCGTCCGTGCGTATGTTTGACCGAGCGTCTGTTCGTCCATTCTTCTGTTCGTCCGTACGTCTGCTTGTCAGAACAGGTCAGTTTTGAAACATTTTTTTCAATAATACCGTGAAAAAATGACGAAAAAATGGGTGAAATAGAGAAAAAAATTGAAATTTCGCTGAAATTATACGTTTTTGACATTTTTTTGATCATGCCCCGATAAAATGATGAATATAATGACAAAATAGAGGAATAAAATTTAAATTTCGGTGAAATTATCCGTTTTCGAAACTAATTTCGAACCTATCTCGATATAATGACGAAAATAAGAGCAGAATAGAGGAATAAATAGAAATTTCGGTGAAATTATCCGTTTTTTACCTTTTTTCGAACATACCTCGATAAAATGACGAAAATAAGGTTCGTCTGTGAGTATGGTCGTCCGTGAGTCTGTTCGTCCGATCATCTGTTCGTCCGTACGTCTGTTTGTCCGGAGAGGTCCGTTGTCAAACATTTTTTCAATCGTTTCTTGAAAAAATGACGAAAATAATGGCAAAATAGAGGAAAATAATTGTAATTTCAGTTAAATTATCCGTTATTGGAACTTTTTTCGGTCATTCCTTGAAATAATGACGAAAATAAGGGCAAAATACAGGAAAATAATTGAAAATTCGATGAAAATATCCGCATTCGAAAATTTTTTCAAATTTAACTCAAAAAATGTCAAGATTAAGTGCAAAATGGAGGAATACAATTGAAATTTCGGTGAATTATTTCGACGAAAATAAGGTTCGTAGGTCCACCTGTTTGTCCTTGCGTCTGTTCGTCCGTGCGTCTGTTCGTTCGTGCGCCTGTTCGTATTTGCGTCTGTTCGTCCGTGTCTGATCGGCCTTACGTCTGTTTGTCCAAACAGATCCATTTTCGAACCATTATTCGATCATACCTCGAGAAACTGACAAAAATAAAGGCAAAATAGAGGAAAATAATTGAAATTTCGGGGAAACTATTCGATTATGATCTTTTTTCTATCATGCCTAACTAATTTGACGAAATAATTGGCAAAATAGTGGAACAGAATTGAAATATCCCTGAAATTATCCGTTTTTTACCTTTTTTCGATCATACCGCGATAAAATGACGAAAATAAGGTTAGTCCATGCGTCTGTTCGTCCATGCATCTGTTCTTCCGTGCGACTGTTCGTCCTTTCATCTGTTCGTCCGGGTGTTTGTTCGTCCGTGCATCTGTTCGTCCGTGCGTCTGTTCGTCCGAGCGTCTGTTCGTCCGTGCGTCTGTTCGTCCGAGCGTCTGTTCGTCCGTGCGTATCTTCGTTCCTGCGTCTGTTCATCCGTTCGTCTGTTCGTCCATACGTTTGTTTTTCCGAACAGATCCGTTTTCGAACCTTTTTTCGATCATACCTCGATAAAATGACGACTATAAGGGCAGAACAGAAGAAAAAAATTTAAATTTCAGTGAAATTATCTTTCTCCGAAAATATTTTCGACCATATCTTGATTAAATGACGAAAATCAGTGCAAAATAGAGGAAAAAAATGTAGATATCGGAGAAATTATCCGTTTTTGAAGTTTTTTCTATCAAACCTCGATAAAATGACGATATTAGGGGCAGAATATAGGAAAAAATTGAAATATCGGTGACATTATCCGTTTTGAAAATTTTTTGTTCTTATCTCGAAAAAATATCAAAATTAAGGTAAAAATAGACGGAAAAAATTAAAATTTCGGGGAATTTTCCTTTATCAAATATATTTTCGATCATATCTCGTTAAAATGACGTAAATAAGGTTTTTCGGTTCGTCTGTTAGTCCATGCGTCTGCTATTTCGTGCGATTGTTCGGCCGTCCATCTGTTCGTCCGTGCGTCTGTTCGTCCGTTTGTCAGTTCGTCCGTACGTCTGTTTGTCCGAACAGGTCCATTGTAAAACATTTTTTCAATCGTTTCTTGAAACAAAGACGAAAATAAGTGAAAAATAGAGGAAAATAATTGAAATTTCAGTGAAATCATACGATTATTTGCATTTCCGATTATGCCTCGATTAAATGACGAAAATAATGGCAAAATAGAGAAAAATAATTGAAATTTCTGTAAAATTATCCGATATTGAAACATTTTTCGAACATACCTCTCTAAAATGACGAAAAATAAGGGGTAAATATAGGAACAAGATTGAAATATTGTGAATTCATTCGTTTTTTTACCTTTTTTAGATCATACCTCGATAAACTGACGAAAATATGGTTTGTCCGTGCGTCTGTTCGTCGTTGCGTCAGTTCGTCCGTGCATCTGTTCGTCCATGCGTCTGTTCGTCCATGTGTTAGTTTGTCCGTGCGTCTGTTTGTTCTTACGTCTGTTCGTCCGTGCGTCTGTTCATCCGTGCGTCTGTTCGTCCGTGTGTCTTTTCGTCTGTGCGTCTGATCGTCCGTGCGTCTGTTCGTCCGTGCATCTGTTCGTCCGTTCGTTTGTTTGTCCGTGCGTCTGTTTGTCCGTGCGTCTGTTCTTCCGTGCGTCTGTTCGTCCGTGCGTCTGTTAGTCCGTGCGTCTGTTCGTCCGTGCGTCTCTTCGTCCGTGCGTCTGCTTGTCCGTGCGTTTTTTAATCCGTGCGTCTGTTCTTCCGTGCGTCTGTTCGTCCGTGCGTCTGTTCATCCGTGCGTTTTTTCGTCCGTGCGTTTTTTCGTCCGTGCGTCTGTTCATCCGTGCGTCTGTTCGTCCGTGCATCTGTTCGTCCGTGCGTCTGTTCGTCCATGTGTCTGATTGTCCGTGTGTCTGTTTGTCCGTGCGTCTTTACATCCATGCGTCTGTTCGTCCGTGCATCTGTTCGCCCGTGCCTTTGCTCGTCCGTGCGTCTGTTCGTCCGTGAAAAAATAACGAACATAAGGGCGAAATAGTGGATAAAAATTGAAATTTCGGTGAAATTATCCATTTTCGAAACTATTTTCGGCCATACCTTTCAAAAAGTGACGTAAAATAAGGGGTAAATATAGGAAGAAGATTGAAATATCGGTGATTTCATTCGTTTTTTACCTTTTTTTTTATCATACCTCGATAAACTGACGGAAATAAGGTTTGTCCGTGCGTCTGTGCGTCCGTGCGTCTGTTCATCCGTGCGTCTGTTTGTCCCTGCGTCTGTTCGTGCGTGGGTCAGTCCGTCTGTCCCGTACTGTACTGCCTCACTCCCTCGTCCACACGTGGCGCTAGTCGTCTATCCGCAACCGTAGGCGGCGTACTCTCGACCGACGTATCCTGACGTATTACTCCGCGTGACGTCATAGATGATTTTCCTTTCTAACACGTGCGTCTGTTTGTCCGTGCGTCTTTTCGTTCGTGCGTCTATTCTTACGTGTGTCTGGTCGTCCGTGCGTCTGTTCGTCCGTGCGTCTGTTCGTCCGTGCGTCTGTTCGTCCGTGCGTCTGTTCGTCTGTGCGTCTGTTTTCCGTGCGTCTGTTCCTCCGTGCGTCTGTTCGTCCGTGCGTCTGTTCTTCCGTGCGTCTGTTCGTCCGTGCGTCTGTTCGTCCGTGCGTCTGTTTTTCCGTGCGTCTGGTTGTCCGTGCGTCTGTTCCTCCGTGCGTCTGATCATCCGTGCGTCTGTTAGTCCGTGCGTCTGTTTGTCCGGAGAGGTCCGTTGTCAAACATTTTTTCAATCGTTTCTTGAAAAAATGACGAAAATAATGGCAAAACAGAGGAAAATAATAAATTTAATTTCAGTTAAATTATCCGTTATTGGAACTTTTTTCGATCATTCCTTGAAATAATGACTAAAATAAGGGCAAAATAGAGGAAAATAATTGAAAATTCGATGAAAATATCCGCATTCGAAAATTTTTTCAAATTTAACTCAAAAAATGTCAAGATTAAGTGCAAAATAGAGGAATACAATTGAAATTTCGGTGAATTATTTCGACGAAAATAAGGTTCGTAGGTCCACCTGTTTGTCCTTGCGTCTGTTCGTCCGTGCGTCTGTTCGTTCGTGCGCCTGTTCGTATTTGCGTCTGTTCGTCCGTGTCTGATCGGCCTTACGTCTGTTTGTCCAAACAGATCCATTTTCGAACCATTATTCGATCATACCTCGAGAAACTGACAAAAATAAAGGTAAAATAGAGGAAAATAATTGAAATTTCGGGGAAACTATTCGATTATGATCTTTTTTCTATCATGCCTAACTAATTTGACGAAATAATTGGCAAAATAGTGGAACAGAATTGAAATATCCCTGAAATTATCCGTTTTTTACCTTTTTTCGATCATACCGCGATAAAATGACGAAAATGAGGTTAGTCCATGCGTCTGTTCGTCCATGCATCTGTTCTTCCGTGCGACTGTTCGTCCTTTCATCTGTTCGTCCGGGTGTTTGTTCGTCCGTGCATCTGTTCGTCCGTGCGTCTGTTCGTCCGAGCGTCTGTTCGTCCGTGCGTATCTTCGTTCCTGCGTCTGTACATCCGTTCGTCTGTTCGTCCATACGTTTGTTTTTCCCAACACATCCGTTTTCGAAACTTTCTTCGATCATACCTCGATAAAATGACGACTATAAGGGCAGAACAGAAGAAAAAATTTAAATTTCAGTGAAATAATCTTTCTCTGAAAATATTTTCGACCATATCTTGATTAAATGACGAAAATCAGTGCAAAATAGAGGAAAAAAATGTAGATATCGGAGAAATTATCCGTTTTTGAAGTTTTTTCTATCAAACCTCGATAAAATGACGATATTATTGCAGAATATAGGAAAAAATTGAAATATTGGTGACATTATCCGTTTTGAAAATTTCTTGTTCTTATCTCGAAAAAATGTGAAAATTAAGGTAAAAATAGACGGAAAAAATTAAAATTTCGGGGAATTTTCCTTTATCAAATATATTTTCGAGCATATCTCGTTATAATGACGAAAATAAGGTTTTTCGGTTCGTCTGTTAGTCCATGCGTCTGCTATTTCGTGCGATTGTTCGGCCGTCCATCTGTTCGTCCGTGCGTCTGTTCGTCCGTTTGTCTGTTCGTCCGTACGTCTGTTTGTCCGAACAGGTCCTTTGTCAAACATTTTTTCAATCGTTTCTTGAAAAAAAGACGAAAATAAGTGAAAAATAGAGGAAAATAATTGAAATTTCGGTGAAATTATACGATTATTTTCTTTTTTCGATGATGCCTCGATAAAATGACGAAAATAATGGCAAAATAGAGGAAAATAATTGAAATTTTTTAAAATTATCCGATATTGAAAGATTTTTCGAACATACCTCTCTAAAATGACGAAAAATAAGGGGTAAATATAGGAACAAGATTGAAATATTGTGAATTCATTCGTTTTTTACTTTTTTTAGACCATACGTCGATAAACTGACGAAAATGTGGTTTATCCGTGCGTCTGTTCGTCGTTGCGTCAGTTCGTCCGTGCATCTGTTCGTCCATGCGTCTGTTCGTCCATGTGTTTGTTTGTCCGTGCGTCTGTTTGTTCGTACGTCTGTTCGTCCGTGCGTCTGTTCATCCGTGCGTCTTTTCGTCCGTGCGGCTGCTCTTCCGTGCGTCTGTTCGTCCGTGCATCTGTTCGTCTGTGCGTCTGTTCATCCGTGCGTCAGTTCGTCCGTGCGTCTGTTTGTCCGTGCGTCTGTTTGTCCGTGCGTCTGTTCGTCTGTGCGTCTGTTCATCCGTGCGTCAGTTCGTCCGTGCGTCTTTTCGTACGTACGTTTGTTTGTCCGTGCGTTTTTCAATCCGTGCGTCTGTTCTTCCGTGCGTCTGTTCGTCCGTGCGTCTGTTCATCCGTGCGTTTTTTCGTTCGTGCGTTTTTTCGTCCGTGCGTCTGTTCATCCGTGCGTCTGTTCGTCCGTGCATCTGTTCGTCCGTGCGTCTGTTCGTCCATGTGTCTGATTGTCCGTGCGTCTGTTCGTCCGTTCGTCTTTTTGTCTCTGCGTCTTTTCGTCCGTGCGTCTGTACATCCATGCGTCTGTTCGTCCGTGCACCTGTTCGTCCGTGCCTTTGCTCGTCCGTGCGTCTGTTCGTCCGTGAAAAAATAACGAACATAAGGGCGAAATAGTGGATATAAATTGAAATTTCGGTGAAATTATCCATTTTCGAAACTATTTTCGGCCATACCTTTCAAAAAGTGACGTAAAATAAGGGGTAAATATAGGAAGAAGATTGATTTCATTTGTTTTTTACCTTTTTTTTGATCATACCTCGATAAACTGACGAAAATAAGGTTTGTCCGTGCGTCTGTGCGTCCGTGCGTCTGTTCATCCGTGCGTCTGTTTGTCCCTGCGTCTGTTCGTCCGTGGGTCAGTCCGTCTGTCCCGTACTGTACTGCCTCACTCCCTCTTCCACACGTGGTGTGGCGTCTATCCGCAACCGTAGGCGGCGTACTCTCGACCGACGTATCCTGACGTATTACTCCGCGTGACGTCATAGATGATTTTCCTTTATAACACGTGCGTCTGTTTGTCCGTGCGTCTTTTCGTTCGTGCGTCTACTCTTACGTGTGTCTGGTCGTCCGTGCGTCTGTTCGTCCGTGCGTCTGTTCGTCCGTGCGTCTGTTCGTCCGTGCGTCTGTTCGTCTGTGCGTCTGTTTTCCGTGCGTCTGTTCCTCCGTGCGTCTGTTCGTTCGTGCGTCTGTTCTTCCGTGCGTCTGTTCGTCCGTGCGTCTGTTCGTCCGTGCGTCTGTTTTTCCGTGCGTCTGGTTGTCCTTGCGTCTGTTCCTCCGTGCGTCTGTTCATCCGTGCGTCTGTAAGTCCGTGCGTCTGTTTGTCCGTGCGTCAGTTCGTTCGTGCGTCTGTTCGTCCATTCGTCTGTTCGTCCGTGCGTCTGTTTGTCCGTGCGTCTGTTTTTCCGTGCGTCTGTTCTTCCGTGTCTGATCGGCCTTACGTCTGTTTGTCCAAACAGATCCATTTTCGAACCATTATTCGATCATACCTCGAGAAACTGACAAAAATAAAGGCAAAATAGAGGAAAATAATTGAAATTTAAGGGATTATGATCTTTTTTCTATCATGCATAACTAATTTGACGAAATAATTGGCAAAGTAGTGGAACAGAATTGAAATATCCCTGAAATTTCCGTTTTTTACCTTTTTTCGATCATACCGCGATAAAATGACGAAAATAAGGTTAGTCCATTCATCTGTTCGTCCATGCATCTGTTCTTCCGTGCGACTGTTCGTCCATACGTTTGTTTTTCCGAAAAGATCCGTTTTCGAACCTTTTTTCGATCATACCTCGATAAAATGACGACTATAAGGGCAGAACAGAAGAAAAAAATTTAAATTTCAGTGAAATTATCCGTTTTTGAAGTTTTTTCTATCAAACCTCGATAAAATGACGATATTAGGGGCAGAATATAGGAAAAAATTGAAATATCGGTGACATTATCCGTTTTGAAAATTTTTTGTTCTTATCTCGAAAAAATGTCAAAATTAAGGTAAAAATTGACGGAAAAAATTAAAATTGCGGGGATTTTTCCTTTATCAAATATAATGTCGATCATATCTCGTTAAAATGACGTAAATAAGGTTTTTCGGTTCGTATGTTAGTCCATGCGTCTGCTATTTCGTGCGATTGTTCGGCCGTCCATCTGTTCGTCCGTGCGTCTGTTCGTCCGTTTGTCTGTTCGTCCGTACGTCTGTTTGTCCGAACAGTTCCATTGTAAAACATTTTTTCAATCGTTTCTTGAAAAAAAGACGAAAATAAGTGAAAAATAGGGGAAAATAATTGAAATTTCGGTGAAATTATACGATTTTTTGCTTTTTTCGATTATGCCTCGATAAAATGAAGAAAATAATGGCAAAATAGAGGAAAATAATTGAAATTTCTGTAAAATTATCCGATATTGAAACATTTTTCAAACATACCTCTCTAAAATGACGAAAAATAAGGGGTAAATATAGGAACAAGATTGAAACATTGTGAATTCATTCGTTTTTTACCTTTTTTAGATCATACCTCGATAAACTGACGAAAATATGGTTTGTCCGTGCGTCTGTTCGTCGTTGCGTCAGTTCGTCCGTGCATCTGTTCGTCCATGCGTCTGTTCGTCCATGTGTTAGTTTGTCCGTGCGTCTGTTTGTTCGTACGTCTGTTCGTCCGTGCGTCTGTTCATCCGTGCGTCTGTTCGTCCGTGTGTCTTTTCGTCCGTGCGTCTGATCGTCCGTGCTTCTGTTCGTCCGTGCATCTGTTCGTCCGTTCGTTTGTTCATCCGTGCGTCAGTTCGTCCGTGCGTCTGTTTGTCCGTGCGTCTGTTCGTCTGTGCGTCTGTTCATCCGTGCGTCTGTTCGTCCGTGCGTCTTTTCGTCCGTACATCTGCTTATCCGTGCGTTTTTTAATCCGTGCGTCTGTTCTTCCGTGCGTCTATTCGTCCGTGCGTCTGTTCATCCGTGCGTTTTTTCGTCCGTGCGTTTTTTCGTCCGTGCGTCTGTTCATCCGTGCGTCTGTTCGTCCGTGCATCTGTTCGTCCGTGCGTCTGTTCGTCCATGTGTCTGATTGTCCGTGTGTCTGTTTGTCCGTGCGTCTGTTCGTCCGTGCGTCTGTTCGTCCGTGCGTCTTTTTGTCTCTGCGTCTTTTCGTCCGTGCGTCTGTACATCCATGCGTCTGTTCTTCCTTGCATCTGTTCGTCCGTGCCTTTGCTCGTCCGTGCGTCTGTTCGTCCGTGAAAAAATAACGAACATAAGGGCGAAATAGAGGAAAATAATTGAAATTTCGGTGAAATTATACGATTATTTGCTTTTTTCGATTATGCCTCGATTAAATGACGAAAATAATGGCAAAATAGGGGAAAATAATTGAAATTTCTGTAAAATTATCCGATATTGAAACATTTTTCGAACATACCTCTCTAAAATGACGAAAAATAAGGGGTAAATATAGGAAGAAGATTGAAATATCGGTGATTTCATTCGTTTTTTACCTTTTTTTTGATCATACCTCGATAAACTGACGAAAATAAGGTTTGTCCGTGCGTCTGTGCGTCCGTGCGTCTGTTCATCCGTGCGTCTGTTTGTCCCTGCGTCTGTTCGTCCGTGGGTCAGTCCATCTGTCCCGTACTGTACTGCCTCACTCCCTCGTCCACACGTGGCGCTAGTCGTCGATCCGCAACCGTAGGCGGCGTACTCTCGACCGACGTATCCTGACGTATTACTCCTCGTGACGTCATAGATGATTTTCCTTTCTAACACGTGCGTCTGTTTGTCCGTGCGACTTTTCGTTCGTGCGTCTATTCTTACGTGTGTCTGGTCGTCCGTGCGTCTGTTCGTCCGTGCGTCTGTTCGTCCGTGCGTCTGTTCGTCCGTGCGTCTGTTCGTCTGTGCGTCTGTTTTCCGTGCGTCTGTTCCTCCGTGCGTCTGTTCGTCCGTGCGTCTGTTCTTCCGTGCGTCTGTTCGTCCGTGCGTCTGTTCGTCCGTGCGTCTGTTTGTCCGTGCGTCTGGTTGTCCGTGCGTCTGTTCCTCCGTGCGTCTGTTCATCCGTGCGTCTGTTATCCCGTGCGTCTGTTTGTCCGTGCGTCTGTTCGTTCGTGCGTCTGTTCGTCCATGCGTCTGTTCGTCCGTGCGTCTGTTTGTCCGTGCGTGTGTTTGTCCGTGCGTCTGTTCTTCCGTGCGTCTGTTCGTCCGTGCGTCTGTTAGTCCGTGCGTCTGTTCGTCCGTGCGTCTGTTCGTCCGTGCGTCTGTTCGTCCATGCGTCTGTTCGTCCATGCGTCTGAGCGTCCGTGCGTCTGTTCGTCCGTGCGTCTTATCGTCCGTGCGTCTATTCGTGCGTGCGTCTGTACATCCTTGCGTCTGTTCGTCCGTGCGTCTGTTCATCCGTGCGGCTGTTCGTCCGTGCTTCTGTTCGTCCGTGCGTCTGTTCGTTCCTTCGTCTGTTTGTCCGTGTGTCTTTTCGTCCGTGCGTCTGCTCTTCCGTGCGTCTGTTCGTCCGTGCATCTGTTCGTCCGTTCGTTTGTTCATCCGTTCGTCTGTTCGTCCATGCGTCTGTTTGTCCGTGCGTCTGTTCGTCTGTGCTTCAGTTCATCCGTGCATCTGTTCCTCCGTGCGTCTTTTCGTCCGTACGTCTGTTTGTCCGTGCGTATTTTAATCCGTGCGTCTGTTCTTCCGTGCGTCTGTTTGTCCGTGCGTCTGTTCGTCCGTGCGTCTGTTCGTCCGTGCGTCTGTTTGTCCGAGCGACTGTTCGTACTTCCATCTGTTCATCCGAGCGTCTGTTCATCCTTGCGTCTGTTCGTCCGTGCGTCTGTTCGTCCGTGCGTCTGCTCGTCCGTGCGTCTGTTCGTCCGTGCGTCTGTTTGTCCGTGCGTCTTTTCGTTCCAACTTCCGTTCTTCCGTGCGTCAACTCGTCCGTGCGTCTGTTCGTCCGTGCATCTGTTCGTCCGTGCATCTGTTCGTCCGTGTGTCTGCTCGTCCTTGCGTCTGTTCATCCGTGCGTCTGATAGACCTAACATCTATTTGTCTGAACATAAATCCGTTTTCGAACCTTTTTTCGATCATTACTTGAAAAAATTACGAACATAAGGGCGAAATAGTGGATAAAAATGGAAATTTCGGTGAAATTATCCATTCTCGAAACTTTTTTCGATCATACCTCTCTAAAATGACGAAAAATAAGGGGTAAATATAGGAACAAGATTGAAATATTGTGAATTCATTCGTTTTTTACCTTTTTTTTATCATACCTCGATAAACTGACGAAAATATGGTTCGTCCGTGCGTCTTTTAGTCCGTGCGTCTGTTCTTCCGTTCGTCTGTTCGTCCGTGCGTCTGTTCGTCCTTGCGTCTTTTCGTCCGTGTGTCGGTTCGTCCGAGCGTCTGTACGACCGGATGTCTGTTGTTTCGTGTGTCTGTTCGGCGGTAAGTCCGTTCGTCCTTGGGTCTTTTGGTCCGTGTGTCTGTTCGTCCGTGCGTCTGTTTGTCCGCGCGTCTTTTCGTCCGTGCGTATGTTTGACCGAGCGTCTGTTCGTCCATTCTTCTGTTCGTCCGTACGTCTGCTTGTCAGAACAGGTCAGTTTTGAAACATTTTTTTCAATAATACCGTGAAAAAATGACGAAAAAATGGGTGAAATAGAGAAAAAAATTGAAATTTCGCTGAAATTATACGTTTTTGACATTTTTTTTATCATGCCCCGATAAAATGATGAATATAATGACAAAATAGAGGAATAAAATTTAAATTTCGGTGAAATTATCCGTTTTCGAAACTAATTTCGAACCTACCTCGATATAATGACGAAAATAAGAGCAGAATAGAGGAAAAAATAGAAATTTCGGTGAAATTATCCGTTTTTTACCTTTTTTCGAACATACCTCGATAAAATGACGAAAATAAGGTTCGTCTGTGCGTATGGTCGTCCGTGAGTCTGTTCGTCCGATCATCTGTTCGTCCGTACGTCTGTTTGTCCGGAGAGGTCCGTTGTCAAACATTTTTTCAATCGTTCCTTGAAAAAATGACGAAAATAATGGCAAAATAGAGGAAAATAATTGTAATTTCAGTTAAATTATCCGTTATTGGAACTTTTTTCGATCATTCCTTGAAATAATGACGAAAATAAGGGCAAAATAGAGGAAAATAATTGAAAATTCGATGAAAATATCCGCATTCGAAAATTTTTTCAAATTTAACTCAAAAAATGTCAAGATTAAGTGCAAAATAGAGGAATACAATTGAAATTTCGGTGAATTATTTCGTCGAAAATAAGGTTCGTAGGTCCACCTGTTTGTCCTTGCGTCTGTTCGTCCGTACGTCTGTTCGTTCGTGCGCCTGTTCGTATTTGCGTCTGTTCGTCCGTGTCTGATCGGCCTTACGTCTGTTTGTCCAAACAGATCCATTTTCGAACCATTATTCGATCATACCTGGAGAAACTGACAAATATAAAGGCAAAATAGAGGAAAATAATTGAAATTTCGGGGAAACTATTCGATTGTGATCTTTTTTCTATCATGCCTAACTAATTTGACGAAATAATTGGCAAAATAGTGGAACAGAATTGAAATATCCCTGAAATTATCCGTTTTTTACCTTTTTTCGATCATACCGCGATAAAATGACGAAAATAAGGTTAGTCCATGCGTCTGTTCGTCCATGCATCTGTTCTTCCGTGCGACTGTTCGTCCTTTCATCTGTTCGCCCGCGTGTTTGTTCGTCCGTGCATCTGTTCGTCCGTGCGTCTGTTCGTCCGAGCGTCTGTTCGTCCGTGCGTATCTTCGTTCCTGCGTCTGTTCATCCGTTCGTCTGTTCGTCCATACGTTTGTTTTTCCGAACAGATCCGTTTTCGAACCTTTTTTCGATCATACCTCGATAAAATGACGACTATAAGGGCAGAACAGAAGAAAAAAATTTAAATTTCAGTGAAATTATCTTTCTCCGAAAATATTTTCGACCATATCTTGATTAAATGACGAAAATCAGTGCAAAATAGAGGAAAAAAATGTAGATATCGGAGAAATTATCCGTTTTTGAAGTTTTTTCTATCAAACCTCGATAAAATGACGATATTAGGGGCAGAATATAGGAAAAAATTGAAATATCGGTGACATTATCCGTTTTGAAAATTTTTTGTTCTTATCTCGAAAAAATGTCAAAATTAAGGTAAAAATAGACGGAAAAAATTAAAATTTCGGGGAATTTTCCTTTATCAAATATATTTTCGATCATATCTCGTTAAAATGACGAAAATAAGGTTTTTCGGTTCGTCTGTTAGTCCATGCGTCTGCTATTTCGTGCGATTGCTCGGCCGTCCATCTGTTCGTCCGTGCGTCTGTTCGTCCGTTTGTCTGTTCGTCCGTACGTCTGTTTGTCCAAACAGGTCCTTTGTCAAACATTTTTTCAATCGTTACTTGAAAAAAAGACGAAAATAAGTGAAAAATAGAGGAAAATAATTGAAATTTCGGTGAAATTATACGATTATTTGCTTTTTTCGATTATGCCTCGATTAAATGACGAAAATAATGGCAAAATAGGGGAAAATAATTGAAATTTCTGTAAAATTATCCGATATTGAAACATTTATCGAACATACCTCTCTAAAATGACGAAAAATAAGGGGTACATATAGGAACAAGATTGAAATATTGTGAATTCATTCGTTTTTTACCTTTTTTAGATCATACCTCGATAAACTGACGAAAATATGGTTTCTCCGTGCGTCTGTTCGTCTTTGCGTCAGTTCGTCCGTGCATCTGTTCGTCCATGCGTCTGTCCGTCCATGTGTTTGTTTGTCCGTGCGTCTGTTTGTTCGTACGTCTGTTCGTCCGTGCGTCTGTTCAACCGTGCGTCTGTTCGTCCGTGCGGCTGTTCGTCCGTGCTTCTGTTCGTCCGTGCGTCTGTTCGTTCCTTCGTCTGTTTGTCCGTGTGTCTTTTCGTCCGTGCGTCTGCTCTTCCGTGCGTCTGTTCGTCCGTGCATCTGTTCGTCCGTTCGTTTGTTCATCCGTGCGTCAGTTCGTCCGTGCGTATGTTTGTCCGTGCGTCTGTTCGTCTGTGCGTCTGTTCATCCGTGCGTCAGTTCGTCCGTGCGTCTTTTCGTCCGTACGTCTGTTTGTCCGTGCGTTTTTTAATCCGTGCGTCTGTTCTTCCGTGCGTCTCTTCGTCCGTGCGTCTGTTCATCCGTGCGTTTTTTCGTCCGTGCGTTTATTCGTCCGTGCGTCTGTTCATCCGTGCGTCTGTTCGTCCGTGCATCTGTTCGTCCGTGCGTCTGTTCGTCCATGTGTCTGATTGTCCGTGCGTCTGTTCGTCCGTGCGTCTTTTTGTCTCTGCGTCTTTTCGTCCGTGCGTCTGTACATCCGTGCGTCTGTTCGTTCGTGCGCCTGTTCGTATTTGCGTCTGTTCGTCCGTGTCTGATCGGCCTTACGTCTGTTTGTCCAAACAGATCCATTTTCGAACCATTATTCGATCATACCTCGAGAAACTGACAAAAATAAAGGCAAAATAGAGGAAAATAATTGAAATTTCAGGGATTATGATCTTTTTTCTATCATGCCTAACTAATTTGACGAAATAATTGGCAAAATAGTGGAACAGAATTGAAATTTCTCTAAAAATATCCGATATTGAAACATTTTTCAAACATACCTCTCTAAAATGACGAAAAATAAGGGGTAAATATAGGAACAAGATTGAAATATTGTGAATTCATTCGTTTTTTACCTTTTTTAGATCATACCTCGATAAACTGACGAAAATATGGTATGTCCGTGCGTCTGTTCGTCGTTGCGTCAGTTCGTCCGTGCATCTGTTCGTCCATGCGTCTGTTCGTCCATGTGTTAGTTTGTCCGTGCGTCTGTTTGTTCGTACGTCTGTTCGTCCGTGCGTCTGTTCATCCGTGCGTCTGTTTGTCCGTGTGTCTTTTCGTCCGTGCGTCTGATCGTCCGTGCGTCTGTTCGTCCGTGAATCTGTTCGTCCGTTCGTTTGTTCATCCGTGCGTCAGTTCGTCCGTGCGTCTGTTTGTCCGTGCGTCTGTTCGTCTGTGCGTCTGTTCATCCGTGCGTCTGTTCGTCCGTGCGTCTTTTCGTCCGTACGTCTGCTTGTCCGTGCGTTTTTTAATCCGTGCGTCTGTTCTTCCGTGCGTCTGTTCGTCCGTGCGTCTGTTCATCCGTGCGTTTTTTCGTCCGTGTGTTTTTTCGTCTGTGCGTCTGTTCATCCGTGCGTCTGTTTGTCCGTGCATCTGTTCGTCCGTGCGTCTGTTCGTCCATGTGTCTGATATTCCGTGTGTCTGTTTGTACGTGCGTCTGTTCGTCCGTGCGTCTGTTCGTCCGTGTGTCTTTTTGTCTCTGCGTCTTTTTGTCCGTGCGTCTGTACATCCATGCGTCTGTTCGTCCGTGCATCTGTTCGCCCGTGCCTTTGCTCGTCCGTGCGTCTGTTCGTCCGTGAAAAAATAACGAACATAAGGGCGAAATAGTGGATAAAAATTGAAATTTCGGTGAAATTATCCATTTTCGAAACTATTTTCGGCCATACCTTTCAAAAAGTGACGTAAAATAAGGGGTAAATATAGGAAGAAGATTGAAATATCGGTGATTTCATTCGTTTTTTACCTTTTTTTTGATCATACCTCGATAAACTGACGGAAATAAGGTTTGTCGGTGCGTCTTAGCGTCCGTGCGTCTGTTCATCCGTGCGTCTGTTTGTCCCTGCGTCTGTTCGTCCGTGGGTCAGTCCGTCTGTCCCATACTGTACTGCCTCACTCCCTCGTCCAAACGTGGCGCTAGTCGTCTATCCGCAACCGTAGGCGGCGTACTCTCGACCGACGTATCCTGACGTATTACTCCGCGTGACGTCATAGATGATTTTCCTTTCTAACACGTGCGTCTGTTTGTCCGTGCGTCTTTTCGTTCGTGCGTCTATTCTTACGTGTGTCTGGTCGTCCGTGCGTCTGTTCGTCCGTGCGTCTGTTCGTCCGTGCGTCTGTTCGTCCGTGCGTCTGTTCGTCTGTGCGTCTGTTTTCCGTGCGTCTGTTCCTCCGTGCGTCTGTTCGTCCGTGCGTCTGTTCTTCCGTGCGTCTGTTCATCCGTGCGTCTGTTAGTCCATGCGTCTGTTTGTCCGTGCGCCTGTTCGTTCGCGCGTCTGTTCGTCCATGCGTCTGTTCGTCCGTGCGTCTGTTTGTCCGTGCGTCTGTTTGTCCGTGCGTCTGTTCTTCCGTGCGTCTGTTCGTCCGTGCGTCTGTTAGTCCGTGCGTCTGTTCGTCCGTGCGTCTCTTCGTCCGTGCGTCTGTTTGTCCATGCGTCTGTTCGTCCATGCGTCTGTTCGTCCATGCGTCTGTTCGTCCGTGCGTCTGTTCGTCCGTGCGTCTTTTTGTCCGTGCGTCTTTTCGTCCGTGCGTCTGTACATCCATGCGTCTGTTCGTCCGTGCGTCTGTTCATCCGTGCGGCTGTTCGTCCGTGCTTCTGTTCGTCCGTGCGTCTGTTCGTTCCTTCGTCTGTTTGTCCGTGAGTCTTTTCGTCCGTGCGTCTGCTCTTCCGTGCGTCTGTTCGTCCGTGCATCTGTTCGTCCGTTCGTTTGTTCATCCGTGCGTCTGTTCGTCCGTGCGTCTGTTTGTCCGTGCGTCTGTTCGTCTGTGCTTCAGTTCATCCGTTCATCTGTTCGTCCGTGCGTCTTTTCGTCCGTACGTCTGTTTGTCCGTGCGTATTTTAATCCGTGCGTCTGTTCTTCCGTGCGTCTGTTTGTCCGTGCGTCTGTTCGTCCGTGCGTCTGTTCGTCCGTGCGTCTGTTTGTCCGTGCGACTGTTCGTACTTCCATCTGTTCATCCGAGCGTCTGTTCATCCTTGCGTCTGTTCGTCCGTGCGTCTGTTCGTCCGTGCGTCTGCTCGTCCGTGCGTCTGTTCGTCCGTGCGTCAGTTTGTCCACGCGTCTTTTCATTCCAACTTCCCTTCTTCCGTGCGTCAACTCGTCCGTGCGTCTGTTCGTCCGTGCATCTGTTCGTCCGTTCGTTTGTTCATCCGTTCGTCTGTTCGTCCATGCGTCTGTTTGTCCGTGCGTCTGTTCGTCTGTGCTTCAGTTCATCCGTGCATCTGTTCCTCCGTGCGTCTTTTCGTCCGTACGTCTGTTCGTCCGTGCGTCTGTTTGTCCGTGCGTCTTTTCGTTCCAACTTCCGTTCTTCCGTGCGTCAACTCGTCCGTGCGTCTGTTCGTCCGTGCATCTGTTCGTCCGTGCATCTGTTCGTCCGTGTGTCTGCTCGTCCATGCGTCTGTTCATCCGTGCGTCTGATAGACCTAACATCTATTTGTCTGAACATAAATCCGTTTTCGAACCTGTTTTCGATCATTACTTGAAAAAATTACGAACATAAGGGCGAAATAGTGGATAAAAATGGAAATTTCGGTGAAATTATCCATTCTCGAAACTTTTTTCGATCATACCTCTCTAAAATGACGAAAAATAAGGGGTAAATATAGGAACAAGATTGAAATATTGTGAATTCATTCGTTTTTTACCTTTTTTAGATCATACCTCGATAAACTGACGAAAATATGGTTCGTCCGTGCGTCTTTTAGTCCGTGCGTCTGTTCTTCCGTTCGTCTGTTCGTCCGTGCGTCTGTTCGTCCTTGCGTCTTTTCGTCCGTGTGTCGGTTCGTCCGAGCGTCTGTACGACCGGATGTCTGTTGTTTCGTGTGTCTGTTCGGCGGTAAGTCCGTTCGTCCTTGGGTCTTTTGGTCCGTGTGTCTGTTCGTCCGTGCGTCTGTTTGTCCGCGCGTCTTTTCGTCCGTGCGTATGTTTGACCGAGCGTCTGTTCGTCCATTCTTCTGTTCGTCCGTATGTCTGCTTGTCAGAACAGGTCAGTTTTGAAACATTTTTTTCAATAATACCGTGAAAAAATGACGAAAAAATGGGTGAAATAGAGAAAAAAATTGAAATTTCGCTGAAATTATACGTTTTTGACATTTTTTTTATCATGCCCCGATAAAATGATGAATATAATGACAAAATAGAGGAATAAAATTTAAATTTCGGTGAAATTATCCGTTTTCGAAACTAATTTCGAACCTACCTCGATATAATGACGAAAATAAGAGCAGAATAGAGGAAAAAATAGAAATTTCGGTGAAATTATCCGTTTTTTACCTTTTTTCGAACATACCTCGATAAAATGACGAAAATAAGGTTCGTCTGTGCGTATGGTCGTCCCTGAGTCTGTTCGTCGATCATCTGTTCGTCCGTACGTCTGTTTGTCCGGAGAGGTCCGTTGTCAAACATGTTTTCAATCGTTCCTTGAAAAAATGACGAAAATAATGGCAAAATAGAGGAAAATAATTGTAATTTCAGTTAAATTATCCGTTATTGGAACTTTTTTCGATCATTCCTTGAAATAATGACGAAAATAAGGGCAAAATAGAGGAAAATAATTGAAAATTCGATGAAAATATCCGCATTCGAAAATTTTTTCAAATTTAACTCAAAAAATGTCAAGATTAAGTGCAAAATAGAGGAATACAATTGAAATTTCGGTGAATTATTTCGTCAAAAATAAGGTTTGTAGGTCCACCTGTTTGTCCTTGCGTCTGTTCGTCCGTACGTCTGTTCGTTCGTGCGCCTGTTCGTATTTGCGTCTGTTCGTCCGTGTCTGATCGGCCTTACGTCTGTTTGTCCAAACAGATCCATTTTCGAACCATTATTCGATCATACCTCGAGAAACTGACAAAAATAAAGGCAAAATAGAGGAAAATAATTGAAATTTCGGGGAAACTATTCGATTATGATCTTTTTTCTATCATGCCTAACTAATTTGACGAAATAATTGGCAAAATAGTGGAACAGAATTGAAATATCCCTGAAATTATCCGTTTTTTACCTTTTTTCGATCATACCGCGATAAAATGACGAAAATAAGGTTAGTCCATGCGTCTGTTCGTCAGTGCATCTGTTCTTCCGTGCGACTGTTCGTCCTTTCATCTGTTCGTCCGGGTGTTTGTTCGTCCGTGCATCTGTTCGTCCGTGCGTCTGTTCGTCCGAGCGTCTGTTCGTCCGTGCGTATCTTCGTTCCTGCGTCTGTTCGTCCGTGCGTCTGTTCGTCCGAGCGTCTGTTCGTCCGTGCGTATCTTCGTTCCTGCGTCTGTTCATCCGTTCGTCTGTTCGTCCATACGTTTGTTTTTCCGAACAGATCCGTTTTCGAACCTTTTTTTGATCATACCTCGATAAAATGACGGGTATAAGGGCAGAACAGTAGAAAAAAATTTAAATTTCAGTGAAATTATCTTTCTCCGAAAATATTTTCGACCATATCTTGATTAAATGACGAAAATCAGTGCAAAATAGAGGAAAAAAATGTAGATATCGGAGAAATTATCCGTTTTTGAAGTTTTTTCTATCAAACCTCGATAAAATGACGATATTAGGGGCAGAATATAGGAAAAAATTGAAATATCGGTGACATTATCCGTTTTGAAAATTTTTTGTTCTTATCTCGAAAAAATGTCAAAATTAAGGTAAAAATAGACGGAAAAAATTAAAATTTCGGGGAATTTTCCTTTATCAAATATATTTTCGATCATATCTCGTTAAAATGACGAAAATAAGGTTTTTCGGTTCGTCTGTTAGTCCATGCGTCTGCTATTTCGTTCGATTGTTCAGCCGTCCATCTGTTCGTCCGTGCGTCTGTTCGTCCGTTTGTCTGTTCGTCCGTACGTCTGTTTGTCCAAACAGGTCCTTTGTCAAACATTTTTTCAATCGTTTCTTGAAAAAAAGACGAAAATAAGTGAAAAATAGAGGAAAATAATTGAAATTTCGGTGAAATTATACGATTATTTGCTTTTTTCGATTATGCCTCGATAAAATGACGAAAATAATGGAAAAATAGAGAAAAATAATTGAAATTTCTCTAAAATTATCCGATATTGAAACATTTTTCGAACATACCTCTCAAAAATGACGAAAAATAAGGGGTAAATATAGGAACAAGATTGAAATATTGTGAATTCATTCGTTTTTAACTTTTTTAGATCATACCTCGATAAACTGACGAAAATATGGTTTCTCCGTGCGTCTGTTCGTCGTTGCGTCAGTTCGTCCGTGCATCTGTTCGTCCATGCGTCTGTCCGTCCATGTGTTTGTTTGTCCGTGCGTCTGTTTGTTCGTACGTCTGTTCGTCCGTGCGTCTGTTCAACCGTGCGTCTGTTCGTCCGTGCGGCTGTTCGTCCGTGCTTCTGTTCGTCCGTGCGTCTGTTCGTTCCTTCGTCTGTTTGTCCGTGTGTCTTTTCGTCCGTGCGTCTGCTCTTCCGTGCGTCTGTTCGTCCGTGCATCTGTTCGTCCGTTCGTTTGTTCATCCGTGCGTCAGTTCGTCCGTGCGTATGTTTGTCCGTGCGTCTGTTCGTCTGTGCGTCTGTTCATCCGTGCGTCAGTTCGTCCGTGCGTCTTTTCGTCCGTACGTCTGTTTGTCCGTGCGTTTTTTAATCCGTGCGTCTGTTCTTCCGTGCGTCTCTTCGTCCGTGCGTCTGTTCATCCGTGCGGTTTTTCGTCCGTGCGTTTATTCGTCCGTGCGTCTGTTCATCCGTGCGTCTGTTCGTCCGTGCAACTGTTCGTCCGTGCGTCTGTTCGTCCATGTGTCTGATTGTCCGTGCGTCTGTTCGTCCGTGCGTCTTTTTGTCTCTGCGTCTTTTCGTCCGTGCGTCTGTACATCCGTGCGTCTGTTCGTTCGTGCGCCTGTTCGTATTTGCGTCTGTTCGTCCGTGTCTGATCGGCCTTACGTCTGTTTGTCCAAACAGATCCATTTTCGAACCATTATTCGATCATACCTCGAGAAACTGACAAAAATAAAGGCAAAATAGAGGAAAATAATTGAAATTTCAGGGATTATGATCTTTTTTCTATCATGCCTAACTAATTTGACGAAATAATTGGCAAAATAGTGGAACAGAATTGAAATTTCTCTAAAATTATCCGATATTGAAACATTTTTCAAACATACCTCTCTAAAATGACGAAAAATAAGGGGTAAATATAGGAACAAGATTGAAATATTGTGAATTCATTCGTTTTTTACCTTTTTTCGATCATACCGCGATAAAATGACGAAAATAAGGTTAGTCCATGCGTCTGTTCGTCAGTGCATCTGTTCTTCCGTGCGACTGTTCGTCCTTTCATCTGTTCGTCCGGGTGTTTGTTCGTCCGTGCATCTGTTCGTCCGTGCGTCTGTTCGTCCGAGCGTCTGTTCGTCCGTGCGTATCTTCGTTCCTGCGTCTGTTCGTCCGTGCGTCTGTTCGTCCGAGCGTCTGTTCGTCCGTGCGTATCTTCGTTCCTGCGTCTGTTCATCCGTTCGTCTGTTCGTCCATACGTTTGTTTTTCCGAACAGATCCGTTTTCGAACCTTTTTTTGATCATACCTCGATAAAATGACGGGTATAAGGGCAGAACAGTAGAAAAAAATTTAAATTTCAGTGAAATTATCTTTCTCCGAAAATATTTTCGACCATATCTTGATTAAATGACGAAAATCAGTGCAAAATAGAGGAAAAAAATGTAGATATCGGAGAAATTATCCGTTTTTGAAGTTTTTTCTATCAAACCTCGATAAAATGACGATATTAGGGGCAGAATATAGGAAAAAATTGAAATATCGGTGACATTATCCGTTTTGAAAATTTTTTGTTCTTATCTCGAAAAAATGTCAAAATTAAGGTAAAAATAGACGGAAAAAATTAAAATTTCGGGGAATTTTCCTTTATCAAATATATTTTCGATCATATCTCGTTAAAATGACGAAAATAAGGTTTTTCGGTTCGTCTGTTAGTCCATGCGTCTGCTATTTCGTTCGATTGTTCAGCCGTCCATCTGTTCGTCCGTGCGTCTGTTCGTCCGTTTGTCTGTTCGTCCGTACGTCTGTTTGTCCAAACAGGTCCTTTGTCAAACATTTTTTCAATCGTTTCTTGAAAAAAAGACGAAAATAAGTGAAAAATAGAGGAAAATAATTGAAATTTCGGTGAAATTATACGATTATTTGCTTTTTTCGATTATGCCTCGATAAAATGACGAAAATAATGGCAAAATAGAGAAAAATAATTGAAATTTCTCTAAAATTATCCGATATTGAAACATTTTTCGAACATACCTCTCAAAAATGACGAAAAATAAGGGGTAAATATAGGAACAAGATTGAAATATTGTGAATTCATTCGTTTTTAACTTTTTTAGATCATACCTCGATAAACTGACGAAAATATGGTTTCTCCGTGCGTCTGTTCGTCGTTGCGTCAGTTCGTCCGTGCATCTGTTCGTCCATGCGTCTGTCCGTCCATGTGTTTGTTTGTCCGTGCGTCTGTTTGTTCGTACGTCTGTTCGTCCGTGCGTCTGTTCAACCGTGCGTCTGTTCGTCCGTGCGGCTGTTCGTCCGTGCTTCTGTTCGTCCGTGCGTCTGTTCGTTCCTTCGTCTGTTTGTCCGTGTGTCTTTTCGTCCGTGCGTCTGCTCTTCCGTGCGTCTGTTCGTCCGTGCATCTGTTCGTCCGTTCGTTTGTTCATCCGTGTGTCAGTTCGTCCGTGCGTATGTTTGTCCGTGCGTCTGTTCGTCTGTGCGTCTGTTCATCCGTGCGTCAGTTCGTCCGTGCGTCTTTTCGTCCGTACGTCTGTTTGTCCGTGCGTTTTTTAATCCGTGCGTCTGTTCTTCCGTGCGTCTCTTCGTCCGTGCGTCTGTTCATCCGTGCGGTTTTTCGTCCGTGCGTTTATTCGTCCGTGCGTCTGTTCATCCGTGCGTCTGTTCGTCCGTGCAACTGTTCGTCCGTGCGTCTGTTCGTCCATGTGTCTGATTGTCCGTGCGTCTGTTCGTCCGTGCGTCTTTTTGTCTCTGCGTCTTTTCGTCCGTGCGTCTGTACATCCGTGCGTCTGTTCGTTCGTGCGCCTGTTCGTATTTGCGTCTGTTCGTCCGTGTCTGATCGGCCTTACGTCTGTTTGTCCAAACAGATCCATTTTCGAACCATTATTCGATCATACCTCGAGAAACTGACAAAAATAAAGGCAAAATAGAGGAAAATAATTGAAATTTCAGGGATTATGATCTTTTTTCTATCATGCCTAACTAATTTGACGAAATAATTGGCAAAATAGTGGAACAGAATTGAAATTTCTCTAAAATTATCCGATATTGAAACATTTTTCAAACATACCTCTCTAAAATGACGAAAAATAAGGGGTAAATATAGGAACAAGATTGAAATATTGTGAATTCATTCGTTTTTTACCTTTTTTAGATCATACCTCGATAAACTGACGAAAATAAGGTTAGTCCATGCGTCTGTTCGTCCATGCATCTGTTCTTCCGTGCGACTGTTCGTCCTTTCATCTGTTCGTCCGGGTGTTTGTTCGTCCGTGCATCTGTTCGTCCGTGCGTCTGTTCGTCCGAGCGTCTGTTCGTCCGTGCGTATCTTCGTTCCTGCGTCTGTTCATCCGTTCGTCTGTTCGTCCATACGTTTGTTTTTCCGAACAGATCCGTTTTCGAATCTTTCTTCGATCATACCTCGATAAAATGACGACTATAAGGGCAGAACAGTAGAAAAAAATTTAAATTTCAGTGAAATTATCTTTCTCCGAAAATATTTTCGACCATATCTTGATTAAATGACGAAAATCTTTGCAAAATAGAGGAAAAAAATGTAGATATCGGAGAAATTATCCGTTTTTGAAGTTTTTTCTATCAAACCTCGATAAAATGACGATATTATTGGCAGAATATAGGAAAAAATTGAAATATCGGTGACATTATCCGTTTTGAAAATTTTTTGTTCTTATCTCGAAAAAATGTCAAAATTAAGGTAAAAATAGACGGAAAAAATTAAAATTTCGGGGAATTTTCCTTTATCAAATATATTTTCGATCATATCTCGTTAAAATGACGTAAATAAGGTTTTTCGGTTCGTCTGTTAGTCCATGCGTCTGCTATTTCGTGCGATTGTTCGGCCGTCCATCTGTGCGTCCGTGCGTCTGTTCGTCCGTTTGTCTGTTCGTCCGTACGTCTGTTTGTCCAAACAGGTCCTTTGTCAAACATTTTTTCAATCGTTACTTGAAAAAAAGACGAAAATAAGTGAAAAATAGAGGAAAATAATTGAAATTTCGGTGAAATTATACGATTATTTGCTTTTTTCGATTATGCCTCGATTAAATGACGAAAATAATGGCAAAATAGGGGAAAATAATTGAAATTTCTGTAAAATTATCCGATATTGAAACATTTATCGAACATACCTCTCTAAAATGACGAAAAATAAGGGGTACATATAGGAACAAGATTGAAATATTGTGAATTCATTCGTTTTTTACCTTTTTTAGATCATACCTCGATAAACTGACGAAAATATGGTTTCTCCGTGCGTCTGTTCGTCTTTGCGTCAGTTCGTCCGTGCATCTGTTCGTCCATGCGTCTGTCCGTCCATGTGTTTGTTTGTCCGTGCGTCTGTTTGTTCGTACGTCTGTTCGTCCGTGCGTCTGTTCAACCGTGCGTCTGTTCGTCCGTGCGGCTGTTCGTCCGTGCTTCTGTTCGTCCGTGCGTCTGTTCGTTCCTTCGTCTGTTTGTCCGTGTGTCTTTTCGTCCGTGCGTCTGCTCTTCCGTGCGTCTGTTCGTCCGTGCATCTGTTCGTCCGTTCGTTTGTTCATCCGTGCGTCAGTTCGTCCGTGCGTATGTTTGTCCGTGCGTCTGTTCGTCTGTGCGTCTGTTCATCCGTGCGTCAGTTCGTCCGTGCGTCTTTTCGTCCGTACGTCTGTTTGTCCGTGCGTTTTTTAATCCGTGCGTCTGTTCTTCCGTGCGTCTCTTCGTCCGTGCGTCTGTTCATCCGTGCGTTTTTTCGTCCGTGCGTTTATTCGTCCGTGCGTCTGTTCATCCGTGCGTCTGTTCGTCCGTGCATCTGTTCGTCCGTGCGTCTGTTCGTCCATGTGTCTGATTGTCCGTGCGTCTGTTCGTCCGTGCGTCTTTTTGTCTCTGCGTCTTTTCGTCCGTGCGTCTGTACATCCGTGCGTCTGTTCGTTCGTGCGCCTGTTCGTATTTGCGTCTGTTCGTCCGTGTCTGATCGGCCTTACGTCTGTTTGTCCAAACAGATCCATTTTCGAACCATTATTCGATCATACCTCGAGAAACTGACAAAAATAAAGGCAAAATAGAGGAAAATAATTGAAATTTCAGGGATTATGATCTTTTTTCTATCATGCCTAACTAATTTGACGAAATAATTGGCAAAATAGTGGAACAGAATTGAAATTTCTCTAAAAATATCCGATATTGAAACATTTTTCAAACATACCTCTCTAAAATGACGAAAAATAAGGGGTAAATATAGGAACAAGATTGAAATATTGTGAATTCATTCGTTTTTTACCTTTTTTAGATCATACCTCGATAAACTGACGAAAATATGGTATGTCCGTGCGTCTGTTCGTCGTTGCGTCAGTTCGTCCGTGCATCTGTTCGTCCATGCGTCTGTTCGTCCATGTGTTAGTTTGTCCGTGCGTCTGTTTGTTCGTACGTCTGTTCGTCCGTGCGTCTGTTCATCCGTGCGTCTGTTTGTCCGTGTGTCTTTTCGTCCGTGCGTCTGATCGTCCGTGCGTCTGTTCGTCCGTGAATCTGTTCGTCCGTTCGTTTGTTCATCCGTGCGTCAGTTCGTCCGTGCGTCTGTTTGTCCGTGCGTCTGTTCGTCTGTGCGTCTGTTCATCCGTGCGTCTGTTCGTCCGTGCGTCTTTTCGTCCGTACGTCTGCTTGTCCGTGCGTTTTTTAATCCGTGCGTCTGTTCTTCCGTGCGTCTGTTCGTCCGTGCGTCTGTTCATCCGTGCGTTTTTTCGTCCGTGTGTTTTTTCGTCTGTGCGTCTGTTCATCCGTGCGTCTGTTTGTCCGTGCATCTGTTCGTCCGTGCGTCTGTTCGTCCATGTGTCTGATATTCCGTGTGTCTGTTTGTACGTGCGTCTGTTCGTCCGTGCGTCTGTTCGTCCGTGTGTCTTTTTGTCTCTGCGTCTTTTTGTCCGTGCGTCTGTACATCCATGCGTCTGTTCGTCCGTGCATCTGTTCGCCCGTGCCTTTGCTCGTCCGTGCGTCTGTTCGTCCGTGAAAAAATAACGAACATAAGGGCGAAATAGTGGATAAAAATTGAAATTTCGGTGAAATTATCCATTTTCGAAACTATTTTCGGCCATACCTTTCAAAAAGTGACGTAAAATAAGGGGTAAATATAGGAAGAAGATTGAAATATCGGTGATTTCATTCGTTTTTTACCTTTTTTTTGATCATACCTCGATAAACTGACGGAAATAAGGTTTGTCGGTGCGTCTTAGCGTCCGTGCGTCTGTTCATCCGTGCGTCTGTTTGTCCCTGCGTCTGTTCGTCCGTGGGTCAGTCCGTCTGTCCCATACTGTACTGCCTCACTCCCTCGTCCAAACGTGGCGCTAGTCGTCTATCCGCAACCGTAGGCGGCGTACTCTCGACCGACGTATCCTGACGTATTACTCCGCGTGACGTCATAGATGATTTTCCTTTCTAACACGTGCGTCTGTTTGTCCGTGCGTCTTTTCGTTCGTGCGTCTATTCTTACGTGTGTCTGGTCGTCCGTGCGTCTGTTCGTCCGTGCGTCTGTTCGTCCGTGCGTCTGTTCGTCCGTGCGTCTGTTCGTCTGTGCGTCTGTTTTCCGTGCGTCTGTTCCTCCGTGCGTCTGTTCGTCCGTGCGTCTGTTCTTCCGTGCGTCTGTTCATCCGTGCGTCTGTTAGTCCATGCGTCTGTTTGTCCGTGCGCCTGTTCGTTCGCGCGTCTGTTCGTCCATGCGTCTGTTCGTCCGTGCGTCTGTTTGTCCGTGCGTCTGTTTGTCCGTGCGTCTGTTCTTCCGTGCGTCTGTTCGTCCGTGCGTCTGTTAGTCCGTGCGTCTGTTCGTCCGTGCGTCTCTTCGTCCGTGCGTCTGTTTGTCCATGCGTCTGTTCGTCCATGCGTCTGTTCGTCCATGCGTCTGTTCGTCCGTGCGTCTGTTCGTCCGTGCGTCTTTTTGTCCGTGCGTCTTTTCGTCCGTGCGTCTGTACATCCATGCGTCTGTTCGTCCGTGCGTCTGTTCATCCGTGCGGCTGTTCGTCCGTGCTTCTGTTCGTCCGTGCGTCTGTTCGTTCCTTCGTCTGTTTGTCCGTGAGTCTTTTCGTCCGTGCGTCTGCTCTTCCGTGCGTCTGTTCGTCCGTGCATCTGTTCGTCCGTTCGTTTGTTCATCCGTGCGTCTGTTCGTCCGTGCGTCTGTTTGTCCGTGCGTCTGTTCGTCTGTGCTTCAGTTCATCCGTTCATCTGTTCGTCCGTGCGTCTTTTCGTCCGTACGTCTGTTTGTCCGTGCGTATTTTAATCCGTGCGTCTGTTCTTCCGTGCGTCTGTTTGTCCGTGCGTCTGTTCGTCCGTGCGTCTGTTCGTCCGTGCGTCTGTTTGTCCGTGCGACTGTTCGTACTTCCATCTGTTCATCCGAGCGTCTGTTCATCCTTGCGTCTGTTCGTCCGTGCGTCTGTTCGTCCGTGCGTCTGCTCGTCCGTGCGTCTGTTCGTCCGTGCGTCAGTTTGTCCACGCGTCTTTTCATTCCAACTTCCCTTCTTCCGTGCGTCAACTCGTCCGTGCGTCTGTTCGTCCGTGCATCTGTTCGTCCGTTCGTTTGTTCATCCGTTCGTCTGTTCGTCCATGCGTCTGTTTGTCCGTGCGTCTGTTCGTCTGTGCTTCAGTTCATCCGTGCATCTGTTCCTCCGTGCGTCTTTTCGTCCGTACGTCTGTTCGTCCGTGCGTCTGTTTGTCCGTGCGTCTTTTCGTTCCAACTTCCGTTCTTCCGTGCGTCAACTCGTCCGTGCGTCTGTTCGTCCGTGCATCTGTTCGTCCGTGCATCTGTTCGTCCGTGTGTCTGCTCGTCCATGCGTCTGTTCATCCGTGCGTCTGATAGACCTAACATCTATTTGTCTGAACATAAATCCGTTTTCGAACCTGTTTTCGATCATTACTTGAAAAAATTACGAACATAAGGGCGAAATAGTGGATAAAAATGGAAATTTCGGTGAAATTATCCATTCTCGAAACTTTTTTCGATCATACCTCTCTAAAATGACGAAAAATAAGGGGTAAATATAGGAACAAGATTGAAATATTGTGAATTCATTCGTTTTTTACCTTTTTTAGATCATACCTCGATAAACTGACGAAAATATGGTTCGTCCGTGCGTCTTTTAGTCCGTGCGTCTGTTCTTCCGTTCGTCTGTTCGTCCGTGCGTCTGTTCGTCCTTGCGTCTTTTCGTCCGTGTGTCGGTTCGTCCGAGCGTCTGTACGACCGGATGTCTGTTGTTTCGTGTGTCTGTTCGGCGGTAAGTCCGTTCGTCCTTGGGTCTTTTGGTCCGTGTGTCTGTTCGTCCGTGCGTCTGTTTGTCCGCGCGTCTTTTCGTCCGTGCGTATGTTTGACCGAGCGTCTGTTCGTCCATTCTTCTGTTCGTCCGTATGTCTGCTTGTCAGAACAGGTCAGTTTTGAAACATTTTTTTCAATAATACCGTGAAAAAATGACGAAAAAATGGGTGAAATAGAGAAAAAAATTGAAATTTCGCTGAAATTATACGTTTTTGACATTTTTTTTATCATGCCCCGATAAAATGATGAATATAATGACAAAATAGAGGAATAAAATTTAAATTTCGGTGAAATTATCCGTTTTCGAAACTAATTTCGAACCTACCTCGATATAATGACGAAAATAAGAGCAGAATAGAGGAAAAAATAGAAATTTCGGTGAAATTATCCGTTTTTTACCTTTTTTCGAACATACCTCGATAAAATGACGAAAATAAGGTTCGTCTGTGCGTATGGTCGTCCCTGAGTCTGTTCGTCCGATCATCTGTTCGTCCGTACGTCTGTTTGTCCGGAGAGGTCCGTTGTCAAACATGTTTTCAATCGTTCCTTGAAAAAATGACGAAAATAATGGCAAAATAGAGGAAAATAATTGTAATTTCAGTTAAATTATCCGTTATTGGAACTTTTTTCGATCATTCCTTGAAATAATGACGAAAATAAGGGCAAAATAGAGGAAAATAATTGAAAATTCGATGAAAATATCCGCATTCGAAAATTTTTTCAAATTTAACTCAAAAAATGTCAAGATTAAGTGCAAAATAGAGGAATACAATTGAAATTTCGGTGAATTATTTCGTCAAAAATAAGGTTTGTAGGTCCACCTGTTTGTCCTTGCGTCTGTTCGTCCGTACGTCTGTTCGTTCGTGCGCCTGTTCGTATTTGCGTCTGTTCGTCCGTGTCTGATCGGCCTTACGTCTGTTTGTCCAAACAGATCCATTTTCGAACCATTATTCGATCATACCTCGAGAAACTGACAAAAATAAAGGCAAAATAGAGGAAAATAATTGAAATTTCGGGGAAACTATTCGATTATGATCTTTTTTCTATCATGCCTAACTAATTTGACGAAATAATTGGCAAAATAGTGGAACAGAATTGAAATATCCCTGAAATTATCCGTTTTTTACCTTTTTTCGATCATACCGCGATAAAATGACGAAAATAAGGTTAGTCCATGCGTCTGTTCGTCAGTGCATCTGTTCTTCCGTGCGACTGTTCGTCCTTTCATCTGTTCGTCCGGGTGTTTGTTCGTCCGTGCATCTGTTCGTCCGTGCGTCTGTTCGTCCGAGCGTCTGTTCGTCCGTGCGTATCTTCGTTCCTGCGTCTGTTCGTCCGTGCGTCTGTTCGTCCGAGCGTCTGTTCGTCCGTGCGTATCTTCGTTCCTGCGTCTGTTCATCCGTTCGTCTGTTCGTCCATACGTTTGTTTTTCCGAACAGATCCGTTTTCGAACCTTTTTTTGATCATACCTCGATAAAATGACGGGTATAAGGGCAGAACAGTAGAAAAAAATTTAAATTTCAGTGAAATTATCTTTCTCCGAAAATATTTTCGACCATATCTTGATTAAATGACGAAAATCAGTGCAAAATAGAGGAAAAAAATGTAGATATCGGAGAAATTATCCGTTTTTGAAGTTTTTTCTATCAAACCTCGATAAAATGACGATATTAGGGGCAGAATATAGGAAAAAATTGAAATATCGGTGACATTATCCGTTTTGAAAATTTTTTGTTCTTATCTCGAAAAAATGTCAAAATTAAGGTAAAAATAGACGGAAAAAATTAAAATTTCGGGGAATTTTCCTTTATCAAATATATTTTCGATCATATCTCGTTAAAATGACGAAAATAAGGTTTTTCGGTTCGTCTGTTAGTCCATGCGTCTGCTATTTCGTTCGATTGTTCAGCCGTCCATCTGTTCGTCCGTGCGTCTGTTCGTCCGTTTGTCTGTTCGTCCGTACGTCTGTTTGTCCAAACAGGTCCTTTGTCAAACATTTTTTCAATCGTTTCTTGAAAAAAAGACGAAAATAAGTGAAAAATAGAGGAAAATAATTGAAATTTCGGTGAAATTATACGATTATTTGCTTTTTTCGATTATGCCTCGATAAAATGACGAAAATAATGGAAAAATAGAGAAAAATAATTGAAATTTCTCTAAAATTATCCGATATTGAAACATTTTTCGAACATACCTCTCAAAAATGACGAAAAATAAGGGGTAAATATAGGAACAAGATTGAAATATTGTGAATTCATTCGTTTTTAACTTTTTTAGATCATACCTCGATAAACTGACGAAAATATGGTTTCTCCGTGCGTCTGTTCGTCGTTGCGTCAGTTCGTCCGTGCATCTGTTCGTCCATGCGTCTGTCCGTCCATGTGTTTGTTTGTCCGTGCGTCTGTTTGTTCGTACGTCTGTTCGTCCGTGCGTCTGTTCAACCGTGCGTCTGTTCGTCCGTGCGGCTGTTCGTCCGTGCTTCTGTTCGTCCGTGCGTCTGTTCGTTCCTTCGTCTGTTTGTCCGTGTGTCTTTTCGTCCGTGCGTCTGCTCTTCCGTGCGTCTGTTCGTCCGTGCATCTGTTCGTCCGTTCGTTTGTTCATCCGTGCGTCAGTTCGTCCGTGCGTATGTTTGTCCGTGCGTCTGTTCGTCTGTGCGTCTGTTCATCCGTGCGTCAGTTCGTCCGTGCGTCTTTTCGTCCGTACGTCTGTTTGTCCGTGCGTTTTTTAATCCGTGCGTCTGTTCTTCCGTGCGTCTCTTCGTCCGTGCGTCTGTTCATCCGTGCGGTTTTTCGTCCGTGCGTTTATTCGTCCGTGCGTCTGTTCATCCGTGCGTCTGTTCGTCCGTGCAACTGTTCGTCCGTGCGTCTGTTCGTCCATGTGTCTGATTGTCCGTGCGTCTGTTCGTCCGTGCGTCTTTTTGTCTCTGCGTCTTTTCGTCCGTGCGTCTGTACATCCGTGCGTCTGTTCGTTCGTGCGCCTGTTCGTATTTGCGTCTGTTCGTCCGTGTCTGATCGGCCTTACGTCTGTTTGTCCAAACAGATCCATTTTCGAACCATTATTCGATCATACCTCGAGAAACTGACAAAAATAAAGGCAAAATAGAGGAAAATAATTGAAATTTCAGGGATTATGATCTTTTTTCTATCATGCCTAACTAATTTGACGAAATAATTGGCAAAATAGTGGAACAGAATTGAAATTTCTCTAAAATTATCCGATATTGAAACATTTTTCAAACATACCTCTCTAAAATGACGAAAAATAAGGGGTAAATATAGGAACAAGATTGAAATATTGTGAATTCATTCGTTTTTTACCTTTTTTCGATCATACCGCGATAAAATGACGAAAATAAGGTTAGTCCATGCGTCTGTTCGTCAGTGCATCTGTTCTTCCGTGCGACTGTTCGTCCTTTCATCTGTTCGTCCGGGTGTTTGTTCGTCCGTGCATCTGTTCGTCCGTGCGTCTGTTCGTCCGAGCGTCTGTTCGTCCGTGCGTATCTTCGTTCCTGCGTCTGTTCGTCCGTGCGTCTGTTCGTCCGAGCGTCTGTTCGTCCGTGCGTATCTTCGTTCCTGCGTCTGTTCATCCGTTCGTCTGTTCGTCCATACGTTTGTTTTTCCGAACAGATCCGTTTTCGAACCTTTTTTTGATCATACCTCGATAAAATGACGGGTATAAGGGCAGAACAGTAGAAAAAAATTTAAATTTCAGTGAAATTATCTTTCTCCGAAAATATTTTCGACCATATCTTGATTAAATGACGAAAATCAGTGCAAAATAGAGGAAAAAAATGTAGATATCGGAGAAATTATCCGTTTTTGAAGTTTTTTCTATCAAACCTCGATAAAATGACGATATTAGGGGCAGAATATAGGAAAAAATTGAAATATCGGTGACATTATCCGTTTTGAAAATTTTTTGTTCTTATCTCGAAAAAATGTCAAAATTAAGGTAAAAATAGACGGAAAAAATTAAAATTTCGGGGAATTTTCCTTTATCAAATATATTTTCGATCATATCTCGTTAAAATGACGAAAATAAGGTTTTTCGGTTCGTCTGTTAGTCCATGCGTCTGCTATTTCGTTCGATTGTTCAGCCGTCCATCTGTTCGTCCGTGCGTCTGTTCGTCCGTTTGTCTGTTCGTCCGTACGTCTGTTTGTCCAAACAGGTCCTTTGTCAAACATTTTTTCAATCGTTTCTTGAAAAAAAGACGAAAATAAGTGAAAAATAGAGGAAAATAATTGAAATTTCGGTGAAATTATACGATTATTTGCTTTTTTCGATTATGCCTCGATAAAATGACGAAAATAATGGCAAAATAGAGAAAAATAATTGAAATTTCTCTAAAATTATCCGATATTGAAACATTTTTCGAACATACCTCTCAAAAATGACGAAAAATAAGGGGTAAATATAGGAACAAGATTGAAATATTGTGAATTCATTCGTTTTTAACTTTTTTAGATCATACCTCGATAAACTGACGAAAATATGGTTTCTCCGTGCGTCTGTTCGTCGTTGCGTCAGTTCGTCCGTGCATCTGTTCGTCCATGCGTCTGTCCGTCCATGTGTTTGTTTGTCCGTGCGTCTGTTTGTTCGTACGTCTGTTCGTCCGTGCGTCTGTTCAACCGTGCGTCTGTTCGTCCGTGCGGCTGTTCGTCCGTGCTTCTGTTCGTCCGTGCGTCTGTTCGTTCCTTCGTCTGTTTGTCCGTGTGTCTTTTCGTCCGTGCGTCTGCTCTTCCGTGCGTCTGTTCGTCCGTGCATCTGTTCGTCCGTTCGTTTGTTCATCCGTGTGTCAGTTCGTCCGTGCGTATGTTTGTCCGTGCGTCTGTTCGTCTGTGCGTCTGTTCATCCGTGCGTCAGTTCGTCCGTGCGTCTTTTCGTCCGTACGTCTGTTTGTCCGTGCGTTTTTTAATCCGTGCGTCTGTTCTTCCGTGCGTCTCTTCGTCCGTGCGTCTGTTCATCCGTGCGGTTTTTCGTCCGTGCGTTTATTCGTCCGTGCGTCTGTTCATCCGTGCGTCTGTTCGTCCGTGCAACTGTTCGTCCGTGCGTCTGTTCGTCCATGTGTCTGATTGTCCGTGCGTCTGTTCGTCCGTGCGTCTTTTTGTCTCTGCGTCTTTTCGTCCGTGCGTCTGTACATCCGTGCGTCTGTTCGTTCGTGCGCCTGTTCGTATTTGCGTCTGTTCGTCCGTGTCTGATCGGCCTTACGTCTGTTTGTCCAAACAGATCCATTTTCGAACCATTATTCGATCATACCTCGAGAAACTGACAAAAATAAAGGCAAAATAGAGGAAAATAATTGAAATTTCAGGGATTATGATCTTTTTTCTATCATGCCTAACTAATTTGACGAAATAATTGGCAAAATAGTGGAACAGAATTGAAATTTCTCTAAAATTATCCGATATTGAAACATTTTTCAAACATACCTCTCTAAAATGACGAAAAATAAGGGGTAAATATAGGAACAAGATTGAAATATTGTGAATTCATTCGTTTTTTACCTTTTTTAGATCATACCTCGATAAACTGACGAAAATAAGGTTAGTCCATGCGTCTGTTCGTCCATGCATCTGTTCTTCCGTGCGACTGTTCGTCCTTTCATCTGTTCGTCCGGGTGTTTGTTCGTCCGTGCATCTGTTCGTCCGTGCGTCTGTTCGTCCGAGCGTCTGTTCGTCCGTGCGTATCTTCGTTCCTGCGTCTGTTCATCCGTTCGTCTGTTCGTCCATACGTTTGTTTTTCCGAACAGATCCGTTTTCGAATCTTTCTTCGATCATACCTCGATAAAATGACGACTATAAGGGCAGAACAGTAGAAAAAAATTTAAATTTCAGTGAAATTATCTTTCTCCGAAAATATTTTCGACCATATCTTGATTAAATGACGAAAATCTTTGCAAAATAGAGGAAAAAAATGTAGATATCGGAGAAATTATCCGTTTTTGAAGTTTTTTCTATCAAACCTCGATAAAATGACGATATTATTGGCAGAATATAGGAAAAAATTGAAATATCGGTGACATTATCCGTTTTGAAAATTTTTTGTTCTTATCTCGAAAAAATGTCAAAATTAAGGTAAAAATAGACGGAAAAAATTAAAATTTCGGGGAATTTTCCTTTATCAAATATATTTTCGATCATATCTCGTTAAAATGACGTAAATAAGGTTTTTCGGTTCGTCTGTTAGTCCATGCGTCTGCTATTTCGTGCGATTGTTCGGCCGTCCATCTGTGCGTCCGTGCGTCTGTTCGTCCGTTTGTCTGTTCGTCCGTAAGTCTGTTTGTCCGAACAGGTCCATTGTAAAACATTTTTTCAATCGTTTCTTGAAAAAAAGACGATAATAAGTGAAAAATAGAGGAAAATAATTGAAATTTCGGTGAAATTATACGATTATTTGCTTTTTTTCGACTATGCCTCGATAAAATGACGAAAATAATGGCAAAATAGAGGAAAATAATTGAAATTTCTGTAAAATTATCCGATATTGAAACATTTTTCGAACATACCTCTCTAAAATGACGAAAAATAAGGGGTAAATATAGGAACAAGATTGAAATATTGTGAATTCATTCGTTTTTTACCTTTTTTAGATCATACCTCGATAAACTGACGAAAATATGGTTTGTCCGTGCATCTGTTCGTCGTTGCGTCAGTTCGTCCGTGCATCTGTTCGTCCATGCGTCTGTTCGTCCATGTGTTAGTTTGTCCGTGCGTCTGTTTGTTCGTACGTCTGTTCGTCCGTGCGTCTGTTCATCCGTGCGTCTGTTTGTCCGTGTGTCTTTTCGTCCGTGCGTCTGATCGTCCGTGCGTCTGTTCGTCCATGAATCTGTTCGTCCGTTCGTTTGTTCATCCGTGCGTCAGTTCGTCCGTGCGTCTGTTTGTCCGTGCGTCTGTTCGTCTGTGCGTCTGTTCATCCGTGCGTCTGTTCGTCCGTGCGTCTTTTCGTCTGTACGTCTGCTTGTCCGTGCGTTTTTTAATCCGTGCGTCTGTTCTTCCGTGCGTCTGTTCGTCCGTGCGTCTGTTCATCCGTGCGTTTTTTCGTCCGTGTGTTTTTTCGTCCGTGCGTCTGTTCATCCGTGCGTCTGTTTGTCTGTGCATCTGTTCGTCCGTGCGTCTGTTCGTCCATGTGTCTGATTGTCCGTGTGTCTGTTTGTCCGTGCGTCTGTTCGTCCGTGCGTCTGTTCGTCCGTGTGTCTTTTTGTCTCTGCGTCTTTTTGTCCGTGCGTCTGTACATCCATGCGTCTGTTCGTCCGTGCATCTGTTCGACCGTGCCTTTGCTCGTCCGTGCGTCTGTTCGTCCGTGAAAAAATAACGAACATAAGGGCGAAATAGTGGTTAAAAATTGAAATTTCGGTGAAATTATCCATTTTCGAAACTATTTTCGGCCATACCTTTCAAAAAGTGACGTAAAATAAGGGGTAAATATAGGAAGAAGATTGAAATATCGGTGATTTCATTCGTTTTTTACCTTTTTTTTGATCATACCTCGATAAACTGACGGAAATAAGGTTTGTCGGTGCGTCTTAGCGTCCGTGCGTCTGTTCATCCGTGCGTCTGTTTGTCCCTGCGTCTGTTCGTCCGTGGGTCAGTCCGTCTGTCCCATACTGTACTGCCTCACTCCCTCGTCCAAACGTGGCGCTAGTCGTCTATCCGCAACCATGGCGGCGTACTCTCGAACGACGTATCCTGACGTATTACTCCACGTGACGTCATAGATGATTTTCCTTTCTAACACGTGCGTCTGTTTGTCCGTGCGTCTTTTCGTTCGTGCGTCTATTCTTACGTGTGTCTGGTCGTCCGTGCGTCTGTTCGTCCGTGCGTCTGTTCGTCCGTGCGTCTGTTCGTCCGTGCGTCTGTTCGTCTGTGCGTCTGTTTTCCGTGCGTCTGTTCCTCCGTGCGTCTGTTCGTCCGTGCGTCTGTTCTTCCGTGCGTCTGTTCGTCCGTGCGTCTGTTCGTCCGTGCGTCTGTTTTTCCGTGCGTCTGGTTGTCCTTGCGTCTGTTCCTCCGTGCGTCTGTTCATCCGTGCGTCTGTTAGTCCATGCGTCTGTTTGTCCGTGCGCCTGTTCGTTCGCGCGTCTGTTCGTCCATGCGTCTGTTCGTCCGTGCGTCTGTTTGTCCGTGCGTCTGTTTGTCCGTGCGTCTGTTCTTCCGTGCGTCTGTTCGTCCGTGCGTCTGTTAGTCCGTGCGTCTGTTCGTCCGTGCGTCTGTTCGTCCGTGCGTCTGTTTGTCCATTCGTCTGTTCGTCCATGCGTCTGTTCGTCCATGCGTCTGTTCGTCCGTGCGTCTGTTCGTCCGTGCGTCTTTTTGTCCGTGCGTCTTTTCGTCCGTGCGTCTGTACATCCATGCGTCTGTTCGTCCGTGCGTCTGTTCATCCGTGCGGCTGTTCGTCCGTGCTTCTGTTCGTCCGTGCGTCTGTTCGTTCCTTCGTCTGTTTGTCCGTGAGTCTTTTCGTCCGTGCGTCTGCTCTTCCGTGCGTCTGTTCGTCCGTGCATCTGTTCGTCCGTTCGTTTGTTCATCCGTGCGTCTGTTCGTCCGTGCGTCTGTTTGTCCGTGCGTCTGTTCGTCTGTGCTTCAGTTCATCCGTGCATCTGTTCGTCCGTGCGTCTTTTCGTCCGTACGTCTGTTTGTCCGTGCGTATTTTAATCCGTGCGTCTGTTCTTCCGTGCGTCTTGTTGTCCGTGCGTCTGTTCGTCCGTGCGTCTGTTCGTCCGTGCGTCTATTTGTCCGTGCGACTGTTCGTACTTCCATCTGTTCATCCGAGCGTCTGTTCATCCTTGCGTCTGTTCGTCCGTGCGTCTGTTCGTCCGTGCGTCAGTTTGTCCACGCGTCTTTTCGTTCCAACTTCCCTTCTTCCGTGCGTCAACTCGTCCGTGCGTCTGTTCGTCCGTGCATCTGTTCGTCCGTGCATCTGTTCGTCCGTGTGTCTGCTCGTCCTTGCGTCTGTTCATCCGTGCGTCTGATCGACCTAACATCTATTTGTCTGAACATAAATCCGTTTTTGAACCTTTTTTCGATCATTACTTGAAAAAATAACGAACATAAGGGCGAAATAGTGGATAAAAATGGAAATTGCGGATAAATTATCCATTCTCGAAACTTTTTTCGATCATACCTCTCTAAAATGACGAAAAATAAGGGGTAAATATAGGAACAAGATTGAAATATTGTGAATTCATTCTATTTTTACCTTTTTTAGATCATACCTCGATAAACTGACGAAAATATTGTTCGTCCGTGCGTCTTTTAGTCCGTGCGTCTGTTCTTCCGTTCGTCTGTTCGTCCGTGCGTCTGTTCGTCCTTGCGTCTTTTCGTCCGTGTTACTGTTCGTCCGAGCGTCTGTACGACCGGATGTCTGTTGTTTCGTGTGTCTTTTCGGCGGTAAGTCCGTTCGTCCTTGAGTCTTTTGGTCCGTGTGTCTGTTCGTCCGTGCGTCTGTTTGTCCGCGCGTCTTTTCGTCCGTGCGTATGTTTGACCGAGCGTCTGTTCGTCCATTCTTCTGTTCGTCCGTACGTCTGATTGTCAGAACAGGTCAGTTTTGAAACATTTTTTTCAATAATACCGTGAAAAAATGACGAAAAAATGGGTGGAATAGAGAAAAAAATTGAAATTTCGCTGAAATTATACGTTTTTGACATTTTTTTGATCATGCCCCGATAAAATGATGAATATAATGACAAAATAGAGGAATAAAATTAAAATTTCGGTGAAATTATCCGTTTTCGAAACTAATTTCGAACCTACCTCCATATAATGACGAAAATAAGAGCAGAATAGAGGAAAAAATAGAAATTTCGGTGAAATTATCCGTTTTTTACCTTTTTCCGAACATACCTCGATAAAATGACGAAAATAAGGTTCGTCTGTGCGTATGGTCGTCCGTGAGTCTGTTCGTCCGATCATCTGTTCGTCCGTACGTCTGTTTGTCCGGAGAGGTCCGTTGTCAAACATTTTTTCAATCGTTTCTTGAAAAAATGACGAAAATAATGGCAAAATAGAGGAAAATAATTGTAATTTCAGTTAAATTATCCGTTATTGGAACTTTTTTCGATCATTCCTTGAAATAATGACGAATATAAGGGGAAAATAAAGGAAAATAATTGAAAATTCGATGAAAATATCCGCATTCGATAATTTTTTCAAATTTAACTCAAAAAATGTCAAGATTAAGTGCAAAATAGAGGAATACAATTGAAATTTCGGTGAATTATTTCGACGAAAATAAGGTTCGTAGGTCCACCTGTTTGTCCTTGCGTCTGTTCGTCCGTGCGTCTGTTCGTTCGTGCGCCTGTTCGTATTTGCGTCTGTTCGTCCGTGTCTGATCGGCCTTACGTCTGTTTGTCCAAACAGATCCATTTTCGAACTATTATTCGATCATACCTCGAGAAACTGACAAAAATAAAGGCAAAATAGAGGAAAATAATTGAAATTTCGGGGAAACTATTCGATTATGATCTTAATTCTATCATGCCTAACTAATTTGACGAAATAATTGGCAAAATAGTGGAACAGAATTGAAATATCCCTGAAATTATCCGTTTTTTACCTTTTTTCGATCATACCGCGATAAAATGACGAAAATAAGGTTAGTCCATGCGTCTGTTCGTCCATGCATCTGTTCTTCCGTGCGACTGTCCGTCCTTCCATCTGTTCGTCCGGGTGTTTGTTCGTCCGTGCATCTGTTCGTCCGTGCGTCTGTTCGTCCGAGCGTCTGTTCGTCCGTGCGTCTGTTCGTCCGAGCGTCTGTTCGTCCGTGCGTATCTTCGTTCCTGCGTCTGTTCATCCGTTCGTCTGTTCGTCCATACGTTTGTTTTTCCGAACAGATCCGTTTTCGAACCTTTTTTCGATCATACCGCGATAAAATGACGAAAATAAGGTTAGTCCATGCGTCTGTTCGTCAATGCATCTGTTCTTCCGTGCGACTGTTCGTCCTTTCATCTGTTCGTCCGGGTGTTTGTTCGTCCGTTCATCTGTTCGTCCGTGCGTCTGTTCGTCCGAGCGTCTGTTCGTCCGTGCGTATCTTCGTTCCTGCGTCTGTTCATCCGTTCGTCTGTTCGTCCATACGTATGTTTTTCCGAACACATCCGTTTTCGAAACTTTTTTCGATCATACCTCGATAAAATGACGACTATAAGGGCAGAACGGAAGAAAACATTTAAATTTCAGTGAAATTATCTCTCTCCGAAAATATTTTCGACCATATCTTGATTAAATGACGAAAATCAGTGCAAAATAGAGGAAAAAAATGTAGATATCGGAGAAATTATCCATTTTTGAAGTTTTTTCTATCAAACCTCGATAAAATGACGATATTAGGGGCAGAAGATAGGAAAAAATTGAAATATTGGTGACATTATCCGTTTTGAAAATTTTTTGTTCTTATCTCGAAAAAATATCAAAATTAAGGTAAAAAAAGACGGAAAAAATTAAAATTTCGGGGAATTTTCCTTTATAAAATATATTTTCGATCATATCTCGTTAAAATGACGTAAATAAGGTTTTTCGGTTCGTCTGTTAGTCCATGCGTCTGCTATTTCGTGCGATTGTTCGGCCGTCCATCTGTTCGTCCGTGCGTCTGTTCGTCCGTTTGTCTGTTCGTCCGTACGTCTGTTTGTCCGAACAGATCCATTGTAAAACATTTTTTCAATCGTTTCTTGAAAAAAAGACGAAAATAAGTGAAAAATAGAGGAAAATAATTGAAATTTCGGTGAAATTATACGATTATTTGCTTTTTTCGATTATGCCTCGTTTAAATGACGAAAATAATGGCAAAATAGGGGAAAATAATTGAAATTTCTGTAAAATTATCCGATATTGAAACATTTTTCGAATATACCTCTCTAAAATGAAGAAAAATAAGGGGTAAATATAGGAACAAGATTGAAATATTGTGAATTCATTCGTTTTTTACCTTTTTTAGATCATACCTCGATAAACTGGCGAAAATATGGTTTGTCCGTGCGTCTGTTCGTCGTTGCGTCAGTTCGTCCGTGCATCTGTTCGTCCATGCGTCTGTTCGTCCATGTGTTAGTTTGTCCGTGCGTCTGTTTGTTCGTACGTCTGTTCGTCCGTGCGTCTGTTCATCCGTGCGTCTGTTCGTCCGTGTGTCTTTTCGTCCGTGCGTCTGATCGTCCGTGCGTCTGTTCGTCCGTGCATCTGTTCGTCTGTTCGTTTGTTCATCCGTGCGTCAGTTCGTCCGTGCGTCTGTTTGTCCGTGCGTCTGTTCGTCTGTGCGTCTGTTCATCCGTGCGTCTGTTCGTCCGTGCGTCTTTTCGTCCGTACGTCTGCTTGTCCGTGCGTTTTTTAATCCGTGCGTCTGTTCTTCCGTGCGTCTGTTCGTCCGTGCGTCTGTTCATCCATGCGTTTTTTCGTCCGTGTGTTTTTTCGTCCGTGCGTCTGTTCATCCGTGCGTCTGTTCGTCCGTGCATCTGTTCGTCCGTGCGTCTGTTCGTCCATGTGTCTGATTGTCCGTGTGTCTGTTTGTCCGTGCGTCTGTTCGTCCGTGCGTCTGTTCGTCCGTGCGTCTTTTTGTCTCTGCGTCTTTTTGTCCGTGCGTCTGTACATCCATGCGTCTGTTCGTCCGTGCATCTGTTCGCCCGTGCCTTTCCTCGTCCGTGCGTCTGTTCGTCCGTGAAAAAATAACGAACATAAGGGCGAAATAGTGGATAAAAATTGAAATTTCGGTGAAATTATCCATTTTCGAAACTATTTTCGGCCATACCTTTCAAAAAGTGACGTAAAATAAGGGGTAAATATAGGAAGAAGATTGAAATATCGGTGATTTCATTCGTTTTTTACCTTTTTTTTGATCATACCTCGATAAACTGACGGAAATAAGGTTTGTCCGTGCGTCTGTGCGTCCGTGCGTCTGTTCATCCGTGCGTCTGTTTGTCCCTGCGTCTGTTCGTCCGTGGGTCAGTCCGTCTGTCCCGTACTGTACTGCCTCACTCCCTCGTCCACACGTGGCGCTAGTCGTCTATCCGCAACCGTAGGCGGCGTACTCTCGACCGACGTATCCTGACGTATTACTCCGCGTGACGTCATAGATGATTTTCCTTTCTAACACGTGCGTCTGTTTGTCCGTGCGTCTTTTCGTTCGTGCGTCTATTCTTACGTGTGTCTGGTCGTCCGTGCGTCTGTTCGTCCGTGCGTCTGTTCGTCCGTGCGTCTGTTCGTCCGTGCGTCTGTTCGTCTGTGCGTCTGTTTTCCGTGCGTCTGTTCCTCCGTGCGCCTGTTCGTCCGTGCGTCTGTTCTTCCGTGCGTCTGTTCGTCCGTGCGTCTGTTCGTCCGTGCGTCTGTTTTTCCGTGCGTCTGGTTGTCCTTGCGTCTGTTCCTCCGTGCGTCTGTTCATCCGTGCGTCTGTTTGTCCGTGCGTCTGTTTGTCCATGCGTCTGTTCGTTCGTGCGTCTGTTCATCCGTGCGGCTGTTCGTCCGTGCTTCTGTTCGTCCGTGCGTCTGTTCGTTCCTTCGTCTGTTTGTCCGTGAGTCTTTTCGTCCGTGCGTCTGCTCTTCCGTGCGTCTGTTCGTCCGTGCATCTGTTCGTCCGTTCGATTGTTCATCCGTGCGTCTCTTCGTCCGTGCGTCTGTTTGTCCTTGCGTCTGTTCGTCTGTGCTTCAGTTCATCCGTGAATCTGTTCGTCCGTGCGTCTTTTCGTCCGTACGTCTGTTTGTCCGTGCGTATTTTAATCCTTTCGTCTGTTCTTCCGTGCGTCTGTTTGTCCGTGCGTCTGTTCGTCTGTGCGTCTGATCGTCCGTGCGTCTGTTTGTCAGTGCGACTGTTCGTACTTCCATCTGTTCATCCGAGCGTCTGTTCATCCTTGCGTCTGTTCGTCCGTGCGTCTGTTCGTCCGTGCGTCTGCTCGTCCGTGCGTCTGTTCGTCCATGCGTCTGTTTGTCCGTGCGTCTTTTCGTTCCAACTTCCGTTCTTCCGTGCGTCAACTCGTCCGTGCGTCTGTTCGTCCGTGCATCTGTTCGTCCGTGCATCTGTTCGTCCGTGTGTCTGCTCGTCCTTGCGTCTGTTCATCCGTGCGTCTGATCGACCTAACATCTATTTGTCTGAACATAAATCCGTTTTCGAACCTTTTTTCGATCATTACTTGAAAAAATATCGAACATAAGGGCGAAATAGTGGATAAAAATGGAAATTTCGGTGAAATTATCCATTCTCGAAACTTTTTTCGATCATACCTCTCTAAAATGACGAAAAATAAGGGGTAAATATAGGAACAAGATTGAAATATTGTGAATTCATTCGTTTTTTACCTTTTTTAGATCATACCTCGATAAACTGACGAAAATATGGTTCGTCCGTGCGTCTTTTAGTCCGTGCGTCTGTTCTTCCGTTCGTCTGTTCGTCCGTGCGTCTGTTCGTCCGTGCGTCTGTTTGTCCTTGCGTCTGTTCGTCTGTGCTTCAGTTCATCCGTGAATCTGTTCGTCCGTGCGTCTTTTCGTCCGTACGTCTGTTTGTCCGTGCGTATTTTAATCCTTTCGTCTGTTCTTCCGTGCGTCTGTTTGTCCGTGCGTCTGTTCGTCTGTGCGTCTGATCGTCCGTGCGTCTGTTTGTCAGTGCGACTGTTCGTACTTCCATCTGTTCATCCGAGCGTCTGTTCATCCTTGCGTCTGTTCGTCCGTGCGTCTGTTCGTCCGTGCGTCTGCTCGTCCGTGCGTCTGTTCGTCCGTGCGTCTGTTTGTCCGTGCGTCTTTTCGTTCCAACTTCCGTTCTTCCGTGCGTCAACTCGTCCGTGCGTCTGTTCGTCCGTGCATCTGTTCGTCCGTGCATCTGTTCGTCCGTGTGTCTGCTCGTCCTTGCGTCTGTTCATCCGTGCGTCTGATAGACCTAACATCTATTTGTCTGAACATAAATCCGTTTTCGAACCTTTTTTCGATCATTACTTGAAAAAATTACGAACATAAGGGCGAAATAGTGGATAAAAATGGAAATTTCGGTGAAATTATCCATTCTCGAAACTTTTTTCGATCATACCTCTCTAAAATGACGAAAAATAAGGGGTAAATATAGGAACAAGATTGAAATATTGTGAATTCATTCGTTTTTTACCTTTTTTAGATCATACCTCGATAAACTGACGAAAATATGGTTCGTCCGTGCGTCTTTTAGTCCGTGCGTCTGTTCGTCCTTGCGTCTTTTCGTCCGTGTGTCGGTTCGTCCGAGCGTCTGTACGACCGGATGTCTGTTGTTTCGTGTTTCTGTTCGGCGGTAAGTCCGTTCGTCCTTGGGTCTTTTGGTCCGTGTGTCTGTTCGTCCGTGCGTCTGTTTGTCCGCGCGTCTTTTCGTCCGTGCGTATGTTTGACCGAGCGTCTGTTCGTCCATTCTTCTGTTCGTCCGTACGTCTGCTTGTCAGAACAGGTCAGTTTTGAAACATTTTTTTCAATAATACCGTGAAAAAATGACGAAAAAATGGGTGAAATAGAGAAAAAAATTGAAATTTCGCTGAAATTATACGTTTTTGACATTTTTTTGATCATGCCCCGATAAAATGATGAATATAATGACAAAATAGAGGAATAAAATTTAAATTTCGGTGAAATTATCCGTTTTCGAAACTAATTTCGAACCTACCTCGATATAATGACGAAAATAAGAGCAGAATAGAGGAAAAACTAGAAATTTCGGTGAAATTATCCGTTTTTTACCTTTTTTCGAACATACCTCGATAAAATGACGAAAATAAGGTTCGTCTGTGCGTATGGTCGTCCGTGAGTCTGTTCGTCCGATCATCTGTTCGTCCGTACGTCTGTTTGTCCGGAGAGGTCCGTTGTCAAACATTTTTTCAATCGTTTCTTGAAAAAATGACGAAAATAATGGCAAAATAGAGGAAAATAATTGTAATTTCAGTTAAATTATCCGTTATTGGAACTTTTTTCGATCATTCCTTCAAATAATGACGAAAATAAGGGCAAAATAGAGGAAAATAATTGAAAATTCGACGAAAATATCCGCATTCGAAAATTTTTTCAAATTTAACTCAAAAAATGTCAAGATTAAGTGCAAAATAGAGGAATACAATTGAAATTTCGGTGAATTATTTCGACGAAAATAAGGTTCGTAGGTCCACCTGTTTGTCCTTGCGTCTGTTCGTCCGTGCGTCTGTTCGTTCGTGCGCCTGTTCGTATTTGCGTCTGTTCGTCCGTGTCTGATCGGCCTTACGTCTGTTTGTCCAAACAGATCCATTTTCGAACCATTATTCGATCATACCTCGAGAAACTGACAAAAATAAAGGCAAAATAGAGGAAAATAATTGAAATTTCGGGGAAACTATTCGATTATGATCTTAATTCTATCATGCCTAACTAATTTGACGAAATAATTGGCAAAATAGTGGAACAGAATTGAAATATCCCTGAAATTATCCGTTTTTTACCTTTTTTCGATCATACGGCGATAAAATGACGAAAATAAGGTTAGTCCATGCGTCTGTTCGTCCATGCATCTGTTCTTCCGTGCGACTGTTCGTCCTTTCATCTGTTCGTCCGGGTGTTTGTTCGTCCGTGCATCTGTTCGTCCGTGCGTCTGTTCGTCCGAGCGTCTGTTCGTCCGTGCGTATCTTCGTTCCTGCGTCTGTTCATCCATTCGTCTGTTCGTCCATACGTATGTTTTTCCGAACACATCCGTTTTCGAAACTTTTTTCGATCATACCTCGATAAAATGACGACTATAAGGGCAGAACGGAAGAAAAAATTTCAATTTCAGTGAAATTATCTTTCTCCGAAAATATTTTCGACCATATCTTGATTAAATGACGAAAATCAGTGCAAAATAGAGGAAAAAAATGTAGATATCGGAGAAATTATCCGTTTTTGAAGTTTTCTCTATCAAACCTCGATAAAATGACGATATTAGGGGCAGAATATAGGAAAAAATTGAGATATCGGTGACATTATCCGTTTTGAAAATTTTTTGTTCTTATCTCGAAAAAATGTCAAAATTAAGGTAAAAAAAGACGGAAAAAATTAAAATTTCGGGGAATTTTCCTTTATCAAATATATTTTCGATCATATCTCGTTAAAATGACGTAAATAAGGTTTTTCGGTTCGTCTGTTAGTCCATGCCTCTGCTATTTCGTGCGATTTTTCGGCCGTCCATCTGTTCGTCCGTGCGTCTGTTCGTCCGTTTGTCTATTCGTCCGTACGTCTGTTTGTCCGAGCAGGTCCTTTGTCAAACATTTTTTCAATCGTTTCTTGAAAAAAAGACGAAAATAAGTGAAAAATAGAGGAAAATAATTGAAATTTCGGTGAAATTGTACGATTATTTGCTTTTTTCGATTATGCCTCGATAAAATGACGAAAATAATGGCAAAATAGAGGAAAATAATTGAAATTTTTTAAAATTATCCGATATTGAAACATTTTTCGAACATACCTCTCTAAAATGACGAAAAATAAGGGGTAAATATAGGAACAAGATTGAAATATTGTGAATTCATTCGTTTTTTACCTTTTTTAGATCATACCTCGATAAACTGACGAAAATATGGTTTGTCCGTGCGTCTGTTCGTCGTTGCGTCAGTTCGTCCGTGCATCTGTTCGTCCATGCGTCTGTTCGTCCATGTGTTTGTTTGTCCGTGCGTCTGTTTGTTCGTACGTCTGTTCGTCCGTGCGTCTGTTCATCCGTGCGTCTGTTCGTCCGTGCGGCTGCTCGTCCGTGCTTCTGTTCGTCCGTGCGTCTGTTCGTCCATGCGTCTGTTTGTCCGTGCGTCTGTTCGTTCGTGCGTCTGTTCGTCCGTGCGTCTGTTCGTCCGTGCGTCTGTTTGTTCGTGCGTCTGTTCGTCCGTTTATCTGTTCGTCCGTGCGTCTGTTCGTCCATGTGTCTGATTGTCCGTGCGTCTGTTCGTCCGTTTGTCTGTTCGTCCGTACGTCTGTTTGTCCGTGCGTCTGTTCGTTCGTGCGTCTGTTCGTCCGTACGTCTGTTCGTCCGTGCGTCTGTTCGTCCGTGCGTCTGTTTGTTCGTGCGTCTGTTCGTCCGTGCATCTGTTCGTCCGTGCGTCTGTTCGTCCATGTGTCTGATTGTCCGTGCGTCTGTTCGTCCGTACGTCTGTTTGTCCGAGCAGGTCCTTTGTCAAACATTTTTTCAATCGTTTCTTGAAAAAAAGACGAAAATAAGTGAAAAATAGAGGAAAATAATTGAAATTTCGGTGAAATTATACGATTATTTGCTTTTTTCGATTATGCCTCGATAAAATGACGAAAATAATGGCAAAATAGAGGAAAATAATTGAAATTTCTGTAAAATTATCCGATATTGAAACATTTTTCGAACATACCTCTCTAAAATGACGAAAAATAAGGGGTAAATATAGGAACAAGATTGAAATATTGTGAATTCATTCGTTTTTTACCTTTTTTAGATCATACCTCGATAAACTGACGAAAATATGGTTTGTCCGTGCGTCTGTTCGTCGTTGCGTCAGTTCGTCCGTGCATCTGTTCGTCCATGCATCTGTTCGCCCATGTGTTAGTTTGTCCGTGCGTCTGTTTGTTCGTACGTCTGTTCGTCCGTGCGTCTGTTCATCCGTGCGTCTGTTCGTCCATGTGTCTTTTCGTCCGTGCGTCTGATCGTCCGTGCGTCTGTTCGTCCGTGCATCTGTTCGTCCGTTCGTTTGTTCATCCGTGCGTCAGTTCGACCGTGCGTCTGCTTGTCCGTGCGTCTGTTCGTCTGTGCGTCTGTTCATCCGTGCGTCTGTTCGTCCGTGCGTCTTTTCGTCCGTACGTCTGCTTGTCCGTGCGTTTTTTCGTCCGTGCGTCTGTTCATCCGTGCGTCTGTTCGTCCGTGCATCTGTTCGTCCGTGCGTCTGTTCGTCCATGTGTCTGATTGTCCGTGTGTCTGTTTGTCCGTGCGTCTGTTCGTCCGTGCGTCTGTTCGTCCGTGCGTCTTTTTGTCTCTGCGTCTTTTCGTCCGTGCGTCTGTACATCCATGCGTCTGTTCGTCCGTCCATCTGTTCGTCCGTGCGTCTGTTCGTCCATTTGTCTGTTCGTCCGTACGTCTGTTTGTCCGAGCAGGTCCTTTGTCAAACATTTTTTCAATCGTTTCTTGAAAAAAAGACGAAAATAAGTGAAAAATAGAGGAAAATAATTGAAATTTCGGTGAAATTATACGATTATTTGCTTTTTTCGATTATGCCTCGATAAAATGACGAAAATAATGGCAAAATAGAGGAAAATAATTGAAATTTCGGGGAAACTATTCGATTATGATCTTAATTCTATCATGCCTAACTAATTTGACGAAATAATTGGCAAAATAGTGGAACAGAATTGAAATATCCCTGAAATTATCCGTTTTTTACCTTTTTTCGATCATACCGCGATAAAATGACGAAAATAAGGTTAGTCCATGCGTCTGTTCGTCCATGCATCTGTTCTTCCGTGCGACTGTTCGTCCTTTCATCTGTTCGTCCGGGTGTTTGTTCGTCCGTGCATCTGTTCGTCCGTGCGTCTGTTCGTCCGAGCGTCTGTTCGTCCGTGCGTATCTTCGTTCCTGCGTCTGTTCATCCATTCGTCTGTTCGTCCATACGTATGTTTTTCCGAACACATCCGTTTTCGAAACTTTTTTCGATCATACCTCGATAAAATGACGACTATAAGGGCAGAACGGAAGAAAAAATTTCAATTTCAGTGAAATTATCTTTCTCCGAAAATATTTTCGACCATATCTTGATTAAATGACGAAAATCAGTGCAAAATAGAGGAAAAAAATGTAGATATCGGAGAAATTATCCGTTTTTGAAGTTTTCTCTATCAAACCTCGATAAAATGACGATATTAGGGGCAGAATATAGGAAAAAATTGAGATATCGGTGACATTATCCGTTTTGAAAATTTTTTGTTCTTATCTCGAAAAAATGTCAAAATTAAGGTAAAAAAAGACGGAAAAAATCAAAATTTCGGGGAATTTTCCTTTATCAAATATATTTTCGATCATATCTCGTTAAAATGACGTAAATAAGGTTTTTCGGTTCGTCTGTTAGTCCATGCCTCTGCTATTTCGTGCGATTTTTCGGCCGTCCATCTGTTCGTCCGTGCGTCTGTTCGTCCGTTTGTCTATTCGTCCGTACGTCAGTTTGTCCGAGCAGGTCCTTTGTCAAACATTTTTTCAATCGTTTCTTGAAAAAAAGACGAAAATAAGTGAAAAATAGAGGAAAATAATTGAAATTTCGGTGAAATTGTACGATTATTTGCTTTTTTTCGATTATGCCTCGATAAAATGACGAAAATAATGGCAAAATAGAGGAAAATAATTGAAATTTTTTAAAATTATCCGATATTGAAACATTTTTCGAACATACCTCTCTAAAATGACGAAAAATAAGGGGTAAATATAGGAACAAGATTGAAATATTGTGAATTCATTCGTTTTTTACCTTTTTTAGATCATACCTCGATAAACTGACGAAAATATGGTTTGTCCGTGCGTCTGTTCGTCGTTGCGTCAGTTCGTCCGTGCATCTGTTCGTCCATGCGTCTGTTCGTCCATGTGTTTGTTTGTCCGTGCGTCTGTTTGTTCGTACGTCTGTTCGTCCGTGCGTCTGTTCATCCGTGCGTCTGTTCGTCCGTGCGGCTGCTCGTCCGTGCTTCTGTTCGTCCGTGCGTCTGTTCGTCCATGCGTCTGTTTGTCCGTGCGTCTGTTCGTTCGTGCGTCTGTTCGTCCGTGCGTCTGTTTGTTCGTGCGTCTGTTCGTCCGTTTATCTGTTCGTCCGTGCGTCTGTTCGTCCATGTGTCTGATTGTCCGTGCGTCTGTTCGTCCGTTTGTCTGTTCGTCCGTACGTCTGTTTGTCCGTGCGTCTGTTCGTTCGTGCGTCTGTTCGTCCGTACGTCTGTTCGTCCGTGCGTCTGTTCGTCCGTGCGTCTGTTTGTTCGTGCGTCTGTTCGTCCGTGCATCTGTTCGTCCGTGCGTCTGTTCGTCCATGTGTCTGATTGTCCGTGCGTCTGTTCGTCCGTACGTCTGTTTGTCCGAGCAGGTCCTTTGTCAAACATTTTTTCAATCGTTTCTTGAAAAAAAGACGAAAATAAGTGAAAAATAGAGGAAAATAATTGAAATTTCGGTGAAATTATACGATTATTTGCTTTTTTCGATTATGCCTCGATAAAATGACGAAAATAATGGCAAAATAGAGGAAAATAATTGAAATTTCTGTAAAATTATCCGATATTGAAACATTTTTCGAACATACCTCTCTAAAATGACGAAAAATAAGGGGTAAATATAGGAACAAGATTGAAATATTGTGAATTCATTCGTTTTTTACCTTTTTTAGATCATACCTCGATAAACTGACGAAAATATGGTTTGTCCGTGCGTCTGTTCGTCGTTGCGTCAGTTCGTCCGTGCATCTGTTCGTCCATGTGTCTGTTCGTCCATGTGTTAGTTTGTCCGTGCGTCTGTTTGTTCGTACGTCTGTTCGTCCGTGCGTCTGTTCATCCGTGCGTCTGTTCGTCCATGTGTCTTTTCGTCCGTGCGTCTGATCGTCCGTGCGTCTGTTCGTCCGTGCATCTGTTCGTCCGTTCGTTTGTTCATCCGTGCGTCAGTTCGTCCGTGCGTCTGCTTGTCCGTGCGTCTGTTCGTCTGTGCGTCTGTTCATCCGTGCGTCTGTTCGTCCGTGCGTCTTTTCGTCCGTACGTCTGCTTGTCCGTGCGTTTTTTCGTCCGTGCGTCTGTTCATCCGTGCGTCTGTTCGTCCGTGCATCTGTTCGTCCGTGCGTCTGTTCGTCCATGTGTCTGATTGTCCGTGTGTCTGTTTGTCCGTGCGTCTGTTCGTCCGTGCGTCTGTTCGTCCGTGCGTCTTTTTGTCTCTGCGTCTTTTCGTCCGTGCGTCTGTACATCCATGCGTCTGTTCGTCCGTCCATCTGTTCGTCCGTGCGTCTGTTCGTCCGTTTGTCTGTTCGTCCGTACGTCTGTTTGTCCGAGCAGGTCCTTTGTCAAACATTTTTTCAATCGTTTCATGAAAAAAAGACGAAAATAAGTGAAAAATAGAGGAAAATAATTGAAATTTCGGTGAAATTATACGATTATTTGCTTTTTTCGATTATGCCTCGATAAAATGACGAAAATAATGGCAAAATAGAGGAAAATAATTGAAATTTCTGTAAAATTATCCGATATTGAAACATTTTTCGAACATACCTCTCTAAAATGACGAAAAATAAGGGGTAAATATAGGAACAAGATTGAAATATTGTGAATTCATTCGTTTTTTACCTTTTTTAGATCATACCTCGATAAACTGACGAAAATATGGTTTGTCCGTGCGTCTGTTCGTCGTTGCGTCAGTTCGTCCTTTGCATCTGTTCGTCCATGCGTCTGTTCGTCCATGTGTTTGTTTGTCCGTGCGTCTGTTTGTTCGTACGTCTGTTCGTCCGTGCGTCTGTTCATCCGTGCATCTGTTCGTCCGTGCGGCTGCTCGTCCGTGCTTCTGTTCGTCCGTGCGTCTGTTCGTCCATGCGTCTGTTTGTCCGTGCGTCTGTTCGTTCGTGCGTCTTTTCGTCCGTGCGTCTGTTCGTCCGTGCGTCTGTTTGTTCGTGCGTCTGTTCGTCCGTGCATCTGTTCGTCCGTGCGTCTGTTCGTCTATGTGTCTGATTGTCCGTGCGTCTGTTCGTCCGTTTGTCTGTTCGTCCGTACGTCTGTTTGTCCGTGCGTCTGTTCGTTCGTGCGTCTGTTCGTCCGTACGTCTGTTCGTCCGTGCGTCTGTTCGTCCGTGCGTCTGTTTGTTCGTGCGTCTGTTCGTCCGTGCATCTGTTCGTCCGTGCGTCTGTTCGTCCATGTGTCTGATTGTCCGTGCGTGTGTTCGTCCGTACGTCTGTTTGTCCGAGCAGGTCCTTTGTCAAACATTTTTTCAATCCTTTCTTGAAAAAAAGACGAAAATAAGTGAAAAATAGAGGAAAATAATTGAAATTTCGGTGAAATTATACGATTATTTGCTTTTTTCGATTATGCCTCGATAAAATGACGAAAATAATGGCAAAATAGAGGAAAATAATTGAAATTTCTGTAAAATTATCCGATATTGAAACATTTTTCGAACATACCTCTCTAAAATGACGAAAAATAAGGGGTAAATATAGGAACAAGATTGAAATATTGTGAATTCATTCGTTTCTAACCTTTTTTAGATCATACCTCGATAAACTGACGAAAATATGGTTTGTCCGTGCGTCCGTTCGACGTTGCGTCAGTTCGTCCATGCATCTGTTCGTCCATGCATCTGTTCGTCCATGTGTTAGTTTGTCCGTGCGTCTGTTTGTTCGTACGTCTGTTCGTCCGTGCGTCTGTTCAACCGTGCGTCTGTTCGTCCATGTGTCTTTTCGTCCGTGCGTCTGATCGTCCGTGCGTCTGTTCGTCCGTGCATCTGTTCATCCGTTCGTTTGTTCATCCGTGCGTCAGTTCGTCCGTGCGTCTGCTTGTCCGTGCGTCTGTTCGTCTGTGCGTCTGTTCATCCGTGCGTCTGTTCGTCCGTGCGTCTTTTCGTCCGTACGTCTGCTTGTCCGTGCGTTTTTTAATCCGTGCGTCTGTTCTTCCGTGCGTCTGTTCGTCCGTGCGTCTGTTCATCCGTGCGTTTTTTCGTCCGTGCGTTTTTTCGTCCGTGCGTCTGTTCGTCCGTGCGTCTGTTCATCCGTGCGTTTTTTCGTCCGTGCGTTTTTTCGTCCGTGCGTCTGTTCTTCCGTTCGTCTGTTCGTCCGTGCGTCTGTTAGTCCGTGCGTCTGTTCTTCCGTGAGTCTGTTGGTCCGTGCGTCTGTTCGTCCATGCGTCTGTTCTTCAATGCGTCTGTTCGTCCGTGCGTCTTTTTGTCCGTGCGTTTTTTCGTCCGTGCGTCTGTACATCCATGCGTCTGTTCGTCCGTGCGTCTGTTCATCCGTGCGGCTGTTCGTCCGTGCTTCTGTTCGTCCGTGCGTCTGTTCGTTCCTTCGTCTGCTTGTCCGTGTGTCTTTTCGTCCGTGCGTCTGCTCTTCCGTGCGTCTGTTCGTCCGTGCATCTGTTCGTCCGCTCGTTTGTTCATCCGTGCGTCTGTTCGTCCGTGCGTCTGTTTGTCCGTGTGTCTGTTCGTCTGTGCTTCAGTTCATCCGTGCATCTGTTCGTCCGTGCGTCTTTTCGTCCGTACGTCTGTTTGTCCGTGCGTATTTTAATCCGTGCGTTTGTTCTTCCGTGCGTCTGTTTGTCCGTGCGTCTGTTCGTCCGTGCGTCTGTTTGTCCGTGCGTCTGTTTGTCCGTGCGACTGTTCGTACTTCCATCTGTTCATCCGAGCGTCTGTTCATCCTTGCGTCTGTTCGTCCGTGCGTCTGTTCGTCCGTGCGTCTGCTCGTCCGTGCGTCTGTTCGTCCGTGCGTCTGTTTGTCCGTGCGTCTTTTCGTTCCAACTTCCGTTCTTCCGTGCGTCAACTCGTCCGTGCGTCTGTTCGACCGTGCATCTGTTCGTCCGTGCATCTGTTCGTCCGTGTGTCTGCTCGTCCTTGCGTCTGTTCATCCGTGCGTCTGATCGACGTAACATCTATTTGTCTAAACATAAATCCGTTTTCGAACCTTTTTTCGATCATTACTTGAAAATATAACGAACATAAGGGCGAAATAGTGGATAAAAATGGAAATTTCGGTGAAATTATCCATTCTCGAAACTTTTTTCGATCATACCTCTCTAAAATGACGAAAAATAAGGGGTAAATATAGGAACAAGATTGAAATATTGTGAATTCATTCGTTTTTTACCTTTTTTTGATCATACCTCGATAAACTGACGAAAATATGGTTCGTCCGTGCGTCTTTTAGTCCGTGCGTCTGTTCTTCCGTTCGTCTGTTCGTCCGTGCGTCTGTTCGTCCTTGCGTCTTTTCGTCCGTGTGTCTGTTCGTCCGAGCGTCTGTACGACCGGATGTCTGTTGTTTCGTGTGTCTGTTCGGCGGTAAGTCCGTTCGTCCTTGGGTCTTTTGGTCCGTGTGTCTGTTCGTCCGTGCGTCTGTTTGTCCGCGCGTCTTTTCGTCCGTGCGTATGTTTGACCGAGCGTCTGTTCGTCCATTCTTCTGTTCGTCCGTACGTCTGCTTGTCAGAACCGGTCAGTTTTGAAACATTTTTTTCAATAATACCGTCAAAAAGTGACGAAAAAATTGGTGAAATAGAGAAAAAAATTGAAATTTCGCTGAAATTATACGTTTTTGACATTTTTTTGATCATGCCCCGATAAAATGATGAATATAATGACAAAATAGAGGAATACAATTTAAATTTCGGTGAAATTATCCGTTTTCGAAACTAATTTCGAACCTACCTCGATATAATGACGAAAATAAGAGCAGAATATAGGAAAAAATAGAAATTTCGGTGAAATTATCTGTTTTTTACCTTTTTTCGAACATACCTCGATAAAATGACGAAAATAAGGTTCGTCTGTGCGTATGGTCGTCCGTGAGTCTGTTCGTCCGATCATCTGTTCGTCCGTACGTCTGTTTGTCCGGAGAGGTCCGTTGTCAAACATTTTTTCAATCGTTTCTTGAAAAAATGACGAAAATAATGGCAAAATAGAGGAAAATAATTGTAATTTCAGTTAAATTATCCGTTATTGGAACTTTTTTCGATCATTCCTTGAAATAATGACGAAAATAAGGGCAAAATAGAGGAAAATAATTGAAAATTCGATGAAAATATCCGCATTCGAAAATTTTTTCAAATTTAACTCAAAAAATGTCAAGATTAAGTGCAAAATAGAGGAATACAATTGAAATTTCGGTGAATTATTTCGACGAAAATAAGGTTCGTAGGTCCACCTGTTTGTCCTTGCGTCTGTTCGTCCGTGCGTCTGTTCGTTCGTGCGCCTGTTCGTATTTGCGTCTGTTCGTCCGTGTCTGATCGGCCTTACGTCTGTTTGTCCAAACAGATCCATTTTCGAACCATTATTCGATCATACCTCGAGAAACTGACAAAAATAAAGGCAAAATAGAGGAAAATAATTGAAATTTCGGGGAAACTATTCGAGTATGATCTTTTTTCTATCATGCCTAACTAATTTGACGAAATAATTGGCAAAATAGTGGAACAGAATTGAAATATCCCTGAAATTATCCGTTTTTTACCTTTTTTCGATCATACCGCGATAAAATGACGAAAATAAGGTTAGTCCATGCGTCTGTTCGTCCATGCATCTGTTCTTCCGTACGACTGTTCGTCCTTTCATCTGTTCGTCCGGGTGTTTGTTCGTCCGTGCATCTGTTCGTCCGTGCGTCTGTTCGTCCGAGCGTCTGTTCGTCCGTGCGTATCTTCGTTCCTGCGTCTGTTCATCCGTTCGTCTGTTCGTCCATACGTTTGTTTTTCCGAACAGATCCGTTTTCGAACCTTTTTTCGATCATACCTCGATAAAATGACGACTATAAGGGCAGAACAGAAGAAAAATAGTGGAAAATAGAGTGCAGTGTCAGTGCAAAATAGAGGAAAAAAATGTAGATATCGGAGAAATTATCCGTTTTTGAAGTTTCTTCTATCAAACCTCGATAAAATGACGATATTAGGGGCAGAATATAGGAAAAAATTGAAATATCGGTGACATTATCCGTTTTGAAAATTTTTTGTTCTTATCTCGAAAAAATGTCAAAATTTAGGTAAAATTAGACGGAAAAAATTAAAATTTCGGGGAATTTTCCTTTATCAAATATATTTTCGATCACATCTCGTTAAAATGACGAAAATAAGTTTTTTCGGTTCGTCTGGTAGTCCATGCGTCTGCTATTTCGTGCGATTGTTTGGCCGTCCATCTGTTCGTCCGTGCGTCTGTTCGTCCGTTTGTCTGTTCGTCCGTACGTCTGTTTGTCCGAACAGGTCCTTTGTCAAACATTTTTTCAATCGTTTCTTGAAAAAAAAAGAAAATAAGTGAAAAATAGAGGAAAATAATTGAAATTTCGGTGAAATTATACGATTATTTGCTTTTTTCGATTATGCCTCGATAAAATGACGAAAATAATGGCAAAATAGAGGAAAATAATTGAAATTTCTGTAAAATTATCCGATATTGAAACATTTTTCGAACATACCTCTCTAAAATGACGAAAATTAAGGGGTAAATATAGGAACAAGATTGAAATATTGTGAATTCATTCGTTTTTTACCTTTTTTAGATCATACCTCGATAAACTGACGAAAATATGGTTTGTCCGTGCGTCTGTTCGTCGTTGCGTCAGTTCGTCCGTGCATCAGTTCGTCCATGCGTCTGTTCGTCCATGTGTTTGTTTGTCCGTGCGTCTGTTTGTTCGTACGTCTGCTCGTCCGTGCGTCTGTTCGTCCGTGCGGCTGTTCGTCCGTGCTTCTGTTCGTCCGTGCGTCTGTTCGTTCCTTCGTCTGTTTGTCCGTGTGTCTTTTCGTCCGTGCGTCTGCTCATCCGTGCGTCTGTTCGTCCGTGCATCTGTTCGTCCGTTCGTTTGTTCATCCATGCGTCAGTTCGTCCGTGCGTCTGTTTGTCCGCGCGTCTGTTCGTCTGTGCGTCTGTTCATCCGTGCGTCAGTTCGTCCGTGCGTCTTTTCGTCCGTACGTCTCATTGGTCCGTGCGTTTTTTAATCCGTGCGTCTGTTCTTCCGTGCGTCTGTTCGTCCGTGCATCTCTTCATCCGTGCGTTTTTTCGTCCGTGCGTCTTTTCGTCCGTGCGTTTGTTCATCCGTGCGTCTGTTCGTCCGTGCATCTGTTCGTCCGTGCGTCTGTTCGTCCATGTGTCTGATTGTCCGTGCGTCTGTTCGTCCGTGCGTCTTTTTGTCTCTGCGTCTTTTCGTCCGTGCGTCTGTACATCCATGCGTCTGTTCGTCCGTGCGTCAGTTCGTCCGTGCGTCTTTTTGTCCGTGCGTCTGTTCGTCTGTGCGTCTGTTCATCCGTGCGTCAGTTCGTCCGTGCGTCTTTTCGTCCGTACGTCTGTTTGTCCGTGCGTTTTTTAATCCGTGCGTCTGTTCTTCCGTGCGTCTGTTCGTCCGTGCGTCTGTTCATCCGTGCGTTTTTTCGTCCGTGCGTTTTTTCGTCCGTGCGTCTGTTCATCCGTGCGTCTGTTCGTCCGTGCATCTGTTCGTCCGTGCGTCTGTTCGTCCATGTGTCTGATTGTCCGTGCGTCTGTTCGTCCGTGCGTCTTTTTGTCTCTGCGTCTTTTCGTCCGTGCGTCTGTACATCCGTGCGTCTGTTCGTTCGTGCGCCTGTTCGTATTTGCGTCTGTTCGACCGTGTCTGATCGGCCTTACGTCTGTTTGTCCAAACAGATCCGTTTTCGAACCATTATTCGATCATACCTCGAGAAACTTACAAAAATAAAGGCAAAATAGAGGAAAATAATAGAAATTTCAGGGAAACTATTCGATTATGATCTTTTTTCTATCATGCCTAACTAATTTGACGAAATAATTGGCAAAATAGTGGAACAGAATTGAAATATCCCTGAAATTATCCGTTTTTTTACCTTTTTTCGATCATACCGCGATAAAATGACGAAAATAAGGTTAGTCCATTCGTCTGTTCGTCCATGCATCTGTTCTTCCGTGCGACTGTTCGTCCTTTCATCTGTTGGTCCGTGCGTCTGTTCGTCCGAGCGTCTGTTCGTCCGTGCGTATCTTTGTTCCTGCGTCTGTTCATCCGTTCGTCTGTTCGTCCATACGTTTGTTTTTCCGAACAGATCCGTTTTCGAACCTTTCTTCGATCATACCTCATTAAAATGACGACTATAAGGGTAGAACAGAAGAAAAAAATTTAAATTTCAGTGAAATTATCTTTCTCCGAAAATATTTTCGACCATATCTTGATTAAATGACGAAAATCTTTGCAAAATAGAGGAAAAAAATGTAGATATCGGAGAAATTATCCGTTTTTGAAGTTTTTTCTATCAAACCTCGATAAAATGACGATATTATTGGCAGAATATAGGAAAAAATTGAAATATCGGTGACATTATCCGTTTTGAAAATTTTTTGTTCTTATCTCGAAAAAATGTCAAAATTAAGTTAAAAATAGACGGAAAAAATTAAAATTTCGGGGAATTTTCCTTTATCAAATATATTTTCGATCATATCTCGTTAAAATGACGAAAATAAGGTTTTTCGGTTCGTCTGTTAGTCCATGCGTCTGCTATTTCGTGCGATTGTTCGGCCGTCCATCTGTTCGTCCGTGCGTCTGTTCGTCCGTTTGTCTGTTCGTCCGTACGTCTGTTTGTCCGAACAGGTCCATTGTAAAACATTTTTTCAATCGTTTCTTGAAAAAAAAGACGAAAATAAGTGAAAAATAGAGGAAAATAATTGAAATTTCGGTGAAATTATACGATTATTTGCTTTTTTCGATTATGCCTCGATAAAATGACGAAAATAATGGCAAAATAGAGGAAAATAATTGAAATTTCTGTAAAATTATCCGATATTGAAACATTTTTCGAACATACCTCTCTAAAATGACGAAAAATAAGGGGTAAATATAGGAACAAGATTGAAATATTGTGAATTCATTCGTTTTTTACCTTTTTTAGATCATACCTCGATAAACTGACGAAAATAAGGTTAGTCCATGCGTCTGTTCGTCCATGCATCTGTTCTTCCGTGCGACTGTTCGTCCTTTCATCTGTTCGTCCGGGTGTTTGTTCGTCCGTGCATCTGTTCGTCTGTGCGTCTGTTCGTCCGAGCGTCTGTTCGTCCTAGCGTCTGATCGACCGGATGTCTGTTGTTTCGTGCGTCTATTCGGCGGTAAGTCCGTTCGTCCTTGGGTCTTTTGGTCTGTGTGTCTGTTCGTCCGTGCGTCTGTTTGTCCGCGCGTCTTTTCGTCCGTGCGTATTTTTGACCGAGCGTCTGTTCGTCCATTCTTCTGTTCGTCCGTACGTCTGCTTGTCAGAACAGGTCAGTTTTGAAACATTTTTTTCAATAATACCGTGAAAAAATGACGAAAAAATGGGTGAAATAGAGAAAAAAATTGAAATTTCGCTGAAATTATACGTTTTTGACATTTTTTTGATCATGCCCCGATAAAATGATGAATATAATGACAAAATAGAGGAATAAAATTTAAATTTCGGTGAAATTATCCGTTTTCGAAACTAATTTCGAACCTACCTCGATATAATTACGAAAATAAGAGCAGAATATAGGAATAAATAGAAATTTCGGTGAAATTATCCGTTTTTTACCTTTTTTCGAACATACCTCGATAAAATGACGAAAATAAGGTTCGTCTGTTTGTATGGTCGTCCGTGAGTCTGTTCGTCCGATCATCTGTTCGTCCGTACGTCTGTTTGTCCGGAGAGGTCCGTTGTCAAAAATTTTTTCAATCGTTTCTTGAAAAAATGACGAAAATAATGGCAAAATAGAGGAAAATAATGGTAATTTCAGTTAAATTATCCGTTCTTGGAACTTTTTTCGATCATTCCTTGAAATAATGACGAAAATAAGGGCAAAAAGAGGAATGTAATTGAAAATTCGATGAAAATATCCGCATTCGAAAATTTTTTCAAATTTAACTCAAGAAATGTCATGATTAAGTGCAAAATAGAGGAATACAATTGAAATTTCGGTGAATTATTTCGACGAAAATAAGGTTCGTAGGTCCACCTGTTTGTCCTTGCGTCTGTTCGTCCGTGCGTCTGTTCGTTCGTGCGCCTGTTCGTATTTGCGTCTGTTCGTCCGTGTCTGATCGGCCTTACGTCTGTTTGTCCAAACAGATCCATTTTCGAACCATTATTCGATCATACCTCGAGAAACTGACAAAAATAAAGGCAAAATAGAGGAAAATAATTGAAATTTCGGGGAAACTATTCGATTATGATCTTTTTTCTATCATGCCTAACTAATTTGACGAAATAATTGGCAAAATAGTGGAACAGAATTGAAATATCCCTGAAATTATCCGTTTTTTACCTTTTTTCGATCATACCGCGATGAAATGACGAAAATAAGGTTAGTCCATGCGTCTGTTCGTCCATGCATCTGTTCTTCCGTGCGACTGTTCGTCCTTTCATCTGTTCGTCCGGGTGTTTGTTGGTCCGTGCATCTGTTCGTCCGTGCGTCTGTTCGTCCGAGCGTCTGTTCGTCCGTGCGTCTGTTCGTCCGAGCGTCTGTTCGTCCGTGCGTATCTTCGTTCCTGCGTCTGTTCATCCGTTCGTCTGTTCGTCCATACGTTTGTTTTTCCGAACAGATCCGTTTTCGAACCTTTTTTCGATCATACCTCGATAAAATGACGACTATAAGGGAAGAACAGAAGAAAAAAATTTAAATTTCAGTGAAATTATCTTTCTCCGAAAATATTTTCGACCATATCTTGATTAAATGACGAAAATCTTTGCAAAATAGAGGAAAAAAATGTAGATATCGGAGAAATTATCCGTTTTTGAAGTTTTTTCTATCAAACCTCGATAAAATGACGATATTAGGGGCAGAATATAGGAAAAAATTGAAATATCGGTGACATTATCCGTTTTGAAAATTTTTTGTTCTTATCTCGAAAAAATATCAAAATTAAGGTAAAAATAGAAGGAAAAAATTAAAATTTCGGGGAATTTTCCTTTATCAAATATATTTTCGATCATATCTCGTTAAAATGACGTAAATAAGGTTTTTCGGTTCGTCTGTAAGTCCATGCGTCTGCTATTTCGTGCGATTGTTCGGCCGTCCATCTGTTCGTCCGTTCGTCTGTTCGTCCGTTTGTCTGTTCGTCCGTAAGTCTGTTTGTCCGAACAGGTCCATTGTAAAACATTTTTTCAATCGTTTCTTGAAAAAAAGACGAAAATAATGGCAAAATAGAGGAAAATAATTGAAATTTCTGTAAAATTATCCGATATTGAAACATTTTTCGAACATACCTCTCTAAAATGACGAAAAATAAGGGGTAAATATAGGAACAAGATTGAAATATTGTGAATTCATTCGTTTTTTACCTTTTTTAGATCATACCTCGATAAACTGACGAAAATATGGTTTGTCCGTGCGTCTGTTCGTCGTTGCGTCAGTTCGTCCGTGCATCTGTTCGTCCATGCGTCTGTTCGTCCATGTGTTAGTTTGTCCGTGCGTCTGTTTGTTCGCACGTCTGTTCGTCCGTGCGTCTGTTCATCCTTGCGTCTGTTCGTCCGTGTGTCTTTTCGTCCGTGCGTCTGATCGTCCGTGCGTCTGTTCGTCCGTGCATCTGTTCGTCCGTTCGTTTGTTCATCCGTGCGTCAGTTCGTCCGTGCGTCTGTTTGTCCGTGCGTCTGTTCGTCTGTGCGTCTGTTCGTCCGTGCGTCTTTTCGTCCGTACGTCTGCTTGTCCGTGCGTTTTTTAATCCGTGCGTCTGTTCTTCCGTGCGTCTGTTCGTCCGTGCGTCTGTTAGTCCGTGCGTCTGTTCATCCGTGCGTTTTTTCATCCGTGCGTTTTTTCGTCCGTGCGTCTGTTCATCCGTGCGTCTGTTCGTCCGTGCATCTGTTCGTCCGTGCGTCTGTTCGTCCATGTGTCTGATTGTCCGTGTGTCTGTATGTCCGTAAGTCTGTTCGTCCGTGCGTCTGTTCGTCCGTGCGTCTTTTTGTCTCTGCGTCTTTTTGTCCGTGCGTCTGTTCGTCCGTGCATCTGTTCGTCCGTGCCTTTGGTCGTCCGTGCGTCTGTTCGTCCGTGAAAAAATAACGAACATAAGGGCAAAATAGTGGATAAAAATTGAAATTTCGGTGAAATTATCCATTTTCGAAACTATTTTCGGCCATACCTTTCAAAAAGTGACGTAAAATAAGGGGTAAATATAGGAAGAAGAGTGAAATATCGGTGATTTCATTCGTTTTTTACCTTTTTTTTGATCATACCTCGATAAACTGACGAAAATAAGGTTTGTCCGTGCGACTGTGCGTCCGTGCGTCTGTTCATCCGTGCGTCTGTTTGTCCCTGCGTCTGTTCGTCCGTGGGTCAGTCCGTCTGTCCCGTACTGTACTGCCTCACTCCCTCGTCCACACGTGGCGCTAGTCGTCTATCCGCAACCGTAGGCGGCGTACTCTCAAAAGACGTATCCTGACGTATTACTCCGCGTGACGTCATAGATGATTTTCCTTTCTAACACGTGCGTCTGTTTGTCCGTGCGTCTTTTCGTTCGTGCGTCTGCTCGTCCGTGCCTCTGTTCGTCCATGCGTCTGTTCGTCCATGCGTCTGTTCGTCCGTGCGTCTGTTCGTCCGTGCGTCTTTTTGTCCGTACGTCTTTTCGTCCGTGCGTCTGTACATCCATGTGTCTGTTCGTCCGTGCGTCTGTTCATCCGTGCGGCTGTTCGTCCGTGCTTCTGTTCGTTCCTTCGTCTGTTTGTCCGTGTGTCTTTTCGTCCGTGCGTCTGCTCTTCCGTGCGTCTGTTCTTCCGTGCATCTGTTCGTCCGTTCGTTTGTTCATCCGTGCGTCTGTTCGTCCGTGCGTCTGTTTGTCCGTGCGTCTGTTCTTCCGTGCGTCTGTTCGTCCGTGCGTCTGTTTGTCCGTGCGACTGTTCGTACTTCCATCTGTTCATCCGAGCGTCTGTTCATCCTTGCGTCTGTTCGTCCGTGCGTCTGTTCGTCCGTGCGTCTGCTCGTCCGTGCGTCTGTTCGTCCGTGCGTCTGTTTGTCCGTGCGTCTTTTCGTTCCAACTTCCGTTCTTCCGTGCGTCAACTCGTCCGTGCGTCTGTTCGTCCGTGCATATGTTCGTCCGTGCATCTGTTCGTCCGTGTGTCTGCTCGTCCTTTCGTCTGTTCATCCGTGCGTCTGATCGACCTAACATCTATTTGTCTGAACATAAATCCGTTTTCGAACCTTTTTTCGATCATTACTTGAAAAAATAACGAACATAAGGGCGAAATAGTGGATAAAAATGGAAATTTCGGTGAAATTATCCATTCTCGAAACTTTTTTCGATCATACCTCTCTAAAATGACGAAAAATAAGGGGTAAATATAGGAACAAGATTGAAATATTGTGAATTCATTCGTTTTTTACCTTTTTTAGATCATACCTCGATAAACTGACGAAAATATGGTTCGTCCGTGCGTCTTTTAGTCCGTGCGTCTGTTCTTCCGTTCGTCTGTTCGTCCGTGCGTCTGTTCGTCCTTGCGTCTTTTCGTCCGGGTGTTTGTTCGTCCGAGCGTCTGTACGACCGGATGTCTGTTGTTTCGTGTGTCTGTTCGGCGGTATGTCCGTTCGTCCTTGGGTCTTTTGGTCCGTGTGTCTGTTCGTCCGTGCGTCTGTTTGTCCGCGCGTCTTTTCGTCCGTGCGTATGTTTGACCGAGCGTCTGTTCGTCCATTCTTCTGTTCGTCCGTACGTCTGCTTGTCAGAACAGGTCAGTTTTGAAACATTTTTTTCAATAATACCTTGAAAAAATGACGAAAAAATGGGTGAAATAGAGAAAAAAATTGAAATTTCGCTGAAATTATACGTTTTTGACATTTTTTTGATCATGCCCCGATAAAATGATGAATATAATGACAAAATAGAGGAATAAAATTTAAATTTCGGTGAAATTATCCGTTTTCGAAACTAATTTCGAACCTACCTCGATATAATGACGAAAATAAGAGCAGAATAGAGGAAAAAATAGAAATTTCGGTGAAATTATCCGTTTTTTACCTTTTTTCGAACATACCTCGATAAAATGACGAAAATAAGGTTCGTCTGTGCGTATGGTCGTCCGTGAGTCTGTTCGTCCGATCATCTGTTCGTCCGTACGTCTGTTTGTCCGGAGAGGTCCGTGTTCAAACATTTTTTCAATCGTTTCTTGAAAAAATGACGAAAATAATGGCAAAATAGAGGAAAATAATTGTAATTTCATTTAAATTATCCGTTATTGGAACTTTTTTCGATCATTCCTTGAAATAATGACGAAAATAAGGGCAAAATAGAGGAAAATAATTGAAAATTCGATGAAAATATCCGCATTCGAAAATTTTTTCAAATTTAACTCAAAAAATGTCAAGATTAAGTGCAAAATGGAGGAATACAATTGAAATTTCGGTGAATTATTTCGACGAAAATAAGGTTCGTAGGTCCACCTGTTTGTCCTTGCGTCTGTTCGTCCGTGCGTCTGTTCGTTCGTGCGCCTGTTCGTATTTGCGTCTGTTCGTCCGTGTCTGATCGGCCTTACGTCTGTTTGTCCAAACAGATCCATTTTCGAACCATTATTCGATCATACCTCGAGAAACTGACAAAAATAAAGGCAAAATAGAGGAAAATAATTGAAATTTCGGGGAAACTATTCGATTATGATCTTTTCCGTTTTTTACCTTTTTTCGATCATACCGCGATAAAATGACGACTATAAGGGCAGAACAGAAGAAAAAAATTTAAATTTCAGTGAAATTATCTTTCTCCGAAAAGATTTTCGACCATATCTTGATTATATGACGAAAATCAGTGCAAAATTTAGGAAAAAAATGTAGATATCGGAGAAATTATCCGTTTTTGAAGTTTTTTCTATCAAACCTCGATAAAATGACGATATTAGGGGCAGAATATAGGAAAAAATTGAAATATCGGTGACATTATCCGTTTTGAAAATTTTTTTGTTCTTATCTCGAAAAAATATCAAAATTAAGATAAAAATAGACGGAAAAAATAAAAATTTCGGGGAATTTTCCTTTATCAAATATATTTTCGATCATATCTCGTTAAAATGACGACTATAAGGGCAGAACAGAAGAAAAAAATTTAAATTTCAGTGAAATTATCTTTCTCCGAAAAGATTTTCGACCATATCTTGATTATATGACGAAAATCAGTGCAAAATTTAGGAAAAAAATGTAGATATCGGAGAAATTATCCGTTTTTGAAGTTTTTTCTATCAAACCTCGATAAAATGACGATATTAGGGGCAGAATATAGGAAAAAATTGAAATATCGGTGACATTATCCGTTTTGAAAATTTTTTTGTTCTTATCTCGAAAAAATATCAAAATTAAGATAAAAATAGACGGAAAAAATAAAAATTTCGGGGAATTTTCCTTTATCAAATATATTTTCGATCATATCTCGTTAAAATGACGTAAATAAGGTTTTTCGGTTCGTCTGTAAGTCCATGCGTCTGCTATTGCGTGCGATTGTTCGGCCGTCCATCTGTTCGTCCGTGCGTCTGTTCGTCCGTTTGTCTGTTCGTCCGTACGTCTGTTTGTCCGAACAGGTACATTGTAAAACATTTTTTCAATCGTTTCTTGAAAAAAAGACGAAAATAAGTGAAAAATAGAGGAAAATAATTGAAATTTCGGTGAAATTATACGATTATTTGCTTTTTTCGATTATGCCTCGATAAAATGACGAAAATAATGGCAAAATAGAGGAAAATAATTGAAATTTCTGTAAAATTATCCGATATTGAAACATTTTTCGAACATACCTCTCTAAAATGACGAAAAATAAGGGGTAAATATAGGAACAAGATTGAAATATTGTGAATTCATTCGTTTTTTACCTTTTTTAGATCATACCTCGATAAACTGACGAAAATATGGTTTGTCCGTGCGTCTGTTCGTCGTTGCGTCAGTTCGTCCGTGCATCTGTTCGTCCATGCGTCTGTTCGCCCATGTGTTAGTTTGTCCGTGCGTCTGTTTGTTCGTACGTCTGTTCGTTCGTGCGTCTGTTCATCCGTGCGTCTGTTCGTCCGTGTGTCTTTTCGTCCGTCCGTCTGATCGTCCGTGCGTCTCTTCGTCCGTGCATCTGTTCGTCCGTTCGTTTGTTCATCCGTGCGTCAGTTCGTCCGTGCGTCTGTTTGTCCGTGCGTCTGTTCGTCTGTGCGTCTGTTCATCCGTGCGTCTGTTCGTCCGTGCGTCTTTTCGTCCATACGTCTGCTTGTCCGTGCGTTTTTTAATCCGTGCGTCTGTTCTTCCGTGCGTCTGTTCGTCCGTGCGTCTGTTCATCCGTGCGTTTTTTCGTCCGTACGTTTTTTCGTCCGTGCGTCTGTTCATCCGTGCGTCTGTTCGTCCGTGCGTCTGTTCGTCCATGTGTCTGTTTGACCGTGCGTCTGTTCGTCCGTGCGTCTGTTCGTCTGTGCATCTGTTCGCCCGTGCCTTTGCTCGTCCGTGCGTCTGTTCGTCCGTGAAAAAATAACGAACATAAGGGCGAAATAGTGGATAAAATTTGAAATTTCGGTGAAATTATCCATTTTCGAAACTATTTTCGGCCATACCTTTCAAAAAGTGACGTAAAATAAGGGGTAAGTATAGGAAGAAGATTGAAAAATCGGTGATTTCATTCGTTTTTTACCTTTTTTGGATCATACCTCGATAAACTGACGGAAATAAGGTTTGTCCGTGCGTCTGTGCGTCCGTGCGTCTGTTCATCCGTGCGTCTGTTTGTCCCTGCGTCTGTTCGTCCGTGGGTCAGTCCGTCTGTCCCGTACTGTACTGCCTCACTCCCTCGTCCACACGTGGCGCTAGTCGTCTATCCGCAACCGTAGGCGGCGTACTCTCGACCGACGTATCCTGACGTATTACTCCGCGTGACGTCATAGATGATTTTCCTTTCTAACACGTGCGTCTGTTTGTCCGTGCGTCTTTTCGTTCGTGCGTCTATTCTTACGTGTGTCTGGTCGTCCGTGCGTCTGTTCGTCCGTGCGTCTGTTCGTCCGTGCGTCTGTTCGTCCGTGCGTCTGTTCGTCTGTGCGTCTGTTTTCCGTGCGTCTGTTCCTCCGTTCGTCTGTTCGTCCGTGCGTCTGTTCTTCCGTGCGTCTGTTCGTCCGTGCGTCTGTTCGTCCGTGCGTCTGTTTTTCCGTGCGTCTGGTTGTCCGTGCGTCTGTACCTCCGTGCGTCTGATCATCCGTGCGTCTGTTAGTCCGTGCGTCTGTTCGTTCGCGCGTCTGTTCGTCCATGCGTCTGTTCGTCCGTGCGTCTGTTTGTCCGTGCGTCTGTTTGTCCGTGCGTCTGTTCTTCCGTGCGTCTGTTCGTCCGTGCGTCTGTTAGTCCGTGCGTCTGTTCGTCCGTGCGTCTGTTCGTCCGTGCGTCTGTTCGTCCATGCGTCTGTTCGTCCATGCGTCTGTTCGTCCGTGCGTCTGTTCGTCCGTGCGTCTTTTTGTCCGTGCGTCTTTTCGTCCGTGCGTCTGTACATCCATGCGTCTGTTCGTCCGTGCGTCTGTTCATCCGTTCGGCTGTTCGTCCGTGCTTCTGTTCGTCCGTGCGTCTGTTCGTCCGTGCGTCTGTTCGTCCGTGCGTCTTTTTGTCCGTGCGTCTTTTCGTCCGTGCGTCTGTACATCCATGCGTCCGTTCGTCCGTGCGTCTGTTCATCCGTGCGGCTGTTCGTCCGTGCTTCTGTTCGTTCCTTCGTCTGTTTGTCCGTGTGTCTTTTCGTCCGTGCGTCTGCTCTTCCGTGCGTCTGTTCGTCCGTGCATCTGTTCCTCCGTTCGTTTGTTCATCCGTGCGTCTGTTCGTCCGTGCGTCTGTTTGTCCGTGCTTCTGTTTGTCCGTGCGTCTGTTCGTCCGTGCGTCTGTTCGTCCGTGCGTCCGTTCGTCTGTGCGTCTGTTTTCCGTGCGTCTGTTCCTCCGTGCGTCTGTTCGTCCGTGCATCTGTTCTTCCGTGCGTCTGTTCGTCCGTTCGTCTGTTCGTCCGTGCGTCTGTTTTTCCGTGAGTCTGGTTGTCCGTGCGTCTGTTCCTCCGTGCGTCTCTTCATTTGTGCGTCTGTTAGTCCGTGCGTCTGTTTGTCCGTGCGTCAGTTCGTTCGTGCGTCTGTTCGTCCATGCGTATGTTCGTCCGTGCGTCTGTTTGTCCGTGCGTCTGTTTGTCCGTGCGTCTGTTCTTCCGTGCGTCTGTTCGTCCGTGCGTCTGTTAGTCCGTGCGTCTGTTCGTCCGTGCCTCTTTCCGTCCATGCGTCTGTTCGTCCATGCGTCTGTTCGTCCGTGCGTCTGTTCGTCCGTGCGTCTTTTTGTCCGTGCGTCTTTTCGTCCGTGCGTCTGTACATCCATGCGTCTGTTCGTCCGTGCGTCTGTTCATCCGTGCGGCTGTTCGTCCGTGCTTCTGTTCGTTCCTTCGTCTGTTTGTCCGTGTGTCTTTTCGTCCGTGCGTCTGCTCTTCCGTGCGTCTGTTCGTCCGTGCATCTGTTCGTCCGTTCGTTTGTTCATCCGTGCGTCTGTTCGTCCGTGCGTCTGTTTGTCCGTGCGTCTGTTCGTCCGTGCGTCTGTTCGTCCGTGCGTCTGTTTGTCCGTGCGACTGTTCGTAGTTCCATCTGTTCATCCGAGCGTCTGTTCATCCTTGCGTCTGTTCGTCCGTGCGTCTGTTCGTCCGTGCGTCTGCTCGTCCGTGCGTCTGTTTGTCCGTGCGTCTTTTCGTTCCAACATCCGTTCTTCCGTGCGTCAACTCGTCCGTGCGTCTGTTCGTCCGTGCATCTGTTCATCCGAGCGTCTGTTCATCCTTGCGTCTGTTCGTCCGTGCGTCTGTTCGTCCGTGCGTCTGCTCGTCAGTGCGTCTGTTCCTCCGTGCGTCTGTTTGTCCGTGCGTCTTTTCGTTCCAACTTCCGTTCTTCCGTGCGTCAACTCGTCCGTGCGTCTGTTCGTCCGTGCATCTGTTCGTCCGTGCATCTGTTCGTCCGTGTGTCTGCTCGTCCTTGCGTCTGTTCGTCCGTGCATCTGTTCGTCCGTTCGTTTGTTCATCCGTGCGTCTGTTCGTCCGTGCGTCTGTTTGTCCGTGCGTCTGTTCGTCCGTGCGTCTGTTCGTCCGTGCGTCTGTTTGTCCGTGCGACTGTTCGTACTTCCATCGGTTCATCCGAGCGTCTGTTCGTCCGTGCGTCTGTTCGTCCGTGCGTCTGCTCGTCCGTGCGTCTGTTCGTCCGTGCGTCTGTTTGTCCGTGCGTCTTTTCGTTCCAACTTCCGTTCTTCCGTGCGTCAACTCGTCCGTGCGTCTGTTCGTCCGTGCATCTGTTCGTCCGTGCATCTGTTCGTCCGTGTGTCTGCTCGTCCTTGCGTCTGTTCATCCGTGCGTCTGATCGACCTAGCATCTATTTGTCTGAACATAAATCCGTTTTCGAACCTTTTTTCGATCATTACTTGAAAAAATAACGAAAATAAGGGCGAAATAGTGGATAAAAATGGAAATATCGGTGAAATTATACATTCTCGAAACTTTTTTCGAACATACCTCTCTAAAATGACGAAAAATAAGGGGTAAATATAGGAACAAGATTGAAATATTGTGAATTCATTCGTTTTTTACCTTTTTTAGATCATACCTCGATAAACTGACGAAAATATGGTTCGTCCGTGCGTCTTTTAGTCCGTGCGTCTGTTCTTCCGTTCGTCTGTTCGTCCGTGCGTCTGTTCGTCCTTGCGTCTTTTCGTCCGTGTGTTTGTTCGTCCGAGCGTCTGTACGACCGGATGTCTGTTGTTTCGTGTGTCTGTTCGGCGGTAAGTCCGTTCGTCCTTGGGTCTTTTGGTCCGTGTGTCTGTTCGTCCGTGCGTCTGTTTGTCCGCGCGTCTTTTCGTCCGTGCGTATGTTTGACCGAGCGTCTGTTCGTCCATTCTTCTGTTCGTCCGTACGTCTGCTTGTCAGAACAGGTCAGTTTTGAAACATTTTTTTCAATAATACCGTGAAAAAATGACGAAAAAATGGGTGAAATAGAGAAAAAAATTGAAATTTCGCTGAAATTATACGTTTTTGACATTTTTTTGATCATGCCCCGATAAAATGATGAATATAATGACAAAATAGAGGAATACAATTTAAATTTCGGTGAAATTATCCGTTTTCGAAACTAATTTCGAACCTACCTCGATATAATGACGAAAATAAGTGCAGAATATAGGAAAAAATAGAAATTTCGGTGAAATTATCCGTTTTTTACCTTTTTTCGAACATACCTCGATAAAATGACGAAAATAAGGTTCGTCTGTTTGTATGGTCGTCCGTGAGTCTGTTCGTCCGATCATCTGTTCGTCCGTACGTCTGTTTGTCCGGAGAGGTCCGTTGTCAAACATTTTTTCAATCGTTTCTTGAAAAAATGACGAAAATAATGGCAAAATAGAGGAAAATAATTGTAATTTCAGTTAAATTATCCGTTATTGGAACTTTTTTCGATCATTCCTTGAAATAATGACGAAAATAAGGGCAAAATAGAAGAAAATAATTGAAAATTCGATGAAAATTTCCGCATTCGAAAATTTTTTCAAATTTAACTCAAAAAATGTCAAGATTAAGTGCAAAATAGAGGAATACAATTGAAATTTCGGTGAATTATTTCGACGAAAATAAGGTTCGTAGGTCCACCTGTTTGTCCTTGCGTCTGTTCGTCCGTGCGTCTGTTCGTTCGTGCGCCTGTTCGTATTTGCGTCTGTTCGTCCGTGTCTGATCGGCCTTACGTCTGTTTGTCCAAACAGATCCATTTTCGAACCATTATTCGATCATACCTCGAGAAACTGACAAAAATAAAGGCAAAATAGAGGAAAATAATTGAAATTTCGGGGAAACTATTCGATTATGATCTTTTTTCTATCATGCCTAACTAATTTGACGAAATAATTGGCAAAATAGTGGAACAGAATTGAAATATTCCTGAAATTATCCGTTTTTTAACTTTTTTAGATCATACCTCGATAAACTGACGAAAATATGGTTTGTCCGTGCGTCCGTTCGTCGTTGCGTCAGTTCGTCCGTGCATCTGTTCGTCCATGCATCTGTTCGTCCATGTGTTAGTTTGTCCGTGCGTCTGTTTGTTCGTACGTCTGTTCGTCCGTGCGTCAGTTCATCCGTGCGTCTGTTCGTCCGTGCATCTGTTCGTCCGCTCGTTTGTTCATCCGTGCGTCTGTTCGTCCGTGCGTCTGTTTGTCCGTGTGTCTGTTCGTCTGTGCTTCAGTTCATCCGTGCATCTGTTCGTCCGTGCGTCTTTTCGTCCGTACGTCTGTTTGTCCGTGCGTATTTTAATCCGTGCGTTTGTTCTCCGTGCGTCTGTTTGTCCGTGCGTCTGTTCGTCCGTGCGTCTGTTTGTCCGTGCGTCTGTTTGTCCGTGCGACTGTTCGTACTTCCATCTGTTTATCCGAGCGTCTGTTCATCCTTGCGTCTGTTCGTCCGTGCGTCTGTTCGTCCGTGCGTCTGCTCGTCCGTGCGTCTGTTCGTCCGTGCGTCTGTTTGTCCGTGCGTCTTTTCGTTCCAACTTCCGTTCTTCCGTGCGTCAACTCGTCCGTGCGTCTGTTCGTCCGTGCATCTGTTCGTCCGTGCATCTGTTCGTCCGTGTGTCTGCTCGTCCTTGCGTCTGTTCATCCGTGCGTCTGATCGACCTAACATCTATTTGTCTGAACATAAATCCGTTTTCGAACCTTTTTTCGATCATTACATGAAAAAATAACGAACATAAGGGCGAAATAGTGGATAAAAATGGAAATTTCGGTGAAATTATCCATTCTCGAAACTTTTTTCGATCATACCTCTCTAAAATGACGAAAACTAAGGGGTAAATATAGGAACAAGATTGAAATATTGTGAATTCATTCGTTTTTTACCTTTTTTAGATCATACCTCGATAAACTGACGAAAATATGGTTCGTCCGTGCGTCTTTTAGTCCGTGCGTCTGTTCTTCCGTTCGTCTGTTCGTCCGTGCGTCTGTTCGTCCTTGCGTCTTTTCGTCCGGGTGTCTGTTCGTCCGAGCGTCTGTACGACCGGATGTCTGTTGTTTCGTGTGTCTGTTCGGCGGTAAGTCCGTTCGTCCTTGGGTCTTTTGGTCCGTGTGTCTGTTCGTCCGTGCGTCTGTTTGTCCGCGCGTCTTTTCGTCCGTGCGTATGTTTGACCGAGCGTCTGTTCGTCCATTCTTCTGTTCGTCCGTACGTCTGATTGTCAGAACAGGTCAGTTTTGAAACATTTTTTTCAATAATACCGTGAAAAAATGACGAAAAAGTGGGTGAAATAGAGAAAAAATTGAAATTTCGCTGAAATTATACGTTTTTGACATTTTTTTGATCATGCCCCGATAAAATGATGAATATAATGACAAAATAGAGGAATACAATTTAAATTTCGGTGAAATTATCCGTTTTCGAAACTAATTTCGAACCTACCTCGATATAATGACGAAAATAAGAGCAGAATATAGGAAAAAATAGAAATTTCGGTGAAATTATCCGTATTTTACCTTTTTTCGAACATACTTCGATAAAATGACGAAAATAAGGTTCGTCTGTGCGTATGGTCGTCCGTGAGTCTGTTCGTCCGATCATCTGTTCGTCCGTACGTCTGTTTGTCCGGAGAGGTCCGTTGTCAAACATTTTTTCAATCGTTTCTTGAAAAAATGACGAAAATAATGGCAAAATAGAGGAAAATAATTGTAATTTCAGTTAAATTATCCGTTATTGGAACTTTTTTCGATCATTCCTTGAAATAATGACGAAAATAAGGGCAAAATAGAGGAAAATAATTGAAAATTCGATGAAAATATCCGCATTCGAAAATTTTTTCAAATTTAACTCAAAAAATGTCAAGATTAAGTGCAAAATAGAGGAATACAATTGAAATTTCGGTGAATTATTTCGACGAAAATAAGGTTCGTAGGTCCACCTGTTTGTCCTTGCGTCTGTTCGTCCGTGCGTCTGTTCGTTCGTGCGCCTGTTCGTATTTGCGTCTGTTCGTCCGTGTCTGATCGGCCTTACGTCTGTTTGTCCAAACAGATCCATTTTCGAACCATTATTCGATCATACCTCGAGAAACTGACAAAAATAAAGGCAAAATAGAGGAAAATAATTGAAATTTCGGGGAAACTATTCGATTATGATCTTTTTTCTATCATGCCTAACTAATTTGACGAAATAATCGGCAAAATAGTGGAACAGAATTGAAATATTCCTGAAATTATCCGTTTTTTACCTTTTTTAGATCATACCTCGATAAACTGACGAAAATATGGTTTGTCCGTGCGTCCGTTCGTCGTTGCGTCAGTTCGTCCGTGCATCTGTTCGTCCATGCATCTGTTCGTCCATGTGTTAGTTTGTCCGTGCGTCTGTTTGTTCGTACGTCTGTTCGTCCGTGCGTCTGTTCATCCGTGCGTCTGTTCGTCCATGTGTCTTTTCGTCCGTGCGTCTGATCGTCCGTGCGTCTGTTCGTCCGTGCATCTGTTCGTCCGTTCGTTTGTTCATCCGTGCGTCAGTTCGTCCGTGCGTCTGCTTGTCCGTGCGTCTGTTCGTCTGTGCGTCTGTTCATCCGTGCGTCTGTTCGTCCGTGCGTCTTTTCGTCCGTACGTCTGCTTGTCCGTGCGTTTTTTAATCCGTGCGTCTGTTCATCCGTGCGTCTGTTCGTCCGTGCGTCTGTTCATCCGTGCGTTTTTTCGTCCGTGCGTTTTTTCGTCCGTGCGTCTGTTCATCCGTGCGTCTGTTCGTCCGTGCATCTGTTCGTCCGTGCGTCTATTAGTCCATGTGTCTGATTGTCCGTGTGTCTGTTTGTCCGTGCGTCTGTTCGTCCGTGCGTCTGTTCGTCCGTGCGTCTTTTTGTCTCTGCGTCTTTTCGTCCGTGCGTCTGTACATCCATGCGTCTGTTCGTCCGTGCATCTGTTCGTCCGTGCCTTTGCTCTTCCGTGCGTCTGTTCGTCCGTGAAAAAATAACGAACATAAGGGCGAAATAGTGGATAAAAATTGAAATTTCGGTGAAATTATCCATTTCCGAAACTATTTTCGGCCATACCTTTCAAAAAGTGACGTAAAATAAGGGGTAAGTATAGGAGGAAGATTGAAATATCGGTGATTTCATTCGTTTTTTACCTTTTTTTTGATCATACCTCGATAAACTGACGAAAATAAGGTTTGTCCGTGCGTCTGTGCGTCCGTGCGTCTGTTCATCCGTGCGACTGTTTGTCCCTGCGTCTGTTCGTCCGTGGGTCAGTCCGTCTGTCCCGTACTGTACTGCCTCACTCCCTCGTCCACACGTGGCGCTAGTCGTCCATCCGCAACCGTAGGCGGCGTACTCTCGACCGACGTATCCTGACGTATTACTCCGCGTGACGTCATAGATGATTTTCCTTTCTAACACGTGCGTCTGTTTGTCCGTGCGTGTTTTCGTTCGTGCGTCTATTCATACGTGTGTCTGGTCGTCCGTGCGTCTGTTCGTCCGTGCGTCTGTTCGTCCGTGCGTCTGTTCGTCCGTGCGTCTGTTAGTCCGTGCGTCTGTTCTTCCGTGCGTCTGTTGGTCCGTGCGTCTGTTCGTCCATGCGTCTGTTCGTCCATGCGTCTGTTCGTCCGTGCGTGTTTTTGTCCGTGCGTCTTTTCGTCCGTGCGTCTGTACATCCATGCGTCTGTTCGTCCGTGCGTCTGTTCATCCGTGCGGCTGTTCGTCCGTGCTTCTGTTCGTCCGTGCGTCTGTTCGTTCCTTCGTCTGTTTGTCCGTGTGTCTTTTCGTCCGTGCGTCTGCTCTTCCGTGCGTCTGTTCGTCCGTGCATCTGTTCGTCCGCTCGTTTGTTCATCCGTGCGTCTGTTCGTCCGTGCGTCTGTTTGTCCGTGTGTCTGTTCGTCTGTGCTTCAGTTCATCCGTGCATCTGTTCGTCCGTGCGTCTTTTCGTCCGTACGTCTGTTTGTCCGTGCGTATTTTAATCCGTGCTTTTGTTCTTCCGTGCGTCTGTTTGTCCGTGCGTCTGTTCGTCCGTGCGTCTGTTTGTCCGTGCGTCTGTTTGTCCGTGCGACTGTTCGTACTTCCATCTGTTTATCCGAGCGTCTGTTCATCCTTGCGTCTGTTCGTCCGTGCGTCTGTTCGTCCGTGCGTCTGCTCGTCCGTGCGTCTGTTCGTCCGTGCGTCTGTTTGTCCGTGCGTCTTTACGTTCCAACTTCCGTTCTTCCGTGCGTCAACTCGTCCGTGCGTCTGTTCGTCCGTGCATCTGTTCGTCCGTGCATCTGTTCGTCCGTGTGTCTGCTCGTCCTTGCGTCTGTTCATCCGTGCGTCTGATCGACGTAACATCTATTTGTCTGAACATAAATCCGTTTTCGAACCTTTTTTCGATCATTACTTGAAAAAATAACGAACATAAGGGCGAAATAGTGGATAAAAATGGAAATTTCGGTGAAATTATCCATTCTCGAAACTTTTTTCGATCATACCTCTCTAAAATGACGAAAAATAAGGGGTAAATATAGGAACAAGATTGAAATATTGTGCATTCATTCGTTTTTTACCTTTTTTAGATCATACCTCGATAAACTGACGAAAATATGGTTCGTCCGTGCGTCTTTTAGTCCGTGCGTCTGTTCTTCCGTTCGTCTGTTCGTCCGTGCGTCTGTTCGTCGTTGCGTCTTTTCGTCCGGGTGTCTGTTCGTCCGAGCGTCTGTACGACCGGATGTCTGTTGTTTCGTGTGTCTGTTCGGCGGTAAGTCCGTTCGTCCTTGGGTCTTTTGGTCCGTGTGTCTGTTCGTCCGTGCGTCTGTTTGTCCGCGCGTCTTTTCGTCCGTGCGTATGTTTGACCGAGCGTCTGTTCGTCCATTCTTCTGTTCGTCCGTACGTCTGATTGTCAGAACAGGTCAGTTTTGAAACATTTTTTTCAATAATACCGTGAAAAAATGACGAAAAAATGGGTGAAATAGAGAAAAAAATTGAAATTTCGCTGAAATTATACGTTTTTGACATTTTTTTGATCATGCCCCGATAAAATGATGAATATAATGACAAAATAGAGGAATAAAATTTAAATTTCGGTGAAATTATTCGTTTTCGAAACTAATTTCGAACCTACCTCGATATAATGACGAAAATAAGAGCAGAATAGAAGAAAAAATAGAAATTTCGGTGAAATTATCCGTTTTTTACCTTTTTTCGAACATACCTCGATAAAATGACGAAAATAAGGTTCGTCTGTGCGTATGTTCGTCCGTGAGTCTGTTCGTCCGATCATCTGTTCGTCCGTACGTCTGTTTGTCCGGAGAGGTCCGTTGTCAAACATTTTTTCAATCGTTCCTTGAAAAAATGACGAAAATAATGGCAAAATAGAGGAAAATAATTGTAATTTCAGTTAAATTATCCGTTATTGGAACTTTTTTCGATCATTCCTTGAAATAATGACGAAAATAAGGGCAAAATAGAAGAAATAATTGAAATTTCGGTGAAATTATCCGTTTTCGAAACTAATTTCGAACCTACCTCAATATAATGACGAAAATAAGAGCAGAATAGAGGAATAAATAGAAATTTTGGTGAAATTATCCGTTTTTTACCTTTTTTCGAACATACCTCGATAAAATGACGAAAATAAGGTTCGTCTGTGCGTATGGTCGTCCGTGAGTCTGTTCGTCCGATCATCTGTTCGTCCGTACGTCTGTTTGTCCGGAGAGGTCCGTTGTCAAACATTTTTTCAATCGTTTCTTGAAAAAATGACGAAAATAATGGCAAAATAGAGGAAAATAATTGTAATTTCAGTTAAATTATCCGTTATTGGAACTTTTTTCGATCATTCCTTGAAATAATGACGAAAATAAGGGCAAAATAGAGGAAAATAATTGAAAATTCGATGAAAATATCCGCATTCGAAAATTTTTTCAAATTTAACTCAAAAAATGTCAAGATTAAGTGCAAAATAGAGGAATACAATTGAAATTTCGGTGAATTATTTCGACGAAAATAAGGTTCGTAGGTCCACCTGTTTGTCCTTGCGTCTGTTCGTCCGTGCGTCTGTTCGTTCGTGCGCCTGTTCGTATTTACGTCTGTTCGTCCGTGTCTGATCGGCCTTACGTCTGTTTGTCCAAACAGATCCATATTCGAAACATTATTCGATCATACCTCGAGAAACTGACAAAAATAAAGGCAAAATAGAGGAAAATAATTGAAATTTCGGGGAAACTATTCGAGTATGATCTTTTTTCTATCATGCCTAACTAATTTGACGAAATAATTGGCAAAATAGTGGAACAGAATTGAAATATCCCTGAAATTATCCGTTTTTTACCTTTTTTCGATCATACCGCGATAAAATGACGAAAATAAGGTTAGTCCATGCGTCTGTTCGTCCATGCATCTGTTCTTCCGTGCGACTGTTCGTCCTTTCATCTGTTCGTCCGTGCGTCTGTTCGTCCGTTTGTCTGTTCGTCCGTACGTCTGTTTGTCCGAACAGGTCCTTTGTCAAACATTTTTTTAATCGTTTCTTGAAAAAAAGACGAAAAAAAGTGAAAAATAGAGGAAAATAATTGAAATTTCGGTGAAATTATACGATTATTTGCTTTTTTCGATTATGCCTTGATAAAATGACGAAAATAATGGCAAAATAGAGGAAAATAATTGAAATTTCTCTAAAATTATCCGATATTGAAACATTTTTCGAATATACCTCCCTAAAATGACGAAAAATAAGGGGTAAATATAGGAACAAGATTGAAATATTGTGAATTCATTCGTTTATTACCTTTTTTAGATCATACCTCGATAAACTGACGAAAATATGGTTTGTCCGTGCGTCTGTTCGTCGTTGCGTCAGTTCGTCCGTGCATCTGTTCGTCCATGCGTCTGTTCGTCCATGTGTTTGTTTGTCCGTGCGTCTGTTTGTTCGTACGTCTGTTCGTCCGTGCGTCTGTTCATCCGTGCGTTTGTTCGTCCGTGCGTCTGTTCGTTCCTTCGTCTGTTTTTCCGTGTGTCTTTTCGTCCGTGCGTCTGCTCTTCCGTGCGTCTGTTCGTCCGTGCATCTGTTCGTCCGTTCGTTTGTTCATCCGTGCGTCAGTTCGTCCGTGCGTCTGTTTGTCCAAGCGTCTGTTCGTCTGTGCGTCTGTTCATCCGTGCGTCAGTTCGTCCGTGCGTCTTTTCGTCCGTACGTCTGTTTGTCCGTGCGTTTTTTAATCTGTGCGTCTGTTCTTCCGTGCGTCTGTTCGTCCGTGCGTCTGTTCATCCGTGCGTTTTTTCGTCCGTGCGTTTTTTCGTCCGTGCGTCTGTTCATCCGTGCGTCTGTTCGTCCGTGCATCTGTTCGTCCGTGCGTCTGTTCGTCCATGTGTCTGATTGTCCGTGCGTCTGTTCGTCCGTGCGTCTTTTTGTCTCTGCGTCTTTTCGTCCGTGCGTCTGTACATCCATGCGTCTGTTCGTCCGTGCGTCAGTTCGTCCGTGCGTCTGTTTGTCCGTGCGTCTGTTTGTTCGTACGTCTGTTCGTCCGGGCGTCTGTTCATCCGTGCGTCTGTTCGTCCGTGCGTCTTTTCGTCCGTACGTCTGTTTGTCCGTGCGTATTTTAATCCGTGCGTCTGTTCTTCCGTGCGTCTGTTTGTCCGTGCGTCTGTTCGTCCGTGCGTCTGTTCGTCCGTGCGTCTGTTTGTCCGTGCGTCTGTTCGTACTTCCATCTGTTCATCCGAGCGTCTGTTCATCCTTGCGTCTGTTCGTCCGTGCGTCTGTTCGTCCGTGCGTCTGCTCGTCCGTGCGTCTGTTCGTCCGTGCGTCTGTTCGTCCGTGCATCTGTTCGTCCGTGTGTCTGCTCGTCCTTGCGTCTGTTCATCCGTGCGTCTGATCGACGTAACATCTATTTGTCTGAACATAAATCCGTTTTCGAACCTTTTTTCGATCATTACTTGAAAAAATAACGAACATAAGGGCGAAATAGTGGATAAAAATGGAAATTTCGGTGAAATTATCCATTCTCGAAACTTTTTTCGATCATACCTCTCTAAAATGACGAAAAATAAGGGGTAAATATAGGAACAAGATTGAAATATTGTGAATTCATTCGTTTTTTACCTTTTTTTGATCATACCTCGATAAACTGACGAAAATATGGTTCGTCCGTGCGTCTTTTAGTCCGTGCGTCTGTTCTTCCGTTCGTCTGTTCGTCCGTGCGTCTGTTCGTCCTTGCGTCTTTTCGTCCGTGTGTCTGTTCGTCCGAGCGTCTGTACGACCGGATGTCTGTTGTTTCGTGTGTCTGTTCGGCGGTAAGTCCGTTCGTCCTTGGGTCTTTTGGTCCGTGTGTCTGTTCGTCCGTGCGTCTGTTTGTCCGCGCGTCTTTTCGTCCGTGCGTATGTTTGACCGAGCGTCTGTTCGTCCATTCTTCTGTTCGTCCGTACGTCTGCTTGTCAGAACCGGTCAGTTTTGAAACATTTTTTTCAATAATACCGTGAAAAAGTGACGAAAAAATTGGTGAAATAGAGAAAAAATTGAAATTTCGCTGAAATTATACGTTTTTGACATTTTTTTGATCATGCCCGATAAAATGATGAATATAATGACAAAATAGAGGAATACAATTTAAATTTCGGTGAAATTATCCGTTTTCGAAACTAATTTCGAACCTACCTCGATATAATGACGAAAATAAGGATCGTCTGTGCGTATGGTCGTCCGTGAGTCTGTTCGTCCGATCATCTGTTCGTCCGTACGTCTGTTTGTCCGGAGAGGTCCATTGTCAAACATTTTTTCAATCGTTTCTTGAAAAAATGACGAAAATAATGGCAAAATAGAGGAAAATAATTGTAATTTCAGTTAAATTATCCGTTATTGGAACTTTTTTCGATCATTCCTTGAAATAATGACGAAAATAAGGGCAAAATAGAGGAAAATAATTGAAAATTCGATGAAAATATCCGCATTCGAAAATGTTTTCAAATTTAACTCAAAAAATGTCAAGATTAAGTGCAAAATAGAGGAATACAATTGAAATTTCGGTGAATTATTTCGACGAAAATAAGGTTCGTAGGTCCACCTGTTTGTCCTTGCGTCTGTTCGTCCGTGCGTCTGTTCGTTCGTGCGCCTGTTCGTATTTGCGTCTGTTCGTCCGTGTCTGATCGGCCTTACGTCTGTTTGTCCAAACAGATCCATTTTCGAACCATTATTCGATCATACCTCGAGAAACTGACAAAAATAAAGGCAAAATAGAGGAAAATAATTGAAATTTCGGGGAAACTATTCGATTATGATCTTTTCCGTTTTTTACCTTTTTTCGATCATACCGCGTTAAAATGACGAAAATAAGGTTAGTCCATTCGTCTGTTCGTCCATGCATCTGTTCTTCCGTGCGACTGTTCGTCCTTTCATCTGTTCGTCCGGGTTTTTGTTCGTCCGTGCATCTGTTCGTCCTTGCGTCTGTTCGTCCGAGCGTCTGTTCGTCCGTGCGTATCTTTGTTCCTGCGTCTGTTCATCCGTTCGTCTGTTCGTCCATACGTTTGTTTTTCCGAACAGATCCGTTTTCGAACCTTTTTTCGATCATACCTCGATAAAATGACGACTATAAGGGCAGAACAGAAGAAAAAAATTTAAATTTCAGTGAAATTATCTTTCTCCGAAAATATTTTCGACCATATCTTGATTAAATGACGAAAATCTTTGCAAAATAGAGGAAAAAAATGTAGATATCGGAGAAATTATCCGTTTTTGAAGTTTTTTCTATCAAACCTCGATAAAATGACGATATTATTGGCAGAATATAGGAAAAAATTGAAATATCGGTGACATTATCTGTTTTGAAAATGTTTTGTTCTTATCTCGAAAAAAAGTCAAAATTAAGGTAAAAATAGACGGAAAAAATTAAAATTTCGGGGAATTTTCCCTTATCAAATATATTTTCGATCATATCTCGTTAAAATGACGAAAATAAGGTTTTTCGGTTCGTCTGTTAGTCCATGCGTCTGCTATTTCGTGCGATTGTTCGGCCGTCCATCTGTTCGTCCGTGCGTCTGTTCGTCCGTTTGTCTGTTCGTCCGTACGTCTGTTTGTCCGAACAGGTCTATTGTAAAACATTTTTTCAATCGTTTCTTGAAAAAAAGACGAAAATAAGTGAAAAATAGAGGAAAATAATTGAAATTTCGGTGAAATTATACGATTATTTGCTTTTTTCGATTATGCCTCGATAAAATGACGAAAATAATGGCAAAATAGAGGAAAATAATTGAAATTTCTATAAAATTATCCGATATTGAAACATTTTTCGAACATACCTCTCTAAAATGACGAAAAATAAGGGGTAAATATAGGAACAAGATTGAAATATTGTGAATTCATTCGTTTTTTACCTTTTTTAGATCATACCTCGATAAACTGACGAAAATAAGGTTAGTCCATGCGTCTGTTCGTCCATGCATCTGTTCTTCCGTGCGACTGTTCGTCCTTTCATCTGTTCGTCCGGGTGTTTGTTCGTCCGTGCATCTGTTCGTCCGTGCGTCTGTTCGTCGGAGCGTCTGTTCGTCCGTGCGTCTGTTCGTCCTTGCGTCTTTTCGTCCGTGTGTTTGTTCGTCCGAGCATCTGTTCGTCCGTACGTCTGTTTGTCCGGAGAGGTCCGTTGTCAAACATTTTTTCAATCGTTTCTTGAAAAAATGACGAAAATAATGGCAAAATAGAGGAAAATAATTGTGGTTTTAGTTAAATTATCCGTTATTGGAACTTTTTTCGATCATTCCTTGAAATAATGACGAAAATAAGGGCAAAATAGAGGAAAATAATTGAAAATTCGATGAAAATATCCGCATTCGAAAATTTTTTCAAATTTAACTCAAAAAATGTCAAGATTAAGTGCAAAATAGAGGAATACAATTGAAATTTCGGTGAATTATTTCGACGAAAATAAGGTTCGTAGGTCCACCTGTTTGTCCTTGCGTCTGTTCGTCCGTGCGTCTGTTCGTTCGTGCGCCTGTTCGTATTTGCGTCTGTTCGTCCGTGTCTGATCGGCCTTACGTCTGTTTGTCCAAACAGATCCATTTTCGAACCATTATTCGATCATACCTCGAGAAACTGACAAAAATAAAGGCAAAATAGAGGAAAATAATTGAAATTTCGGGGAAACTATTCGAGTATGATCTTTTTTCTATCATGCCTAACTAATTTGACGAAATAATTGGCAAAATAGTGGAACAGAATTGAAATATCCCTGAAATTATCCGTTTTTTACCTTTTTTCGATCATACCGCGATAAAATGACGAAAATAAGGTTAGTCCATGCGTCTGTTCGTCCATGCATCTGTTCTTCCGTGCGACTGTTCGTCCTTTCATCTGTTCGTCCGGGTGTTTGTTCGTCCGTGCATCTGTTCGTCCGTGCGTCTGTTCGTCCATACGTTTGTTTTTCCGAACAGATCCGTTTTCGAACCTTTTTTCGATCATACCTCGATAAAATGACGACTATAAGGGCAGAACAGAAGAAAAAAATTTAAATTTCAGTGAAATTATCTTTCTCGGAAAATATTTTCGACCATATCTTGATTAAATGACGAAAATCAGTGCAAAATAGAGGAAAAAAATGTAGATATCGGAGAAATTATCCGTTTTTGAAGTTTCTTCTATCATACCTCGATAAAATGACGATATTAGGGGCAGAATATAGGAAAAAATTGAAATATCGGTGACATTATCCGTTTTGAAAATTTTTTGTTCTTATCTCGAAAAAATGTCAAAATTTAGGTAAAATTAGACGGAAAAAATTAAAATTTCGGGGAATTTTCCTTTATCAAATATATTTTCGATCATATCTCGTTAAAATGACGAAAATAAGTTTTTTCGGATCGTCTGGTAGTCCATGCGTCTGCTATTTCGTGCGATTGTTCGGCCGTCCATCTGTTCGTCCGTGCGTCTGTTCGTCCGTTTGTCTGTTCGTCCGTACGTCTGTTTGTCCGAACAGGTCCTTTGTCTAACATTTTTTCAATCGTTTCTTGAAAAAAAAAGAAAATAAGTGAAAAATAGAGGAAAATAATTGAAATTTCGGTGAAATTATACGATTATTTGCTTTTTTCGATTATGCCTCGATAAAATGACGAAAATAATGCCAAATAGAGGAAAATAATTGAAATTCCTGTAAAATTATCCGATATTGAAACATTTTTCGAACATACCTCTCTAAAATGACGAAAAATAAGGCAAAATATAGGAACAAGATTGAAATATTGTGAATTCATTCGTTTTTTACCTTTTTTAGATCATACCTCGATAAACTGACGAAAATATGGTTTGTCCGTGCGTCTGTTCGTCGTTGCGTCAGTTCGTCCGTGCATCTGTTCGTCCATGCGTCTGTTCGTCCATGTGTTTGTTTGTCCGTGCGTCTGTTTGTTCGTACGTCTGTTCGTCCGTGCGTCTGTTCGTCCGTGCGGCTGTTCGTCCGTGCTTCTGTTCGTCCGTGCGTCTGTTCGTTCCTTCGTCTGTTTGTCCGTGTGTCTTTTCGTCCGTGCGTCTGCTCATCCGTGCGTCTGTTCGTCCGTGCATCTGTTCGTCCGTTCGTTTGTTCATCCGTGCGTCAGTTCGTCCGTGCGTCTGTTTGTCCGCGCGTCTGTTCGTCTGTGCGTCTGTTCATCCGTGCGTCAGTTCGTCCGTGCGTCTTTTCGTCCGTACGTCTCATTGGTCCGTGCGTTTTTTAATCCGTGCGTCTGTTCTTCCGTGCGTCTGTTCGTCCGTGCATCTGTTCATCCGTGCGTTTTTTCGTCCGTGCGTCTTTTCGTCCGTGCGTCTGTTCATCCGTGCGTCTGTTCGTCCGTGCATCTGTTCGTCCGTGCGTCTGTTCGTCCATGTGTCTGATTGTCCGTGCGTCTGTTCGTCCGTGCGTCTTTTTGTCTCTGCGTCTTTTCGTCCGTGCGTCTGTACATCCATGCGTCTGTTCGTCCGTGCGTCAGTTCGTCCGTGCGACTTTTTGTCCGTGCGTCTGTTTGTCTGTGCGTCTGTTCATCCGTGCGTCAGTTCGTCCGTGCGTCTTTTCGTCCGTACGTCTGTTTGTCCGTGCGTTTTTTAATCCGTGCGTCTGTTCTTCCGGGCGTCTGTTCGTCCGTGCGTCTGTTCATCCGTGCGTTTTTTCGTCCGTGCGTTTTTTCGTCCGTGCGTCTGTTCATCCGTGCGTCTGTTCGTCCGTGCATCTGTTCGTCCGTGCGTCTGTTCGTCCATGTGTCTGATTGTCCGTGCGTCTGTTCGTCCGTGCGTCTTTTTGTCTCTGCGTCTTTTCGTCCGTGCGTCTGTACATCCGTGCGTCTGTTCGTTCGTGCGCCTGTTCGTATTTAAGTCTGTTCGTCCGTGTCTGATCGGCCTTACGTCTGTTTGTCCAAACAGATCCATTTTCGAACCATTATTCGATCATACCTCGAGAAACTGACAAAAATAAAGGCAAAATAGAGGAAAATAATTGAAATTTCAGGGAAACTATTCGATTATGATCTTTTTTCTATCATGCCTAACTAATTTGACGAAATAATTGGCAAAATAGTGGAACAGAATTGAAATATCCCTGAAATTATCCGTTTTTTACCTTTTTTCGATCATACCGCGATAAAATGACGAAAATAAGGTTAGTCCATTCGTCTGTTCGTCCATGCATCTGTTCTTCCGTGCGACTGTTCGTCCTTTCATCTGTTCGTCCGGGCGTTTGTTCGTCCGTGCATCTGTTCGTCCGTGCGTCTGTTCGTCCGAGCGTCTGTTCGTCCGTGCGTATCTTTGTTCCTGCGTCTGTTCATCCGTTCGTCTGTTCGTCCATACGTTTGTTTTTCCGAACAGATCCGTTTTCGAACCTTTCTTCGATCATACCTCAATAAAATGACGACTATAAGGGCAGAACAGAAGAAAAAAATTTAAATTTCAGTGAAATTATCTTTCTCCGAAAATATTTTCGACCATATCTTGATTAAATGACGAAAATCTTTGCAAAATAGAGGAAAAAAATGTAGATATCGGAGAAATTATCCGTTTTTGAAGTTTTTTCTATCAAACCTCGATAAAATGACGATATTATTGGCAGAATATAGGAAAAAATTGAAATATCGGTGACATTATCCGTTTTGAAAATTTTTTGTTCTTATCTCGAAAAAATGTCAAAATTAAGGTAAAAATAGACGGAAAAAATTAAAATTTCGGGGAATTTTCCTTTATCAAATATATTTTCGATCATATCTCGTTAAAATGACGAAAATAAGGTTTTTCGGTTCGTCTGTTAGTCCATGCGTCTGCTATTTCGTGCGATTGTTCGGCCGTCCATCTGTTCGTCCGTGCGTCTGTTCGTCCGTTTGTCTGTTCGTCCGTGCGTCTGTTTGTCCGCGCGTCTTTTCATCCGTGCGTATGTTTGACCGAGCGTCTGTTCGTCCATTCTTCTGTTCGTCCGTACGTCTGATTGTCAGAACAGGTCAGTTTTGAAACATTTTTTTCAATAATACCGTGAAAAAATGACGAAAAAGTGGGTGAAATAGAGAAAAAATTGAAATTTCGCTGAAATTATACGTTTTTGACATTTTTTTGATCATGCCCCGATAAAATGATGAATATAATGACAAAATAGAGGAATACAATTTAAATTTCGGTGAAATTATCCGTTTTCGAAACTAATTTCGAACCTACCTTGATATAATGACGAAAATAAGAGCAGAATATAGGAAAAAATAGAAATTTCGGTGAAATTATCCGTATTTTACCTTTTTTCGAACATACCTCGATAAAATGACGAAAATAAGGTTCGTCTGTGCGTATGGTCGTCCGTGAGTCTGTTCGTCCGATCATCTGTTCGTCCGTACGTCTGTTTGTCCGGAGAGGTCCGTTGTCAAACATTTTTTCAATCGTTTCTTGAAAAAATGACGAAAATAATGGCAAAATAGAGGAAAATAATTGTAATTTCAGTTAAATTATCCGTTATTGGAACTTTTTTCGATCATTCCTTGAAATAATGACGAAAATAAGGGCAAAATAGAGGAAAATAATTGAAAATTCGATGAAAATATCCGCATTCGAAAATTTTTTCAAATTTAACTCAAAAAATGTCAAGATTAAGTGCAAAATAGAGGAATACAATTGAAATTTCGGTGAATTATTTCGACGAAAATAAGGTTCGTAGGTCCACCTGTTTGTCCTTGCGTCTGTTCGTCCGTGCGTCTGTTCGTTCGTGCGCCTGTTCGTATTTGCGTCTGTTCGTCCGTGTCTGATCGGCCTTACGTCTGTTTGTCCAAACAGATCCATTTTCGAACCATTATTCGATCATACCTCGAGAAACTGACAAAAATAAAGGCAAAATAGAGGAAAATAATTGAAATTTCGGGGAAACTATTCGATTATGATCTTTTTTCTATCATGCCTAACTAATTTGACGAAATAATCGGCAAAATAGTGGAACAGAATTGAAATATTCCTGAAATTATCCGTTTTTTACCTTTTTTAGATCATACCTCGATAAACTGACGAAAATATGGTTTGTCCGTGCGTCCGTTCGTCGTTGCGTCAGTTCGTCCGTGCATCTGTTCGTCCATGCATCTGTTCGTCCATGTGTTAGTTTGTCCGTGCGTCTGTTTGTTCGTACGTCTGTTCGTCCGTGCGTCTGTTCATCCGTGCGTCTGTTCGTCCATGTGTCTTTTCGTCCGTGCGTCTGATCGTCCGTGCGTCTGTTCGTCCGGGCATCTGTTCGTCCGTTCGTTTGTTCATCCGTGCGTCAGTTCGTCCGTGCGTCTGCTTGTCCGTGCGTCTGTTCGTCTGTGCGTCTGTTCATCCGTGCGTCTGTTCGTCCGTGCGTCTTTTCGTCCGTACGTCTGCTTGTCCGTGCGTTTTTTAATCCGTGCGTCTGTTCATCCGTGCGTCTGTTCGTCCGTGCGTCTGTTCATCCGTGCGTTTTTTCGTCCGTGCGTTTTTTCGTCCGTGCGTCTGTTCATCCGTGCGTCTGTTCGTCCGTGCATCTGTTCGTCCGTGCGTCTGTTCGTCCATGTGTCTGATTGTCCGTGTGTCTGTTTGTCCGTGCGTCTGTTCGTCCGTGCGTCTGTTCGTCCGTGCGTCTTTTTGTCTCTGCGTCTTTTCGTCCGTGCGTCTGTACATCCATGCGTCTGTTCGTCCGTGCATCTGTTCGTCCGTGCCTTTGCTCTTCCGTGCGTCTGTTCGTCCGTGAAAAAATAACGAACATAAGGGCGAAATAGTGGATAAAAATTGAAATTTCGGTGAAATTATCCATTTCCGAAACTATTTTCGGCCATACCTTTCAAAAAGTGACGTAAAATAAGGGGTAAGTATAGGAGGAAGATTGAAATATCGGTGATTTCATTCGTTTTTTACCTTTTTTTTGATCATACCTCGATAAACTGACGAAAATAAGGTTTGTCCGTGCGTCTGTGCGTCCGTGCGTCTGTTCATCCGTGCGACTGTTTGTCCCTGCGTCTGTTCGTCCGTGGGTCAGTCCGTCTGTCCCGTACTGTACTGCCTCACTCCCTCGTCCACACGTGGCGCTAGTCGTCCATCCGCAACCGTAGGCGGCGTACTCTCGACCGACGTATCCTGACGTATTACTCCGCGTGACGTCATAGATGATTTTCCTTTCTAACACGTGCGTCTGTTTGTCCGTGCGTGTTTTCGTTCGTGCGTCTATTCATACGTGTGTCTGGTCGTCCGTGCGTCTGTTCGTCCGTGCGTCTGTTCGTCCGTGCGTCTGTTCGTCCGTGCGTCTGTTCGTCTCTGCGTCTGTTTTCCGTGCGTCTGTTCCTCCATGCGTCTGTTCGTCCGTGCGTCTGTTCTTCCGTGCGTCTGTTCGTCCGTGCGTCTGTTCGTCCGTGCGTCTGGTTGTCCGTGCGTCTGTTCCTCCGTGCGTCTGTTCATCCGTGCGTCTGTTAGTCCGTGCGTCTGTTTGTCCGTGCGTCTGTTCGTTCGTGCGTCTGTTCGTCCATTCGTCTGTTCGTCCGTGCGTCTTTTTGTCCGTGCGTCTGTTTGTCAGTGCGTCTGTTCTTCCGTGCGTCTGTTCTTCCGTGCGTCTGTTCGTCCGTGCGTCTGTTAGTCCGTGCGTCTGTTCTTCCGTGCGTCTGTTGGTCCGTGCGTCTGTTCGTCCATGCGTCTGTTCGTCCATGCGTCTGTTCGTCCGTGCGTGTTTTTGTCCGTGCGTCTTTTCGTCCGTGCGTCTGTACATCCATGCGTCTGTTCGTCCGTGCGTCTGTTCATCCGTGCGGCTGTTCGTCCGTGCTTCTGTTCGTCCGTGCGTCTGTTCGTTCCTTCGTCTGTTTGTCCGTGTGTCTTTTCGTCCGTGCGTCTGCTCTTCCGTGCGTCTGTTCGTCCGTGCATCTGTTCGTCCGCTCGTTTGTTCATCCGTGCGTCTGTTCGTCCGTGCGTCTGTTTGTCCGTGTGTCTGTTCGTCTGTGCTTCAGTTCATCCGTGCATCTGTTCGTCCGTGCGTCTTTTCGTCCGTACGTCTGTTTGTCCGTGCGTATTTTAATCCGTGCGTTTGTTCTTCCGTGCGTCTGTTTGTCCGTGCGTCTGTTCGTCCGTGCGTCTGTTTGTCCGTGCGTCTGTTTGTCCGTGCGACTGTTCGTACTTCCATCTGTTTATCCGAGCGTCTGTTCATCCTTGCGTCTGTTCGTCCGTGCGTCTGTTCGTCCGTGCGTCTGCTCGTCCGTGCGTCTGTTCGTCCGTGCGTCTGTTTGTCCGTGCGTCTTGACGTTCCAACTTCCGTTCTTCCGTTCGTCAACTCGTCCGTGCGTCTGTTCGTCCGTGCATCTGTTCGTCCGTGCATCTGTTCGTCCGTGTGTCTGCTCGTCCTTGCGTCTGTTCATCCGTGCGTCTGATCGACGTAACATCTATTTGTCTGAACATAAATCCGTTTTCGAACCTTTTTTCGATCATTACTTGAAAAAATAACGAACATAAGGGCGAAATAGTGGATAAAAATGGAAATTTCGGTGAAATTATCCATTCTCGAAACTTTTTTCGATCATACCTCTCTAAAATGACGAAAAATAAGGGGTAAATATAGGAACAAGATTGAAATATTGTGCATTCATTCGTTTTTTACCTTTTTTAGATCATACCTCGATAAACTGACGAAAATATGGTTCGTCCGTGCGTCTTTTAGTCCGTGCGTCTGTTCTTCCGTTCATCTGTTCGTCCGTGCGTCTGTTCGTCGTTGCGTCTTTTCGTCCGGGTGTCTGTTCGTCCGAGCGTCTGTACGACCGGATGTCTGTTGTTTCGTGTGTCTGTTCGGCGGTAAGTCCGTTCGTCCTTGGGTCTTTTGGTCCGTGTGTCTGTTCGTCCGTGCGTCTGTTTGTCCGCGCGTCTTTTCGTCCGTGCGTATGTTTGACCGAGCGTCTGTTCGTCCATTCTTCTGTTCGTCCGTACGTCTGATTGTCAGAACAGGTCAGTTTTGAAACATTTTTTTCAATAATACCGTGAAAAAATGACGAAAAAATGGGTGAAATAGAGAAAAAAATTGAAATTTCGCTGAAATTATACGTTTTTGACATTTTTTTGATCATGCCCCGATAAAATGATGAATATAATGACAAAATAGAGGAATAAAATTTAAATTTCGGTGAAATTATTCGTTTTCGAAACTAATTTCGAACCTACCTCGATATAATGACGAAAATAAGAGCAGAATAGAAGAAAAAATAGAAATTTCGGTGAAATTATCCGTTTTTTACCTTTTTTGGAACATACCTCGATAAAATGACGAAAATAAGGTTCGTCTGTGCGTATGTTCGTCCGTGAGTCTGTTCGTCCGATCATCTGTTCGTCCGTACGTCTGTTTGTCCGGAGAGGTCCGTTGTCAAACATTTTTTCAATCGTTCCTTGAAAAAATGACGAAAATAATGGCAAAATAGAGGAAAATAATTGTAATTTCAGTTAAATTATCCGTTATTGGAACTTTTTTCGATCATTCCTTGAAATAATGACGAAAATAAGGGCAAAATAGAAGAAATAATTGAAATTTCGGTGAAATTATCCGTTTTCGAAACTAATTTCGAACCTACCTCAATATAATGACGAAAATAAGAGCAGAATAGAGGAAGAAATAGAAATTTTGGTGAAATTATCCGTTTTTTACCTTTTTTCGAACATACCTCGATAAAATGACGAAAATAAGGTTCGTCTGTGCGTATGGTCGTCCGTGAGTCTGTTCGTCCGATCATCTGTTCGTCCGTACGTCTGTTTGTCCGGAGAGGTCCGTTGTCAAACATTTTTTCAATCGTTTCTTGAAAAAATGACGAAAATAATGGCAAAATAGAGGAAAATAATTGTGGTTTTAGTTAAATTATCCGTTATTGGAACTTTTTTCGATCATTCCTTGAAATAATGACGAAAATAAGGGCAAAATAGAGGAAAATAATTGAAAATTCGATGAAAATATCCGCATTCGAAAATTTTTTCAAATTTAACTCAAAAAATGTCAAGATTAAGTGCAAAATAGAGGAATACAATTGAAATTTCGGTGAATTATTTCGACGAAAATAAGGTTCGTAGGTCCACCTGTTTGTCCTTGCGTCTGTTCGTCCGTGCGTCTGTTCGTTCGTGCGCCTGTTCGTATTTGCGTCTGTTCGTCCGTGTCTGATCGGCCTTACGTCTGTTTGTCCAAACAGATCCATTTTCGAACCATTATTCGATCATACCTCGAGAAACTGACAAAAATAAAGGCAAAATAGAGGAAAATAATTGAAATTTCGGGGAAACTATTCGATTATGATCTTAATTCTATCATGCCTAACTAATTTGACGAAATAATTGGCAAAATAGTGGAACAGAATTGAAATATCCCTGAAATTATCCGTTTTTTACCTTTTTTCGATCATACCGCGATAAAATGACGAAAATAAGGTTAGTCCATGCGTCTGTTCGTCCATGCATCTGTTCTTCCGTGCGACTGTTCGTCCTTTCATCTGTTCGTCCGTGCGTCTGTTCGTCCGTTTGTCTGTTCGTCCGTACGTCTGTTTGTCCGAACAGGTCCTTTGTCAAACATTTTTTTAATCGTTTCTTGAAAAAAAGACGAAAAAAAGTGAAAAATAGATGAAAATAATTGAAATTTCGGTGAAATTATACGATTATTTGCTTTTTTCGATTATGCCTTGATTAAATGACGAAAATAATGGCAAAATAGAGGAAAATAATTGAAATTTCTCTAAAATTATCCGATATTGAAACATTTTTCGAATATACCTCCCTAAAATGACGAAAAATAAGGGGTAAATATAGGAACAAGATTGAAATATTGTGAATTCATTCGTTTATTACCTTTTTTAGATCATACCTCGATAAACTGACGAAAATATGGTTTGTCCGTGCGTCTGTTCGTCGTTGCGTCAGTTCGTCCGTGCATCTGTTCGTCCATGCGTCTGTTCGTCCATGTGTTTGTTTGTCCGTGCGTCTGTTTGTTCGTACGTCTGTTCGTCCGTGCGTCTGTTCATCCGTGCGTTTGTTCGTCCGTGCGTCTGTTCGTTCCTTCGTCTGTTTTTCCGTGTGTCTTTTCGTCCGTGCGTCTGCTCTTCCGTGCGTCTGTTCGTCCGTGCATCTGTTCGTCCGTTCGTTTGTTCATCCGTGCGTCAGTTCGTCCGTGCGTCTGTTTGTCCAAGCGTCTGTTCGTCTGTGCGTCTGTTCATCCGTGCGTCAGTTCGTCCGTGCGTCTTTTCGTCCGTACGTCTGTTTGTCCGTGCGTTTTTTAATCTGTGCGTCTGTTCTTCCGTGCGTCTGTTCGTCCGTGCGTCTGTTCATCCGTGCGTTTTTTCGTCCGTGCGTTTTTTCGTCCGTGCGTCTGTTCATCCGTGCGTCTGTTCGTCCGTGCATCTGTTCGTCCGTGCGTCTGTTCGTCCATGTGTCTGATTGTCCGTGCGTCTGTTCGTCCGTGCGTCTTTTTGTCTCTGCGTCTTTTCGTCCGTGCGTCTGTACATCCATGCGTCTGTTCGTCCGTGCGTCAGTTCGTCCGTGCGTCTGTTTGTCCGTGCGTCTGTTTGTTCGTACGTCTGTTCGTCCGGGCGTCTGTTCATCCGTGCGTCTGTTCGTCCGTGCGTCTTTTCGTCCGTACGTCTGTTTGTCCGTGCGTATTTTAATCCGTGCGTCTGTTCTTCCGTGCGTCTGTTTGTCCGTGCGTCTGTTCGTCCGTGCGTCTGTTCGTCCGTGCGTCTGCTTGTCCGTGCGTCTGTTCGTACTTCCATCTGTTCATCCGAGCGTCTGTTCATCCTTGCGTCTGTTCGTCCGTGCGTCTGTTCGTCCGTGCGTCTGCTCGTCCGTGCGTCTGTTCGTCCGTGCGTCTGTTCGTCCGTGCATCTGTTCGTCCGTGTGTCTGCTCGTCCTTGCGTCTGTTCATCCGTGCGTCTGATCGACGTAACATCTATTTGTCTGAACATAAATCCGTTTTCGAACCTTTTTTCGATCATTACTTGAAAAAATAACGAACATAAGGGCGAAATAGTGGATAAAAATGGAAATTTCGGTGAAATTATCCATTCTCGAAACTTTTTTCGATCATACCTCTCTAAAATGACGAAAAATAAGGGGTAAATATAGGAACAAGATTGAAATATTGTGAATTCATTCGTTTTTTACCTTTTTTTGATCATACCTCGATAAACTGACGAAAATATGGTTCGTCCGTGCGTCTTTTAGTCCGTGCGTCTGTTCTTCCGTTCGTCTGTTCGTCCGTGCGTCTGTTCGTCCTTGCGTCTTTTCGTCCGTGTGTCTGTTCGTCCGAGCGTCTGTACGACCGGATGTCTGTTGTTTCGTGTGTCTGTTCGGCGGTAAGTCCGTTCGTCCTTGGGTCTTTTGGTCCGTGTGTCTGTTCGTCCGTGCGTCTGTTTGTCCGCGCGTCTTTTCGTCCGTGCGTATGTTTGACCGAGCGTCTGTTCGTCCATTCTTCTGTTCGTCCGTACGTCTGATTGTCAGAACAGGTCAGTTTTGAAACATTTTTTTCAATAATACCGTGAAAAAATGACGAAAAAATTGGTGAAATAGAGAAAAAAATTGAAATTTCGCTGAAATTATACGTTTTTGACATTTTTTTGATCATGCCCCGATAAAATGATGAATATAATGACAAAATAGAGGAATAAAATTTAAATTTCGGTGAAATTATTCGTTTTCGAAACTAATTTCGAACCTACCTCGATATAATGACGAAAATAAGAGCAGAATAGAAGAAAAAATAGAAATTTCGGTGAAATTATCCGTTTTTTACCTTTTTTCGAACATACCTCGATAAAATGACGAAAATAAGGTTCGTCTGTGCGTATGTTCGTCCGTGAGTCTGTTCGTCCGATCATCTGTTCGTCCGTACGTCTATTTGTCCGGAGAGGTCCGTTGTCAAACATTTTTTCAATCGTTCCTTGAAAAAATGACGAAAATAATGGCAAAATAGAGGAAAATAATTGTAATTTCAGTTAAATTATCCGTTATTGGAACTTTTTTCGATCATTCCTTGAAATAATGACGAAAATAAGGGCAAAATAGAAGAAATAATTGAAATTTCGGTGAAATTATCCGTTTTCGAAACTAATTTCGAACCTACCTCAATATAATGACGAAAATAAGAGCAGAATAGAGGAATAAATAGAAATTTTGGTGAAATTATCCGTTTTTTACCTTTTTTCGAACATACCTCGATAAAATGACGAAAATAAGGTTCGTCTGTGCGTATGGTCGTCCGTGAGTCTGTTCGTCCGATCATCTGTTCGTCCGTACGTCTGTTTGTCCGGAGAGGTCCGTTGTCAAACATTTTTTCAATCGTTTCTTGAAAAAATGACGAAAATAATGGCAAAATAGAGGAAAATAATTGTGGTTTTAGTTAAATTATCCGTTATTGGAACTTTTTTCGATCATTCCTTGAAATAATGACGAAAATAAGGGCAAAATAGAGGAAAATAATTGAAAATTCGATGAAAATATCCGCATTCGAAAATATTTTCAAATTTAACTCAAAAAATGTCAAGATTAAGTGCAAAATAGAGGAATACAATTGAAATTTCGGTGAATTATTTCGACGAAAATAAGGTTCGTAGGTCCACCTGTTTGTCCTTGCGTCTGTTCGTCCGTGCGTCTGTTCGTTCGTGCGCCTGTTCGTATTTGCGTCTGTTCGTCCGTGTCTGATCAGCCTTACGTCTGTTTGTCCAAACAGATCCATATTCGAAACATTATTCGATCATACCTCGAGAAACTGACAAAAATAAAGGCAAAATAGAGGAAAATAATTGAAATTTCGGGGAAACTATTCGAGTATGATCTTTTTTCTATCATGCCTAACTAATTTGACGAAATAATTGGCAAAATAGTGGAACAGAATTGAAATATCCCTGAAATTATCCGTTTTTTACCTTTTTTCGATCATACCGCGATAAAATGACGAAAATAAGGTTAGTCCATGCGTCTGTTCGTCCATGCATCTGTTCTTCCGTGCGACTGTTCGTCCTTTCATCTGTTCGTCCGTGCGTCTGTTCGTCCGTTTGTCTGTTCGTCCGTACGTCTGTTTGTCCGAACAGGTCCTTTGTGAAACATTTTTTTAATCGTTTCTTGAAAAAAAGACGAAAAAAAGTGAAAAATAGAGGAAAATAATTGAAATTTCGGTGAAATTATACGATTATTTGCTTTTTTCGATTATGCCTTGATAAAATGACGAAAATAATGACAAAATAGAGGAAAATAATTGAAATTTCTCTAAAATTATCCGATATTGAAACATTTTTCGAATATACCTCCCTAAAATGACGAAAAATAAGGGGTAAATATAGGAACAAGATTGAAATATTGTGAATTCATTCGTTTATTACCTTTTTTAGATCATACCTCGATAAACTGACGAAAATATGGTTTGTCCGTGCGTCTGTTCGTCGTTGCGTCAGTTCGTCTTTGCATCTGTTCGTCCATGCGTCTGTTCGTCCATGTGTTTGTTTGTCCGTGCGTCTGTTTGTTCGTACGTCTGTTCGTCCGTGCGTCTGTTCATCCGTGCGTTTGTTCGTCCGTGCGTCTGTTCGTTCCTTCGTCTGTTTTTCCGTGTGTCTTTTCGTCCGTGCGTCTGCTCTTCCGTGCGTCTGTTCGTCCGTGCATCTGTTCGTCCGTTCGTTTGTTCATCCGTGCGTCAGTTCGTCCGTGCGTCTGTTTGTCCAAGCGTCTGTTCGTCTGTGCGTCTGTTCATCCGTGCGTCAGTTCGTCCGTGCGTCTTTTCGTCCGTACGTCTGTTTGTCCGTGCGTTTTTTAATCTGTGCGTCTGTTCTTCCGTGCGTCTGTTCGTCCGTGCGTCTGTTCATCCGTGCGTTTTTTCGTCCGTGCATTTTTTCGTCCGTGCGTCTGTTCATCCGTGCGTCTGTTCGTCCGTGCATCTGTTCGTCCGTGCGTCTGTTCGTCCATGTGTCTGATTGTCCGTGCGTCTGTTCGTCCGTGCGTCTTTTTGTCTCTGCGTCTTTTCGTCCGTGCGTCTGTACATCCATGCGTCTGTTCGTCCGTGCGTCAGTTCGTCCGTGCGTCTGTTTGTCCGTGCGTCTGTTTGTTCGTACGTCTGTTCGTCCGGGCGTCTGTTCATCCGTGCGTCTGTTCGTCCGTGCGTCTTTTCGTCCGTACGTCTGTTTGTCCGTGCGTATTTTAATCCGTGCGTCTGTTCTTCCGTGCGCCTGTTTGTCCGTGCGTCTGTTCGTCCGTGCGTCTGTTCGTCCGTGCGTCTGTTTGTCCGTGCGTCTGTTCGTACTTCCATCTGTTCATCCGAGCGTCTGTTCATCCTTGCGTCTGTTCGTCCGTGCGTCTGTTCGTCCGTGCGTCTGCTCGTCCGTGCGTCTGTTCGTCCGTGCGTCTGTTCGTCCGTGCATCTGTTCGTCCGTGTGTCTGCTCGTCCTTGCGTCTGTTCATCCGTGCGTCTGATCGACGTAACATCTATTTGTCTGAACATAAATCCGTTTTCGAACCTTTTTTCGATCATTACTTGAAAAAATAACGAACATAAGGGCGAAATAGTGGATAAAAATGGAAATTTCGGTGAAATTATCCATTCTCGAAACTTTTTTCGATCATACCTCTCTAAAATGACGAAAAATAAGGGGTAAATATAGGAACAAGATTGAAATATTGTGAATTCATTCGTTTTTTACCTTTTTTTGATCATACCTCGATAAACTGACGAAAATATGGTTCGTCCGTGCGTCTTTTAGTCCGTGCGTCTGTTCTTCCGTTCGTCTGTTCGTCCGTGCGTCTGTTCGTCCTTGCGTCTTTTCGTCCGTGTGTCTGTTCGTCCGAGCGTCTGTACGACCGGATGTCTGTTGTTTCGTGTGTCTGTTCGGCGGTAAGTCCGTTCGTCCTTGGGTCTTTTGGTCCGTGTGTCTGTTCGTCCGTGCGTCTGTTTGTCCGCGCGTCTTTTCGTCCGTGCGTATGTTTGACCGAGCGTCTGTTCGTCCATTCTTCTGTTCGTCCGTACGTCTGCTTGTCAGAACCGGTCAGTTTTGAAACATTTTTTTCAATAATACCGTGAAAAAGTGACGAAAAAATTGGTGAAATAGAGAAAAAATTGAAATTTCGCTGAAATTATACGTTTTTGACATTTTTTTGATCATGCCCGATAAAATGATGAATATAATGACAAAATAGAGGAATACAATTTAAATTTCGGTGAAATTATCCGTTTTCGAAACTAATTTCGAACCTACCTCGATATAATGACGAAAATAAGGTTCGTCTGTGCGTATGGTCGTCCGTGAGTCTGTTCGTCCGATCATCTGTTCGTCCGTACGTCTGTTTGTCCGGAGAGGTCCATTGTCAAACATTTTTTCAATCGTTTCTTGAAAAAATGACGAAAATAATGGCAAAATAGAGGAAAATAATTGTAATTTCAGTTAAATTATCCGTTATTGGAACTTTTTTCGATCATTCCTTGAAATAATGACGAAAATAAGGGCAAAATAGAGGAAAATAATTGAAAATTCGATGAAAATATCCGCATTCGAAAATGTTTTCAAATTTAACTCAAAAAATGTCAAGATTAAGTGCAAAATAGAGGAATACAATTGAAATTTCGGTGAATTATTTCGACGAAAATAAGGTTCGTAGGTCCACCTGTTTGTCCTTGCGTCTGTTCGTCCGTGCGTCTGTTCGTTCGTGCGCCTGTTCGTATTTGCGTCTGTTCGTCCGTGTCTGATCGGCCTTACGTCTGTTTGTCCAAACAGATCCATTTTCGAACCATTATTCGATCATACCTCGAGAAACTGACAAAAATAAAGGCAAAATAGAGGAAAATAATTGAAATTTCGGGGAAACTATTCGATTATGATCTTTTCCGTTTTTTACCTTTTTTCGATCATACCGCGATAAAATGACGAAAATAAGGTTAGTCCATTCGTCTGTTCGTCCATGCATCTGTTCTTCCGTGCGACTGTTCGTCCTTTCATCTGTTCGTCCGGGTTTTTGTTCGTCCGTGCATCTGTTCGTCCTTGCGTCTGTTCGTCCGAGCGTCTGTTCGTCCGTGCGTATCTTTGTTCCTGCGTCTGTTCATCCGTTCGTCTGTTCGTCCATACGTTTGTTTTTCCGAACAGATCCGTTTTCGAACCTTTTTTCGATCATACCTCGATAAAATGACGACTATAAGGGCAGAACAGAAGAAAAAAATTTAAATTTCAGTGAAATTATCTTTCTCCGAAAATATTTTCGACCATATCTTGATTAAATGACGAAAATCTTTGCAAAATAGAGGAAAAAAATGTAGATATCGGAGAAATTATCCGTTTTTGAAGTTTTTTCTATCAAACCTCGATAAAATGACGATATTATTGGCAGAATATAGGAAAAAATTGAAATATCGGTGACATTATCTGTTTTGAAAATGTTTTGTTCTTATCTCGAAAAAAAGTCAAAATTAAGGTAAAAATAGACGGAAAAAATTAAAATTTCGGGGAATTTTCCCTTATCAAATATATTTTCGATCATATCTCGTTAAAATGACGAAAATAAGGTTTTTCGGTTCGTCTGTTAGTCCATGCGTCTGCTATTTCGTGCGATTGTTCGGCCGTCCATCTGTTCGTCCGTGCGTCTGTTCGTCCGTTTGTCTGTTCGTCCGTACGTCTGTTTGTCCGAACAGGTCTATTGTAAAACATTTTTTCAATCGTTTCTTGAAAAAAAGACGAAAATAAGTGAAAAATAGAGGAAAATAATTGAAATTTCGGTGAAATTATACGATTATTTGCTTTTTTCGATTATGCCTCGATAAAATGACGAAAATAATGGCAAAATAGAGGAAAATAATTGAAATTTCTGTAAAATTATCCGATATTGAAACATTTTTCGAACATACCTCTCTAAAATGACGAAAAATAAGGGGTAAATATAGGAACAAGATTGAAATATTGTGAATTCATTCGTTTTTTACCTTTTTTAGATCATACCTCGATAAACTGACGAAAATAAGGTTAGTCCATGCGTCTGTTCGTCCATGCATCTGTTCTTCCGTGCGACTGTTCGTCCTTTCATCTGTTCGTCCGGGTGTTTGTTCGTCCGTGCATCTGTTCGTCCGTGCGTCTGTTCGTCGGAGCGTCTGTTCGTCCGTGCGTCTGTTCGTCCTTGCGTTTTTTCGTCCGTGTGTCTGTTCGTCCGAGCATCTGTTCGTCCGTACGTCTGTTTGTCCGGAGAGGTCCGTTGTCAAACATTTTTTCAATCGTTTCTTGAAAAAATGACGAAAATAATGGCAAAATAGAGGAAAATAATTGTGGTTTTAGTTAAATTATCCGTTATTGGAACTTTTTTCGATCATTCCTTGAAATAATGACGAAAATAAGGGCAAAATAGAGGAAAATAATTGAAAATTCGATGAAAATATCCGCATTCGAAAATTTTTTCAAATTTAACTCAAAAAATGTCAAGATTAAGTGCAAAATAGAGGAATACAATTGAAATTTCGGTGAATTATTTCGACGAAAATAAGGTTCGTAGGTCCACCTGTTTGTCCTTGCGTCTGTTCGTCCGTGCGTCTGTTCGTTCGTGCGCCTGTTCGTATTTGCGTCTGTTCGTCCGTGTCTGATCGGCCTTACGTCTGTTTGTCCAAACAGATCCATTTTCGAACCATTATTCGATCATACCTCGAGAAACTGACAAAAATAAAGGCAAAATAGAGGAAAATAATTGAAATTTCGGGGAAACTATTCGAGTATGATCTTTTTTCTATCATGCCTAACTAATTTGACGAAATAATTGGCAAAATAGTGGAACAGAATTGAAATATCCCTGAAATTATCCGTTTTTTACCTTTTTTCGATCATACCGCGATAAAATGACGAAAATAAGGTTAGTCCATGCGTCTGTTCGTCCATGCATCTGTTCTTCCGTGCGACTGTTCGTCCTTTCATCTGTTCGTCCGGGTGTTTGTTCGTCCGTGCATCTGTTCGTCCGTGCGTCTGTTCGTCCGAGCGTCTGTTCGTCCGTGCGTATCTTCGTTCCTGCGTCTGTTCATCCGTTCGTCTGTTCGTCCATACGTTTGTTTTTCCGAACAGATCCGTTTTCGAACCTTTTTTCGATCATACCTCGATAAAATGACGACTATAAGGGCAGAACAGAAGAAAAAAATTTAAATTTCAGTGAAATTATCTTTCTCGGAAAATATTTTCGACCATATCTTGATTAAATGACGAAAATCAGTGCAAAATAGAGGAAAAAAATGTAGATATCGGAGAAATTATCCGTTTTTGAAGTTTCTTCTATCATACCTCGATAAAATGACGATATTAGGGGCAGAATATAGGAAAAAATTGAAATATCGGTGACATTATCCGTTTTGAAAATTTTTTGTTCTTATCTCGAAAAAATGTCAAAATTTAGGTAAAATTAGACGGAAAAAATTAAAATTTCGGGGAATTTTCCTTTATCAAATATATTTTCGATCATATCTCGTTAAAATGACGAAAATAAGTTTTTTCGGATCGTCTGGTAGTCCATGCGTCTGCTATTTCGTGCGATTGTTCGGCCGTCCATCTGTTCGTCCGTGCGTCTGTTCGTCCGTTTGTCTGTTCGTCCGTACGTCTGTTTGTCCGAACAGGTCCTTTGTCTAACATTTTTTCAATCGTTTCTTGAAAAAAAGACGAAAATAAGTGAAAAATAGAGGAAAATAATTGAAATTTCGGTGAAATTATACGATTATTTGCTTTTTTCGATTATGCCTCGATAAAATGACGAAAATAATGGCAAAATAGAGGAAAATAATTGAAATTTCTGTAAAATTATCCGATATTGAAACATTTTTCGAACATACCTCTCTAAAATGACGAAAAATAAGGCAAAATATAGGAACAAGATTGAAATATTGTGAATTCATTCGTTTTTTACCTTTTTTAGATCATACCTCGATAAACTGACGAAAATATGGTTTGTCCGTGCGTCTGTTCGTCGTTGCGTCAGTTCGTCCGTGCATCTGTTCGTCCATGCGTCTGTTCGTCCATGTGTTTGTTTGTCCGTGCGTCTGTTTGTTCGTACGTCTGTTCGTCCGTGCGTCTGTTCGTCCGTGCGGCTGTTCGTCCGTGCTTCTGTTCGTCCGTGCGTCTGTTCGTTCCTTCGTCTGTTTGTCCGTGTGTCTTTTCGTCCGTGCGTCTGCTCATCCGTGCGTCTGTTCGTCCGTGCATCTGTTCGTCCGTTCGTTTGTTCATCCGTGCGTCAGTTCGTCCGTGCGTCTGTTTGTCCGCGCGTCTGTTCGTCTGTGCGTCTGTTCATCCGTGCGTCAGTTCGTCCGTGCGTCTTTTCGTCCGTACGTCTCATTGGTCCGTGCGTTTTTTAATCCGTGCGTCTGTTCTTCCGTGCGTCTGTTCGTCCGTGCATCTGTTCATCCGTGCGTTTTTTCGTCCGTGCGTCTTTTCGTCCGTGCGTCTGTTCATCCGTGCGTCTGTTCGTCCGTGCATCTGTTCGTCCGTGCGTCTGTTCGTCCATGTGTCTGATTGTCCGTGCGTCTGTTCGTCCGTGCGTCTTTTTGTCTCTGCGTCTTTTCGTCCGTGCGTCTGTACATCCATGCGTCTGTTCGTCCGTGCGTCAGTTCGTCCGTGCGACTTTTTGTCCGTGCGTCTGTTTGTCTGTGCGTCTGTTCATCCGTGCGTCAGTTCGTCCGTGCGTCTTTTCGTCCGTACGTCTGTTTGTCCGTGCGTTTTTTAATCCGTGCGTCTGTTCTTCCGTGCGTCTGTTCGTCCGTGCGTCTGTTCATCCGTGCGTTTTTTCGTCCGTGCGTTTTTTCGTCCGTGCGTCTGTTCATCCGTGCGTCTGTTCGTCCGTGCATCTGTTCGTCCGTGCGTCTGTTCGTCCATGTGTCTGATTGTCCGTGCGTCTGTTCGTCCGTGCGTCTTTTTGTCTCTGCGTCTTTTCGTCCGTGCGTCTGTACATCCGTGCGTCTGATCGTTCGTGCGCCTGTTCGTATTTAAGTCTGTTCGTCCGTGTCTGATCGGCCTTAGGTCTGTTTGTCCAAACAGATTCATTTTCGAACCATTATTCGATCATACCTCGAGAAACTGACAAAAATAAAGGCAAAATAGAGGAAAATAATTGAAATTTCAGGGAAACTATTCGATTATGATCTTTTTTCTATCATGCCTAACTAATTTGACGAAATAATTGGCAAAATAGTGGAACAGAATTGAAATATCCCTGAAATTATCCGTTTTTTACCTTTTTTCGATCATACCGCGATAAAATGACGAAAATAAGGTTAGTCCATGCGTCTGTTCGTCCATGCATCTGTTCTTCCGTGCGACTGTTCGTCCTTTCATCTGTTCGTCCGTGCGTCTGTTCGTCCGTTTGTCTGTTCGTCCGTACGTCTGTTTGTCCGAACAGGTCCTTTGTCAAACATTTTTTTAATCGTTTCTTGAAAAAAAGACGAAAAAAAGTGAAAAATAGAGGAAAATAATTGAAATTTCGGTGAAATTATACGATTATTTGCTTTTTTCGATTATGCCTTGATTAAATGACGAAAATAATGGCAAAATAGAGGAAAATAATTGAAATTTCTCTAAAATTATCCGATATTGAAACATTTTTCGAATATACCTCCCTAAAATGACGAAAAATAAGGGGTAAATATAGGAACAAGATTGAAATATTGTGAATTCATTCGTTTATTACCTTTTTTAGATCATACCTCGATAAACTGACGAAAATATGGTTTGTCCGTGCGGCTGTTCGTCGTTGCGTCAGTTCGTCCGTGCATCTGTTCGTCCATGCGTCTGTTCGTCCATGTGTTTGTTTGTCCGTGCGTCTGTTTGTTCGTACGTCTGTTCGTCCGTGCGTCTGTTCATCCGTGCGTTTGTTCGTCCGTGCGTCTGTTCGTTCCTTCGTCTGTTTTTCCGTGTGTCTTTTCGTCCGTGCGTCTGCTCTTCCGTGCGTCTGTTCGTCCGTGCATCTGTTCGTCCGTTCGTTTGTTCATCCGTGCGTCAGTTCGTCCGTGCGTCTGTTTGTCCAAGCGTCTGTTCGTCTGTGCGTCTGTTCATCCGTGCGTCAGTTCGTCCGTGCGTCTTTTCGTCCGTACGTCTGTTTGTCCGTGCGTTTTTTAATCTGTGCGTCTGTTCTTCCGTGCGTCTGTTCGTCCGTGCGTCTGTTCATCCGTGCGTTTTTTCGTCCGTGCGTTTTTTCGTCCGTGCGTCTGTTCATCCGTGCGTCTGTTCGTCCGTGCATCTGTTCGTCCGTGCGTCTGTTCGTCCATGTGTCTGATTGTCCGTGCGTCTGTTCGTCCGTGCGTCTTTTTGTCTCTGCGTCTTTTCGTCCGTGCGTCTGTACATCCATGCGTCTGTTCGTCCGTGCGTCAGTTCGTCCGTGCGTCTGTTTGTCCGTGCGTCTGTTTGTTCGTACGTCTGTTCGTCCGGGCGTCTGTTCATCCGTGCGTCTGTTCGTCCGTGCGTCTTTTCGTCCGTACGTCTGTTTGTCCGTGCGTATTTTAATCCGTGCGTCTGTTCTTCCGTGCGTCTGTTTTTCCGTGCGTCTGTTCGTCCGTGCGTCTGTTCGTCCGTGCGTCTGCTTGTCCGTGCGTCTGTTCGTACTTCCATCTGTTCATCCGAGCGTCTGTTCATCCTTGCGTCTGTTCGTCCGTGCGTCTGTTCGTCCGTGCGTCTGCTCGTCCGTGCGTCTGTTCGTCCGTGCGTCTGTTCGTCCGTGCATCTGTTCGTCCGTGTGTCTGCTCGTCCTTGCGTCTGTTCATCCGTGCGTCTGATCGACGTAACATCTATTTGTCTGAACATAAATCCGTTTTCGAACCTTTTTTCGATCATTACTTGAAAAAATAACGAACATAAGGGCGAAATAGTGGATAAAAATGGAAATTTCGGTGAAATTATCCATTCTCGAAACTTTTTTCGATCATACCTCTCTAAAATGACGAAAAATAAGGGGTAAATATAGGAACAAGATTGAAATATTGTGAATTCATTCGTTTTTTACCTTTTTTTGATCATACCTCGATAAACTGACGAAAATATGGTTCGTCCGTGCGTCTTTTAGTCCGTGCGTCTGTTCTTCCGTTCGTCTGTTCGTCCGTGCGTCTGTTCGTCCTTGCGTCTTTTCGTCCGTGTGTCTGTTCGTCCGAGCGTCTGTACGACCGGATGTCTGTTGTTTCGTGTGTCTGTTCGGCGGTAAGTCCGTTCGTCCTTGGGTCTTTTGGTCCGTGTGTCTGTTCGTCCGTGCGTCTGTTTGTCCGCGCGTCTTTTCGTCCGTGCGTATGTTTGACCGAGCGTCTGTTCGTCCATTCTTCTGTTCGTCCGTACGTCTGATTGTCAGAACAGGTCAGTTTTGAAACATTTTTTTCAATAATACCGTGAAAAAATGACGAAAAAATGGGTGAAATAGAGAAAAAAATTGAAATTTCGCTGAAATTATACGTTTTTGACATTTTTTTGATCATGCCCCGATAAAATGATGAATATAATGACAAAATAGAGGAATAAAATTTAAATTTCGGTGAAATTATTCGTTTTCGAAACTAATTTCGAACCTACCTCGATATAATGACGAAAATAAGAGCAGAATAGAAGAAAAAATAGAAATTTCGGTGAAATTATCCGTTTTTTACCTTTTTTCGAACATACCTCGATAAAATGACGAAAATAAGGTTCGTCTGTGCGTATGTTCGTCCGTGAGTCTGTTCGTCCGATCATCTGTTCGTCCGTACGTCTATTTGTCCGGAGAGGTCCGTTGTCAAACATTTTTTCAATCGTTCCTTGAAAAAATGACGAAAATAATGGCAAAATAGAGGAAAATAATTGTAATTTCAGTTAAATTATCCGTTATTGGAACTTTTTTCGATCATTCCTTGAAATAATGACGAAAATAAGGGCAAAATAGAAGAAATAATTGAAATTTCGGTGAAATTATCCGTTTTCGAAACTAATTTCGAACCTACCTCAATATAATGACGAAAATAAGAGCAGAATAGAGGAATAAATAGAAATTTTGGTGAAATTATCCGTTTTTTACCTTTTTTCGAACATACCTCGATAAAATGACGAAAATAAGGTTCGTCTGTGCGTATGGTCGTCCGTGAGTCTGTTCGTCCGATCATCTGTTCGTCCGTACGTCTGTTTGTCCGGAGAGGTCCGTTGTCAAACATTTTTTCAATCGTTTCTTGAAAAAATGACGAAAATAATGGCAAAATAGAGGAAAATAATTGTGGTTTTAGTTAAATTATCCGTTATTGGAACTTTTTTCGATCATTCCTTGAAATAATGACGAAAATAAGGGCAAAATAGAGGAAAATAATTGAAAATTCGATGAAAATATCCGCATTCGAAAATATTTTCAAATTTAACTCAAAAAATGTCAAGATTAAGTGCAAAATAGAGGAATACAATTGAAATTTCGGTGAATTATTTCGACGAAAATAAGGTTCGTAGGTCCACCTGTTTGTCCTTGCGTCTGTTCGTCCGTGCGTCTGTTCGTTCGTGCGCCTGTTCGTATTTGCGTCTGTTCGTCCGTGTCTGATCAGCCTTACGTCTGTTTGTCCAAACAGATCCATATTCGAAACATTATTCGATCATACCTCGAGAAACTGACAAAAATAAAGGCAAAATAGAGGAAAATAATTGAAATTTCGGGGAAACTATTCGAGTATGATCTTTTTTCTATCATGCCTAACTAATTTGACGAAATAATTGGCAAAATAGTGGAACAGAATTGAAATATCCCTGAAATTATCCGTTTTTTACCTTTTTTCGATCATACCGCGATAAAATGACGAAAATAAGGTTAGTCCATGCGTCTGTTCGTCCATGCATCTGTTCTTCCGTGCGACTGTTCGTCCTTTCATCTGTTCGTCCGTGCGTCTGTTCGTCCGTTTGTCTGTTCGTCCGTACGTCTGTTTGTCCGAACAGGTCCTTTGTGAAACATTTTTTTAATCGTTTCTTGAAAAAAAGACGAAAAAAAGTGAAAAATAGAGGAAAATAATTGAAATTTCGGTGAAATTATACGATTATTTGCTTTTTTCGATTATGCCTTGATAAAATGACGAAAATAATGACAAAATAGAGGAAAATAATTGAAATTTCTCTAAAATTATCCGATATTGAAACATTTTTCGAATATACCTCCCTAAAATGACGAAAAATAAGGGGTAAATATAGGAACAAGATTGAAATATTGTGAATTCATTCGTTTATTACCTTTTTTAGATCATACCTCGATAAACTGACGAAAATATGGTTTGTCCGTGCGTCTGTTCGTCGTTGCGTCAGTTCGTCTTTGCATCTGTTCGTCCATGCGTCTGTTCGTCCATGTGTTTGTTTGTCCGTGCGTCTGTTTGTTCGTACGTCTGTTCGTCCGTGCGTCTGTTCATCCGTGCGTTTGTTCGTCCGTGCGTCTGTTCGTTCCTTCGTCTGTTTTTCCGTGTGTCTTTTCGTCCGTGCGTCTGCTCTTCCGTGCGTCTGTTCGTCCGTGCATCTGTTCGTCCGTTCGTTTGTTCATCCGTGCGTCAGTTCGTCCGTGCGTCTGTTTGTCCAAGCGTCTGTTCGTCTGTGCGTCTGTTCATCCGTGCGTCAGTTCGTCCGTGCGTCTTTTCGTCCGTACGTCTGTTTGTCCGTGCGTTTTTTAATCTGTGCGTCTGTTCTTCCGTGCGTCTGTTCGTCCGTGCGTCTGTTCATCCGTGCGTTTTTTCGTCCGTGCATTTTTTCGTCCGTGCGTCTGTTCATCCGTGCGTCTGTTCGTCCGTGCATCTGTTCGTCCGTGCGTCTGTTCGTCCATGTGTCTGATTGTCCGTGCGTCTGTTCGTCCGTGCGTCTTTTTGTCTCTGCGTCTTTTCGTCCGTGCGTCTGTACATCCATGCGTCTGTTCGTCCGTGCGTCAGTTCGTCCGTGCGTCTGTTTGTCCGTGCGTCTGTTTGTTCGTACGTCTGTTCGTCCGGGCGTCTGTTCATCCGTGCGTCTGTTCGTCCGTGCGTCTTTTCGTCCGTACGTCTGTTTGTCCGTGCGTATTTTAATCCGTGCGTCTGTTCTTCCGTGCGTCTGTTTGTCCGTGCGTCTGTTCGTCCGTGCGTCTGTTCGTCCGTGCGTCTGTTTGTCCGTGCGTCTGTTCGTACTTCCATCTGTTCATCCGAGCGTCTGTTCATCCTTGCGTCTGTTCGTCCGTGCGTCTGTTCGTCCGTGCGTCTGCTCGTCCGTGCGTCTGTTCGTCCGTGCGTCTGTTCGTCCGTGCATCTGTACGTCCGTGTGTCTGCTCGTCCTTGCGTCTGTTCATCCGTGCGTCTGATCGACGTAACATCTATTTGTCTGAACATAAATCCGTTTTCGAACCTTTTTTCGATCATTACTTGAAAAAATAACGAACATAAGGGCGAAATAGTGGATAAAAATGGAAATTTCGGTGAAATTATCCATTCTCGAAACTTTTTTCGATCATACCTCTCTAAAATGACGAAAAATAAGGGGTAAATATAGGAACAAGATTGAAATATTGTGAATTCATTCGTTTTTTACCTTTTTTTGATCATACCTCGATAAACTGACGAAAATATGGTTCGTCCGTGCGTCTTTTAGTCCGTGCGTCTGTTCTTCCGTTCGTCTGTTCGTCCGTGCGTCTGTTCGTCCTTGCGTCTTTTCGTCCGTGTGTCTGTTCGTCCGAGCGTCTGTACGACCGGATGTCTGTTGTTTCGTGTGTCTGTTCGGCGGTAAGTCCGTTCGTCCTTGGGTCTTTTGGTCCGTGTGTCTGTTCGTCCGTGCGTCTGTTTGTCCGCGCGTCTTTTCGTCCGTGCGTATGTTTGACCGAGCGTCTGTTCGTCCATTCTTCTGTTCGTCCGTACGTCTGCTTGTCAGAACCGGTCAGTTTTGAAACATTTTTTTCAATAATACCGTGAAAAAGTGACGAAAAAATTGGTGAAATAGAGAAAAAATTGAAATTTCGCTGAAATTATACGTTTTTGACATTTTTTTGATCATGCCCGATAAAATGATGAATATAATGACAAAATAGAGGAATACAATTTAAATTTCGGTGAAATTATCCGTTTTCGAAACTAATTTCGAACCTACCTCGATATAATGACGAAAATAAGGTTCGTCTGTGCGTATGGTCGTCCGTGAGTCTGTTCGTCCGATCATCTGTTCGTCCGTACGTCTGTTTGTCCGGAGAGGTCCATTGTCAAACATTTTTTCAATCGTTTCTTGAAAAAATGACGAAAATAATGGCAAAATAGAGGAAAATAATTGTAATTTCAGTTAAATTATCCGTTATTGGAACTTTTTTCGATCATTCCTTGAAATAATGACGAAAATAAGGGCAAAATAGAGGAAAATAATTGAAAATTCGATGAAAATATCCGCATTCGAAAATGTTTTCAAATTTAACTCAAAAAATGTCAAGATTAAGTGCAAAATAGAGGAATACAATTGAAATTTCGGTGAATTATTTCGACGAAAATAAGGTTCGTAGGTCCACCTGTTTGTCCTTGCGTCTGTTCGTCCGTGCGTCTGTTCGTTCGTGCGCCTGTTCGTATTTGCGTCTGTTCGTCCGTGTCTGATCGGCCTTACGTCTGTTTGTCCAAACAGATCCATTTTCGAACCATTATTCGATCATACCTCGAGAAACTGACAAAAATAAAGGCAAAATAGAGGAAAATAATTGAAATTTCGGGGAAACTATTCGATTATGATCTTTTCCGTTTTTTACCTTTTTTCGATCATACCGCGATAAAATGACGAAAATAAGGTTAGTCCATTCGTCTGTTCGTCCATGCATCTGTTCTTCCGTGCGACTGTTCGTCCTTTCATCTGTTCGTCCGGGTTTTTGTTCGTCCGTGCATCTGTTCGTCCTTGCGTCTGTTCGTCCGAGCGTCTGTTCGTCCGTGCGTATCTTTGTTCCTGCGTCTGTTCATCCGTTCGTCTGTTCGTCCATACGTTTGTTTTTCCGAACAGATCCGTTTTCGAACCTTTTTTCGATCATACCTCGATAAAATGACGACTATAAGGGCAGAACAGAAGAAAAAAATTTAAATTTCAGTGAAATTATCTTTCTCCGAAAATATTTTCGACCATATCTTGATTAAATGACGAAAATCTTTGCAAAATAGAGGAAAAAAATGTAGATATCGGAGAAATTATCCGTTTTTGAAGTTTTTTCTATCAAACCTCGATAAAATGACGATATTATTGGCAGAATATAGGAAAAAATTGAAATATCGGTGACATTATCTGTTTTGAAAATGTTTTGTTCTTATCTCGAAAAAAAGTCAAAATTAAGGTAAAAATAGACGGAAAAAATTAAAATTTCGGGGAATTTTCCCTTATCAAATATATTTTCGATCATATCTCGTTAAAATGACGAAAATAAGGTTTTTCGGTTCGTCTGTTAGTCCATGCGTCTGCTATTTCGTGCGATTGTTCGGCCGTCCATCTGTTCGTCCGTGCGTCTGTTCGTCCGTTTGTCTGTTCGTCCGTACGTCTGTTTGTCCGAACAGGTCTATTGTAAAACATTTTTTCAATCGTTTCTTGAAAAAAAGACGAAAATAAGTGAAAAATAGAGGAAAATAATTGAAATTTCGGTGAAATTATACGATTATTTGCTTTTTTCGATTATGCCTCGATAAAATGACGAAAATAATGGCAAAATAGAGGAAAATAATTGAAATTTCTATAAAATTATCCGATATTGAAACATTTTTCGAACATACCTCTCTAAAATGACGAAAAATAAGGGGTAAATATAGGAACAAGATTGAAATATTGTGAATTCATTCGTTTTTTACCTTTTTTAGATCATACCTCGATAAACTGACGAAAATAAGGTTAGTCCATGCGTCTGTTCGTACATGCATCTGTTCTTCCGTGCGACTGTTCGTCCTTTCATCTGTTCGTCCGGGTGTTTGTTCGTCCGTGCATCTGTTCGTCCGTGCGTCTGTTCGTCGGAGCGTCTGTTCGTCCGTGCGTCTGTTCGTCCTTGCGTTTTTTCGTCCGTGTGTCTGTTCGTCCGAGCATCTGTTCGTCCGTACGTCTGTTTGTCCGGAGAGGTCCGTTGTCAAACATTTTTTCAATCGTTTCTTGAAAAAATGACGAAAATAATGGCAAAATAGAGGAAAATAATTGTGGTTTTAGTTAAATTATCCGTTATTGGAACTTTTTTCGATCATTCCTTGAAATAATGACGAAAATAAGGGCAAAATAGAGGAAAATAATTGAAAATTCGATGAAAATATCCGCATTCGAAAATTTTTTCAAATTTAACTCAAAAAATGTCAAGATTAAGTGCAAAATAGAGGAATACAATTGAAATTTCGGTGAATTATTTCGACGAAAATAAGGTTCGTAGGTCCACCTGTTTGTCCTTGCGTCTGTTCGTCCGTGCGTCTGTTCGTTCGTGCGCCTGTTCGTATTTGCGTCTGTTCGTCCGTGTCTGATCGGCCTTACGTCTGTTTGTCCAAACAGATCCATTTTCGAACCATTATTCGATCATACCTCGAGAAACTGACAAAAATAAAGGCAAAATAGAGGAAAATAATTGAAATTACGGGGAAACTATTCGAGTATGATCTTTTTTCTATCATGCCTAACTAATTTGACGAAATAATTGGCAAAATAGTGGAACAGAATTGAAATATCCCTGAAATTATCCGTTTTTTACCTTTTTTCGATCATACCGCGATAAAATGACGAAAATAAGGTTAGTCCATGCGTCTGTTCGTCCATGCATCTGTTCTTCCGTGCGACTGTTCGTCCTTTCATCTGTTCGTCCGGGTGTTTGTTCGTCCGTGCATCTGTTCGTCCGTGCGTCTGTTCGTCCGAGCGTCTGTTCGTCCGTGCGTATCTTCGTTCCTGCGTCTGTTCATCCGTTCGTCTGTTCGTCCATACGTTTGTTTTTCCGAACAGATCCGTTTTCGAACCTTTTTTCGATCATACCTCGATAAAATGACGACTATAAGGGCAGAACAGAAGAAAAAAATTTAAATTTCAGTGAAATTATCTTTCTCGGAAAATATTTTCGACCATATCTTGATTAAATGACGAAAATCAGTGCAAAATAGAGGAAAAAAATGTAGATATCGGAGAAATTATCCGTTTTTGAAGTTTCTTCTATCATACCTCGATAAAATGACGATATTAGGGGCAGAATATAGGAAAAAATTGAAATATCGGTGACATTATCCGTTTTGAAAATTTTTTGTTCTTATCTCGAAAAAATGTCAAAATTTAGGTAAAATTAGACGGAAAAAATTAAAATTTCGGGGAATTTTCCTTTATCAAATATATTTTCGATCATATCTCGTTAAAATGACGAAAATAAGTTTTTTCGGATCGTCTGGTAGTCCATGCGTCTGCTATTTCGTGCGATTGTTCGGCCGTCCATCTGTTCGTCCGTGCGTCTGTTCGTCCGTTTGTCTGTTCGTCCGTACGTCTGTTTGTCCGAACAGGTCCATTGTAAAACATTTTTTCAATCGTTTCTTGAAAAAAAGACGAAAATAAGTGAAAAATAGAGGAAAATAATTGAAATTTCGGTGAAATTATACGATTATTTGCTTTTTTCGATTATGCCTCGATAAAATGACGAAAATAATGGCAAAATAGAGGAAAATAATTGAAATTTCTGTAAAATTATCCGATATTGAAACATTTTTCGAACATACCTCTCTAAAATGACGAAAAATAAGGGGTAAATATAGGAACAAGATTGAAATATTGTGAATTCATTCGTTTTTTACCTTTTTTAGATCCTACCTCGATAAACTGACGAAAATAAGGTTAGTCCATGCGTCTGTTCGTCCATGCATCTGTTCTTCCGTGCGACTGTTCGTCCTTTCATCTGTTCGTCCGGGTGTTTGTTCGTCCGTGCATCTGTTCGTCTGTGCGTCTGTTCGTACGAGCGTCTGTTCGTCCGTGCGTCTGAACGACCGCATGTCTGTTGTTTCGTGCGTCTATTCGGCGGTAAGTCCGTTCGTCCTTGGTTCTTTTGGTCTGTGTGTCTGTTCGTCCGTGCGTCTGTTTGTCCGCGCGTCTTTTCGTCCGTGCGTATTTTTGACCGAGCGTCTGTTCGTCCATTCTTCTGTTCGTCCGTACGTCTGCTTGTCAGAACAGGTCAGTTTTGAAACATTTTTTTCAATAATACCGTGAAAAAATGACGAAAAAATGGGTGAAATAGAGAAAAAAATTGAAATTTCGCTGAAATTATACGTTTTTGACATTTTTTTGATCATGCCCCGATAAAATGATGAATATAATGACAAAATAGAGGAATAAAATTTAAATTTCGGTGAAATTATCCGTTTTCGAAACTAATTTCGAACCTACCTCGATATAATTACGAAAATAAGAGCAGAATATAGGAATAAATAGAAATTTCGTTGAAATTATCCGTTTTTTACCTTTTTTCGAACATACCTCGATAAAATGACGAAAATAAGGTTCGTCTGTGCGTATGGTCGTCCGTGAGTCTGTTCGTCCGATCATCTGTTCGTCCGTACGTCTGTTTGTCCGGAGAGGTCCGTTGTCAAACATTTTTTCAATCGTTTCTTGAAAAAATGACGAAAATAATGGCAAAATAGAGGAAAATAATGGTAATTTCAGTTAAATTATCCGTTATTGGAACTTTTTTCGATCATTCCTTGAAATAATGACGAAAATAAGGGCAAAATAGAGGAATGTAATTGAAAATTCGATGAAAATATCCGCATTCGAAAATTTTTTCAAATTTAACTCAAGAAATGTCATGATTAAGTGCAAAATAGAGGAATACAATTGAAATTTCGGTGAATTATTTCGACGAAAATAAGGTTCGTAGGTCCACCTGTTTGTCCTTGCGTCTGTTCGTCCGTGCGTCTGTTCGTTCGTGCGCCTGTTCGTATTTGCGTCTGTTCGTCCGTGTCTGATCGGCCTTACGTCTGTTTGTCCAAACAGATCCATTTTCGAACCATTATTCGATCATACCTCGAGAAACTGACAAAAATAAAGGCAAAATAGAGGAAAATAATTGAAATTTCGGGGAAACTATTCGATTATGATCTTTTTTCTATCATGCCTAACTAATTTGACGAAATAATTGGCAAAATAGTGGAACAGAATTGAAATATCCCTGAAATTATCCGTTTTTTACCTTTTTTCGATCATACCGCGATAAAATGACGAAAATAAGGTTAGCCCATGCGTCTGTTCGTCCATGCATCTGTTCTTCCGTGCGACTGTTCGTCCTTTCATCTGTTCGTCCGGGTGTTTGTTGGTCCGTGCATCTGTTCGTCCGTCCGTCTGTTCGTCCGAGCGTCTGTTCGTCCGTGCGTCTGTTCGTCCGAGCGTCTGTTCGTCCGTGCGTATCTTCGTTCCTGCGTCTGTTCATCCGTTCGTCTGTTCGTCCATACGTTTGTTTTTCCGAACAGATCCGTTTTCGAACCTTTTTTCGATCATACCTCGATAAAATGACGACTATAAGGGCAGAACAGAAGAAAAAAATTTAATTCCGAAAATATTTTCGACCATATCTTGATTAAATGACGAAAATCTTTGCAAAATAGAGGAAAAAAATGTAGATATCGGAGAAATTATCCGTTTTTGAAGTTTTTTTCTATCAAACCTCGATAAAATGACGATATTAGGGGCAGAATATAGGAAAAAATTGAAATATCGGTGACATTATCCGTTTTGAAAATTTTTTGTTCTTATCTCGAAAAAATATCAAAATTAAGGTAAAAATAGACGGAAAAAATTAAAATTTCGGGGAATTTTCCTTTATCAAATATATTTTCGATCATATCTCGTTAAAATGACGTAAATAAGGTTTTTCGGTTCGTCTGTAAGTCCATGCGTCTGCTATTTCGTGCGATTGTTCGGCCGTCCATCTGTTCGTCCGTGCGTCTGTTCGTCCGTTTGTCTGTTCGTCCGTACGTCTGTTTGTCCGAACAGGTCCATTGTAAAACATTTTTTCAATCGTTTCTTGAAAAAAAGACGAAAATAAGTGAAAAATAGAGGAAAATAATTAAAATTTTGGTGAAATTATACGATTATTTGCTTTTTTCGATTATGCCTCGATAAAATGACGAAAATAATGGCAAAATAGAGGAAAATAATTGAAATTTCTGTAAAATTATCCGATATTGAAACATTTTTCGAACATACCTCTCTAAAATGACGAAAAATAAGGGGTAAATATAGGAACAAGATTGAAATATTGTGAATTCATTCGTTTTTTACCTTTTTTAGATCATACCTCGATAAACTGACGAAAATATGGTTTGTCCGTGCGTCTGTTCGTCGTTGCGTCAGTTCGTCCGTGCATCTGTTCGTCCATGCGTCTGTTCGTCCATGTGTTAGTTTGTCCGTGCGTCTGTTTGTTCGTACGTCTGTTCGTCCGTGCGTCTGTTCATCCGTGCGTCTGTTCGTCCGTGTGTCTTTTCGTCCGTGCGTCTGATCGTCCGTGCGTCTGTTCGTCCGTGCATCTGTTCGTCCGTTCGTTTGTTCATCCGTGCGTCAGTTCGTCCGTGCGTCTGTTTGTCCGTGCGTCTGTTCGTCTGTGCGTCTGTTCGTCCGTGCGTCTTTTCGTCCGTACGTCTGCTTGTCCGTGCGTTTTTTAATCCGTGCGTCTGTTCTTCCGTGCGTCTGTTCGTCCGTGCGTCTGTTCATCCGTGCGTTTTTTCATCCGTGCGTTTTTTCGTCCGTGCGTCTGTTCATCCGTGCGTCTGTTCGTCCGTGCATCTGTTCGTCCGTGCGTCTGTTCGTCCATGTGTCTGATTGTCCGTGTGTCTGTTTGTCCGTGCCTCTGTTCGTCCGTGCGTCTGTTCGTCCGTGCGTCTTTTTGTCTCTGCGTCTTTTCGTCCGTGCGTCTGTTCGTCCGTGCATCTGTTCGTCCGTGCCTTTGGTCGTCCGTGCGTCTGTTCGTCCGTGAAAAAATAACTAACATAAGGGCAAAATAGTGGATAAAAATTGAAATTTCGGTGAAATTATCCATTTTCGAAACTATTTTCGGCCATACCTTTCAAAAAGTGACGTAAAATAAGGGGTAAATATAGGAAGAAGATTGAAATATCGGTGATTTCATTCGTTTTTTACCTTTTTTTTGATCATACCTCGATAAACTGACGAAAATAAGGTTTGTCCGTGCGACTGTGCGTCCGTGCGTCTGTTCATCCGTGCGTCTGTTTGTCCCTGCAACTGTTCGTCCGTGGGTCAGTCCGTCTGTCCCGTACTGTACTGCCTCACTCCCTCGTCCACACGTGGCGCTAGTCGTCTATCCGCAACCGTAGGCGGCGTACTCTCAACCGACGTATCCTGACGTATTACTCCGCGTGACGTCATAGATGATTTTCCTTTCTAACACGTGCGTCTGTTTGTCCGTGAGTCTTTTCGTTCGTGCGTCTATTCTTACGTGTGTCTGGTCGTCCGTGCGTCTGTTCGTCCGTGCGTCTGTTCGTCCGTGCGTCTATTCGTCCGTGCGTCTGTTCGTCTGTGCGTCTGTTTTCCGTGCGTCTGTTCCTCCGTGCGTCTGTTCGTCCGTGCATCTGTTCTTCCGTGCGTCTGTTCGTCCGTGCGTCTGTTCGTCCGTGCGTCTGTTTTTCCGTGAGTCTGGTTGTCCGTGCGTCTGTTCCTCCGTGCGTCTGTTCATTCGTGCGTCTGTTAGTCCGTGCGTCTGTTTGTCCGTGCGTCAGTTCGATCGTGCGTTTGTTCGTCCATGCGTCTGTTCGTCCGTGCGTCTGTTTGTCCGTGCGTCTGTTTGTCCGTGCGTCTGTTCTTCCGTGCGTCTGTTCGTCCGTGCGTCTGTTAGTCCGTGCGTCTGTTCGTCCGTGCGTCTGCTCGTCCGTGCCTCTGTTCGTCCATGCGTCTGTTCGTCCATGCGTCTGTTCGTCCATGCGTCTGTTCGTGCGTGCGTCTTTTTGTCCGTGCGTCTTTTCGTCCGTGCGTCTGTACATCCATGCGTCTGTTCGTCCGTGCGTCTGTTCATCCGTGCGGCTGTTCGTCCGTGCTTCTGTTCGTTCCTTCGTCTGTTTGTCCGTGTGTCTTTTCGTCCGTGCGTCTGCTCTTCCGTGCGTCTGTTCTTCCGTGCATCTGTTCGTCCGTTCGTTTGTTCATCCGTGCGTCTGTTCGTCCGTGCGTCTGTTTGTCCGTGCGTCTGTTCTTCCGTGCGTCTGTTCGTCCGTGCGTCTGTTTGTCCGTGCGTCTTTTCGTTCCAACTTCCGTTCTTCCGTGCGTCAACTCGTCCGTGCGTCTGTTCGTCCGTGCATATGTTCGTCCGTGCATCTGTTCGTCCGTGTGTCTGCTCGTCCTTGCGTCTGTTCATCCGTGCGTCTGATCGACCTAACATCTATTTGTCTGAACATAAATCCGTTTTCGAACCTTTTTTCGATCATTACTTGAAAAAATAACGAACATAAGGGCGAAATAGTGGATGAAAATGGAAATTTCGGTGGAATTATCCATTCTCGAAACTTTTTTCGATCATACCTCTCTAAAATGACGAAAAATAAGGGGTAAATATAGGAACAAGATTGAAATATTGTGAATTCATTCGTTTTTTACCTTTTTTAGATCATACCTCGATAAACTGACGAAAATAAGGTTAGTCCATGCGTCTGTTCGTCCATGCATCTGTTCTTCCGTGCGACTGTTCGTCCTTTCATCTGTTCGTCTGGGTGTTTGTTCGTCCGTGCATCTGTTCGTCTGTGCGTCTGTTCGTCCGAGCGTCTGTTCGTCCGTGCGTCTGAACGACCGCATGTCTGTTGTTTCGTGCGTCTATTCGGCGGTAAGTCCGTTCGTCCTTGGGTCTTTTGGTCTGTGTGTCTGTTCGTCCGTGCGTCTGTTTGTCCGCGCGTCTTTTCGTCCGTGCGTATTTTTGACCGAGCGTCTGTTCGTCCATTCTTCTGTTCGTCCGTACGTCTGCTTGTCAGAACAGGTCAGTTTTGAAACATTTTTTTCAATAATACCGTGAAAAAATGACGAAAAAATGGGTGAAATAGAGAAAAAAATAAAAATTTCGCTGAAATTATATGTTTTTGACATTTTTTTGATCATGCCCCGATAAAATGATGAATATAATGACAAAATAGAGGAATACAATTTAAATTTCGGTGAAATTATCCGTTTTCGAAACTAATTTCGAACCTACCTCGATATAATGACGAAAATAAGAGTAGAATATAGGAAAAAATAGAAATTTCGGTGAAATTATCCGTTTTTTACCTTTTTTCGAACATACCTCGATAAAATGACGAAAATAAGGTTCGTCTGTGCGTATGGTCGTCCGTGAGTCTGTTCGTCCGATCATCTGTTCGTCCGTACGTCTGTTTGTCCGGAGAGGTCCGTTGTCAAACATTTTTTCAATCGTTTCTTGAAAAAATGACGAAAATAATGGCAAAATAGAGGAAAATAATTGTAATTTCAGTTAAATTATCCGTTATTGGAACTTTTTTCGATCATTCCTTGAAATAATGACGAAAATAAGGGCAAAATAGAGGAAAATAATTGAAAATTCGATGAAAATATCCGCATTCGAAAATATTTTCAAATTTAACTCAAAAAATGTCAAGATTAAGTGCAAAATGGAGGAATACAATTGAAATTTCGGTGAATTATTTCGACGAAAATAAGGTTCGTAGGTCCACCTGTTTGTCCTTGCGTCTGTTCGTCCGTGCGTCTGTTCGTTCGTGCGCCTGTTCGTATTTGCGTCTGTTCGTCCGTGTCTGATCGGCCTTACGTCTGTTTGTCCAAACAGATCCATTTTCGAACCATTATTCGATCATACCTCGAGAAACTGACAAAAATAAAGGCAAAATAGAGGAAAATAATTGAAATTTCTGTAAAATTATCCGATATTGAAACATTTTTCGAACATACCTCTCTAAAATGACGAAAATTAAGGGGTAAATATAGGAACAAGATTGAAATATTGTGAATTCATTCGTTTTTTACCTTTTTTAGATCATACCTCGATAAACTGACGAAAATATGGTTTGTCCGTGCGTCTGTTCGTCGTTGCGTCAGTTCGTCCTTGCATGTGTGCGTCCATGCGTCTGTTCGTCCATGTGTTAGTTTGTCCGTGCGTCTGTTTGTTCGTACGTCTGTTCGTTCGTGCGTCTGTTCATCCGTGCGTCTGTTCGTCCGTGTGTCTTTTCGTCCGTGCGTCTGATCGTCCGTGCGTCTGTTCGTCCGTGCATCTGTTCGTCCGTTCGTTTGTTCATCCGTGCGTCAGTTCGTCCGTGCGGCTGTTTGTCCGTGCGTCTGTTCGTCTGTGCGTCTGTTCATCCGTGCGTCTGTTCGTCCGTGCGTCTTTTCGTCCGTACGTCTGCTTGTCCGTGCGTTTTTTAATCCGTGCGTCGGTTCTTCCGTGCGTCTGTTCGTCCGTGCGTCTGTTCATCCGTGCGTTTTTTCGTCCGTGCGTTTTTTCGTCCGTGCGTCTGTTCATCCTTGCGTCTGTTCGTCCGTGCATCTGTTCGTCCGTGCGTCTGTTCGTCCATGTGTCTGTTTGTCCGTGCGTCTGTTCGTCCGTGCGTCTGTTCGTCCGTGCGTCTTTTTGTCTCTGCGTCTTTTCGTCCGTGCGTCTGTACATCCATGCGTCTGTTTGTCCCTGCGTCTGTTCGTCCGTGGGTCAGTCCGTCTGTCCCGTACTGTACTGCCTCACTCCCTCGTCTACACGTGGCGCTAGTCGTCTATCCGCAACCATAGGCGGCGTACTCTCGACCGACGTATCCTGACGTATTACTCCGCGTGACGTCATAGATGATTTTCCTTTCCAACACGTGCGTCTGTTTGTCAGTGCGTCTTTTCGTTCGTGCGTCTATTCGTACGTGTGTCTGGTCGTCCGTGCGTCTGTTCGTCCGTGCGTCTGTTCGTCCGTGCGTCTGTTCGTCCGTGCGTCTGTTCCTCCGTGCGTCTGTTTTCCGTGCGTCTGTTCCTCCGTGCATCTGTTCGTCCGTGCGTCTGTTCTTCCGTGCGTCTGTTCGTCCGTGCGTCTGTTCGTCCGTGCGTCTGTTTTTCCGTGCGAGTGGTTGTCCGTGCGTCTGTTCCTCCGTGCGTCTGATCATCCGTGCGTCTGTTAGTCCATGCGTCTGTTCGTTCGCGCGTCTGTTCGTCCATGCGTCTGTTCGTCCGTGCGTCTGTTTGTCCGTGCGTCTGTTTGTCCGTGCGTCTGTTCTTCCGTGCGTCTGTTCGTCCGTGCGTCTGTTCTTCCGTGCGTCTGTTCGTCCGTGCGTCTGTTCGTCCGTGCGTCTGTTTTTCCGTGCGTCTGGTTGTCCGTGCGTCTGTTCCTCCGTGCGTCTGATCATCCGTGCGTCTGTTAGTCCATGCGTCTGTTCGTTCGCGCGTCTGTTCGTCCATGCGTCTGTTCGTCCATGCGTCTGTTTGTCCGTGCGTCTGTTTGTCCGTGCGTCTGTTCTTCCGTGCGTCTGTTCGTCCGTGCGTCTGTTAGTCCGTGCGTCTGTTCATCCGTGCGTCTGTTCGTCCGTGCGACTGTTCGTCCATGCGTCTGTTCGTCCTTGCGTCTGTTCGTCCGTGCGTCTGTTCGTCCGTGCGTCTTTTTGTCCGTGCGTCTTTTCGTCCGTGCGTCTGTACATCCATGCGTCCGTTCGTCCGTGCGTCTGTTCATCCGTGCGGCTGTTCGTCCGTGCTTCTGTTCGTTCCTTCGTCTGTTTGTCCGTGTGTCTTTTCGTCCGTGCGTCTGCTCTTCCGTGCGTCTGTTCGTCCGTGCATCTGTTCGTCCGTTCGTTTGTTCATCCGTGCGTCTGTTCGTCCGTGCGTCTGTTTGTCCGTGCGTCTGTTCGTCCGTGCGTCTGTTCGTCCGTGCGTCTGTTCGTCCGTGCGTCTGTTCGTCTGTGCGTCTGTTTTCCGTGCGTCTGTTCGTCCGTGCGTCTGTTCGTCCGTGCATCTGTTCTTCCGTGCGTCTGTTCGTCCGTGCGTCTGTTCGTCCGTGCGTCTGTTTTTCCGTGAGTCTGGTTGTCCGTGCGTCTGTTCCTCCGTGCGTCTGTTCATCCGTGCGTCTGTTAGTCCGTGCGTCTGTTTGTCCGTGCGTCAGTTCGTTCGTGCGTCTGTTCGTCCATGCGTCTGTTCGTCCGTGCGTCTGTTTGTCCGTGCGTCTGTTTGTCCGTGCGTCTGTTCTTCCGTGCGTCTGTTCGTCCGTGCGTCTGTTAGTCCGTGCGTCTGTACGTCCGTGCGTCTGTTCGTCCGTGCCTCTTTTCGTCCATGCGTCAGTTCGTCCATGCGTCTGTTCGTCCGTGCGTCTGTTCGTCCGTGCGTCTTTTTGTCCGTGCGTCTTTTCGTCCGTGCGTCTGTACATCCATGCGTCTGTTCGTCCGTGCGTCTGTTCATCCGTGCGGCTGTTCGTCCGTGCTTCTGTTCGTCCGTGCGTCTGTTCGTCCGTGCGTCTGTTCGTCCGTGCGTCTTTTTGTCCGTGCGTCTTTTCGTCCGTGCGTCTGTACATCCATGCGTCCGTTCGTCCGAACGTCTGTTCATCCGTGCGGCTGTTCGTCCGTGCTTCTGTTCGTTCCTTCGTCTGTTTGTCCGTGTGTCTTTTCGTCCGTGCGTCTGCTCTTCCGTGCGTCTGTTCGTCCGTGCATCTGTTCGTCCGTTCGTTTGTTCATCCGTGCGTCTGTTCGTCCGTGCGTCTGTTTGTCCGTGCGTCTGTTCGTCCGTTCGTCTGTTCGGACGTGCGTCTGTTCGTCCGTGCGTCTGTTCGTCTGTGCGTCTGTTTTCCGTGCGTCTGTTCGTCCGTGCGTCTGTTCGTCCGTGCATCTGTTCTTCCGTGCGTCTGTTCGTCCGTGCGTCTGTTCGTGCGTGCGTCTGTTTTTCCGTGAGTCTGGTTGTCCGTGCGTCTGTTCCTCCGTGCGTCTGTTCATCCGTGCGTCTGTTAGTCCGTGCGTCTGTTTGTCCGTGCGTCAGTTCGTTCGTGCGTCTGTTCGTCCATGCGTCTGTTCGTCCGTGCGTCTGTTTGTCCGTGCGTCTGTTTGTCCGTGCGTCTGTTCTTCCGTGCGTCTGTTCGTCCGTGCGTCTGTTAGTCCGTGCGTCTGTTCGTCCGTGCGTCTGTTCGTCCGTGCCTCTTTTCGTCCATGCGTCTGTTCGTCCATGCGTCTGTTCGTCCGTGCGTCTGCTCGTCCGTGCGTCTTTTTGTCCGTGCGTCTTTTCGTCCGTGCGTCTGTACATCCATGCGTCTGTTCGTCCGTGCGTCTGTTCATCCGTGCGGCTGTTCGTCCGTGCTTCTGTTCGTTCCTTCGTCTGTTTGTCCGTGTGTCTTTTCGTCCGTGCGTCTGCTCTTCCGTGCGTCTGTTCGTCCGTGCATCTGTTCGTCCGTTCGTTTGTTCATCCGTGCGTCTGTTCGTCCGTGCGTCTGGTTGTCCGTGCGTCTGTTCGTCCGTGCGTCTGTTCGTCCGTGCGTCTGTTTGTCCGTGCGACTGTTCGTACTTCCATCTGTTCATCCGAGCGTCTGTTCATCCTTGCGTCTGTTCGTCCGTGCGTCTGTTCGTCCGTGCGTCTGCTCGTCCGTGCGTCTGTTCGTCCGTGCGTCTGTTTGTCCTTGCGTCTTTTCGTTCCAACTTCCGTTCTTCCGTGCGTCAACTCGTCCGTGCGTCTGTTCGTCCGTGCATCTGTTCGTCCGTGCATCTGTTCGTCCGTGTGTCTGCTCGTCCTTGCGTCTGTTCATCCGTGCGTCTGATCGACCTAACATCTATTTGTCTGAACATAAATCCGTTTTCGAACCTTTTTTCGATCATTACTTGAAAAAATAACGAACATAAGGGCGAAATAGTGGATAAAAATGGAAATTTCGGTGAAATTATCCATTCTCGAAACTTTATTCGATCATACCTCTCTAAAATGACGAAAAAAAAGGGGTAAATATAGGAACAAGATTGAAATATTGTGAATTCATTCGTTTTTTACCTTTTTTAGATCATACCTCGATAAACTGGCGAAAATATGGTTCGTCCGTGCGTCTTTTAGTCCGTGCGTCTGTTCTTCCGTTCGTCTGTTCGTCCGTGCGTCTGTTCGTCCTTGCGTCTTTTCGTCCGTGTGTTTGTTCGTCCGAGCGTCTGTACGACCGGATGTCTGTTGTTTCGTGTGTCTGTTCGGCGGTAAGTCCGTTCGTCCTTGGGTCTTTTGGTCCGTGTGTCTGTTCGTCCGTGCGTCTGTTTGTCCGCGCGTCTTTTCGTCCGTGCGTATGTTTGACCGAGCGTCTGTTCGTCCATTCTTCTGTTCGTCCGTACGTCTGCTTGTCAGAACAGGTCAGTTTTGAAACATTTTTTTCAATAATACCGTGAAAAAATGACGAAAAAATGGGTGAAATAGAGAAAAAAATTGAAATTTCGCTGAAATTATACGTTTTTGACATTTTTTTGATCATGCCCCGATAAAATGATGAATATAATGACAAAATAGAGGAATAAAATTTAAATTTCGGTGAAATTATCCGTTTTCGAAACTAATTTCGAACCTACCTCGATATAATGACGAAAATAAGAGCAGAATAGAGGAATAAATAGAAATTTCGGTGAAATTATCCGTTTTTTACCTTTTTTCGAACATACCTCGATAAAATGACGAAAATAAGGTTCGTCTGTGCGTATGGTCGTCCGTGAGTCTGTTCGTCCGATCATCTGTTCGTCCGTACGTCTGTCTGTCCGGAGAGGTCCGTTGTCAAACATTTTTTCAATCGTTTCTTGAAAAAATGACGAAAATAATGGCAAAATAGAGGAAAATAATTGTAATTTCAGTTAAATTATCCGTTTTTGGAACTTTTTTCGATCATTCCTTGAAATAATGACGAAAATAAGGGCAAAATAGAGGAAAATAATTGAAAATTCGATGAAAATATCCGCATTCGAAAATTTTTTCAAATTTAACTCAAAAAATGTCAAGATTAAGTGCAAAATGGAGGAATACAATTGAAATTTCGGTGAATTATTTCGACGAAAATAAGGTTCGTAGGTCCACCTGTTTGTCCTTGCGTCTGTTCGTCCGTGCGTCTGTTCGTTCGTACGCCTGTTCGTATTTGCGTCTGTTCGTCCGTGTCTGATTGGCCTTACGTCTGTTTGTCCAAACAGATCCATTTTCGAACCATTATTCGATCATACCTCGAGAAACTGACAAAAATAAAGGCAAAATAGAGGAAAATAATTGAGATTTCGGGGAAACTATTCGATTATGATCTTAATTCTATCATGCCTAACTAATTTGACGAAATAATTGGCAAAATAGTGGAACAGAATTGAAATATCCCTGAAATTATCCGTTTTTTACATTTTTCGATCATACCGCGATAAAATGACGACAATTAGGTAAGTCCATGCGTCTGTTCGTCCATGCTTCTGTTCTTCCGTGCGACTGTTCGTCCTTTCATCTGTTCGTCCGGGTGTTTGTTCGTCCGTGCATCTGTTCGTCCGTGCGTCTGTTCGTCCGAGCGTCTGTTCGTCCGTGCGTCTGTTCGTCCGAGCGTCTGTTCGTCCGTGCGTATCTTCGTTCCTGCGTCTGTTCATCCGTTCGTCTGTTCGTCCTTACGTTTGTTTTTCCGAACAGATCCGTTTTCGAACCTTTTTTCGATCATACCTCGATAAAATGACGACTATAAGGGCAGAACAGAAGAAAAAAATTTAAATTTCAGTGAAATTATCTTTCTCCGAAAATATTTTCGACCATATCTTGATTAAATGACGAAAATCAGTGCAAAATAGAGGAAAAAAATGTAGATATCGGAGAAATTATCCGTTTTTGAAGTTTTTTCTATCAAACCTCGATAAAATGACGATATTAGGGGCAGAATATAGGAAAAAATTGAAATATCGGTGACATTATCCGTTTTGAAAATTTTTTGTTCTTATCTCGAAAAAATATCAAAATTAAGGTAAAAATAGACGGAAAAAATTAAAATTTCGGGGAATTTTCCTTTATCAAATATATTTTCGATCATATCTCGTTAAAATGACGTAAATAAGGTTTTTCGGTTCGTCTGTAAGTCCATGCGTCTGCTATTTCGTGCGATTGTTCGGCCGTCCATCTGTTCGTCCGTGCGTCTGTTCGTCCGTTTGTCAGTTCGTCCGTACGTCTGTTTGTCCGAACAGGTCCATTGTAAAACATTTTTTCAATCGTTTCTTGAAAAAAAGACGAAAATAAGTGAAAAATAGAGGAAAATAATTGAAATTTCGGTGAAATTATACGATTATTTGCTTTTTTCGATTATGCCTCGATAAAATGACGAAAATAATGGCAAAATAGTGGAAAATAATTGAAATTTCTGTAAAATTATCCGATATTGAAACATTTTTCGAACATACCTCTCTAAAATGACGAAAATTAAGGGGTAAATATAGGAACAAGATTGAAATATTGTGAATTCATTCGTTTTTTACCTTTTTTAGATCATACCTCGATAAACTGACGAAAATATGGTTTGTCCGTGCGTCTGTTCGTCGTTGCGTCAGTTCGTCCGTGCATCTGTTCGTCCATGCGTCTGTTCGTCCATGTGTTAGTTTGTCCGTGCGTCTGTTTGTTCGTACGTCTGTTCGTTCGTTCGTCTGTTCATCCGTGCGTCTGTTCGTCCGTGTGTCTTTTCGTCCGTGCGTCTGATCGTCCGTGCGTCTGTTCGTCCGTGCATCTGTTCGTCCGTTCGTTTGTTCATCCGTGCGTCAGTTCGTCCGTTCGGCTGTTTGTCCGTGCGTCTGTTCGTCTGTGCGTCTGTTCATCCGTGCGTCTGTTCGTCCGTGCGTCTTTTCGTCCGTACGTCTGCTTGTCCGTGCGTTTTTTAATCCGTGCGTCTGTTCTTCCGTGCGTCTGTTCGTCCGTGCGTCTGTTCATCCGTGCGTTTTTTCGTCCGTGCGTTTTTTCGTCCGTGCGTCTGTTCATCCTTGCGTCTGTTCGTCCGTGCATCTGTTCGTCCGTGCGTCTGTTCGTCCATGTGTCTGTTTGTCCGTGCGTCTGTTCGTCCGTGCGTCTGTTCGTCCGTGCGTCTTTTTGTCTCTGCGTCTTTTCGTCCGTGCGTCTGTACATCCATAAGTCTGTTCGTCCGTGCATCTGTTCGCCCGTGCCTTTGCTCGTCCGTGCGTCTGTTCGTCCGTGAAAAAATAACGAACATAAGGGCGAAATAGTGGATAAAATTTGAAATTTCGGTGAAATTATCCATTTTCGAAACTATTTTCGGCCATACCTTTCAAAAAGTGACGTAAAATAAGGGGTAAATATAGGAAGAAGATTGAAATATCGATGATTTCATTCGTTTTTTACCTTTTTTTTGATCATACCTCGATAAACTGACGGAAATAAGGTTTGTCCGTGCGTCTGTGCGTCCGTGCGTCTGTTCATCCGTGCGTCTGTTTGTCCCTGCGTCTGTTCGTCCGTGGGTCAGTCCGTCTGTCCCGTACTGTACTGCCTCACTCCCTCGTCCATACGTGGCGCTAGTCGTCTATCCGCAACCGTAGGCGGCGTACTCTCGACCGACGTATCCTGACGTATTACTCCGCGTGACGTCATAGATGATTTTCCTTTCTAACACGTGCGTCTGTTTGTCCGTGCGTCTTTTCGTTCGTGCGTCTATTCTTACGTGTGTCTGGTCGTCCGTGCGTCTGTTCGTCCGTGCGTCTGTTCGTCCGTGCGTCTGTTCGTCCGTGCGTCTGTTCTTCCGTTTGTCTGTTTGTCCGTGCGTCTGTTCGTCCGTGCGTCTGTTTTTCCGTGCGTCTGTTCCTCCGTGCGTCTGATCATCCGTGCGTCTGTTAGTCCATGCGTCTGTTCGTTCGCGCGTCTGTTCGTCCATGCGTCTGTTCGTCCGTGCGTCTGTTTGTCCGTGCGTCTGTTTGTCCGTGTGTCTGTTCTTCCGTGCGTCTGTTCGTCCGTGCGTCTGTTAGTCCGTGCGTCTGTTCGTCCGTGCGTCTGTTCGTCCGTGCGTCTGTTCGTCCGTGCGTCTGTTCGTCTGTGCGTCTGTTTTCCGTGCGTCTGTTCCTCCGTGCGTCTGTTCGTCCGTGCGTCTGTTCTTCCGTGCGTCTGTTCGTCCGTGCGTCTGTTCGTCCGTGCGTCTGTTTTTCCGTGCGTCTGGTTGTCCGTGCGTCTGTTCCTCCGTGCGTCTGATCATCCGTGCGTCTGTTAGTCCATGCGTCTGTTCGTTCGCGCGTCTGTTCGTCCATGCGTCTGTTCGTCCGTGCGTCTGTTTGTCCGTGCGTCTGTTTGTCCGTGCGTCTGTTCTTCCGTGCGTCTGTTCGTATGTGCGTCTGTTAGTCCGTGCGTCTGTTCGTCCGTGCGTCTGTTCGTCCGTGCGTCTGTTCGTCCATGCGTCTGTTCGTCCATGCGTCTGTTCGTCCGTGCGTCTGTTCGTACGTGCGTCTTTTTGTCCGTGCGTCTTTTCGTCCGTGCGTCTGTACATCCATGCGTCTGTTCGTCCGTGCGTCTGTTCATCCGTGCGGCTGTTCGTCCGTGCTTCTGTTCGTCCGTGCGTCTGTTCGTCCGTGCGTCTGTTCGTCCGTGCGTCTTTTTGTCCGTGCGTCTTTTCGTCCGTGCGTCTGTACATCCATGCGTCCGTTCGTCCGTGCGTCTGTTCATCCGTGCGGCTGTTCGTCCGTGCTTCTGTTCGTTCCTTCGTCTGTTTGTCCGTGTGTCTTTTCGTCCGTGCGTCTGCTCTTCCGTGCGTCTGTTCGTCCGTGCATCTGTTCGTCCGTTCGTTTGTTCATCCGTGCGTCTGTTCGTCCGTGCGTCTGTTTGTCCGTGCGTCTGTTCGTCCGTGCGTCTGTTCGTCCGTGCGTCTGTTCGTCCGTGCGTCTGTTCGTCTGTGCGTCTGTTTTCCGTGCGTCTGTTCGTCCATGCGTCTGTTCGTCCGTGCGTCTGTTCGTCCGTGCGTCTGTTCGTCCGTGCGTCTTTTCGTCCGTGCGTCTTTTCGTCCGTGCGTCTGTTCGTCCGTGCGTCTGTTCATCCGTGCGGCTGTTCGTCAGTGCTTCTGTTCGTTCCTTCGTCTGTTTGTCCGTGTGTCTTTTCGTCCGTGCGTCTGCTCTTCCGTGCGTCTGTTCGTCCGTGCATCTGTTCGTCCGTTCGTTTGTTCATCCGTGCGTCTGTTCGTCCGTGCGTCTGGTTGTCCGTGCGTCTGTTCGTCCGTGCGTCTGTTCGTCCGTGCGTCTGTTTGTCCGTGCGACTGTTCGTACTTCCATCTGTTCATCCGAGCGTCTGTTCATCCTTGCGTCTGTTCGTCCGTGCGTCTGTTCGTGCGTGCGTCTGCTCGTCCGTGCGTCTGTTCGTCCGTGCGTCTGTTTGTCCGTGCGTCTTTTCGTTCCAACTTCCGTTCTTCCGTGCGTCAACTCGTCCGTGCGTCTGTTCGTCCGTGCATCTGTTCGTCCGTGCATCTGTTCGTCCGTGTGTCTGCTCGTCCTTGCGTCTGTTCATCCGTGCGTCTGATCGACCTAAAATCTATTTGTCTGAACATAAATCCGTTTTCGAACCTTTTTTCGATCATTACTTGAAAAAATAACGAACATAAGGGCGAAATAGTGGATAAAAATGGAAATTTCGGTGAAATTATCCATTCTCGAAACTTTTTCGATCATACCTCTCTAAAATGACGAAAAATAAGGGGTAAATATAGGAACAAGATTGAAATATTGTGAATTCATTCGTTTTTTACCTTTTTTAGATCATACCTCGATAAACTGACGAAAATATGGTTCGTCCGTGCGTCTTTTAGTCCGTGCGTCTGTTCTTCCGTTCGTCTGTTCGTCCGTGCGTCTGTTCGTCCTTGCGTCTTTTCGTCCGTGTGTTTGTTCGTCCGAGAGTCTGTACGACCGGATGTCTGTTGTTTCGTGTGTCTGTTCGGCGGTAAGTCCGTTCGTCCTTGGGTCTTTTGGTCCGTGTGTCTGTTCGTCCGTGCGTCTGTTTGTCCGCGCGTCTTCTCGTCCGTGCGTATGTTTGACCGAGCGTCTGTTCGTCCATTCTTCTGTTCGTCCGTACGTCTGCTTGTCAGAACAGGTCAGTTTTGAAACATTTTTTTCAATAATACCGTGAAAAAATGACGAAAAAATGGGTGAAATAGAGAAAAAAATTGAAATTTCGCTGAAATTATACGTTTTTGACATTTTTTTGATCATGCCCCGATAAAATGATGAATATAATGACAAAATAGAGGAATAAAATTTAAATTTCGGTGAAATTATCCGTTTTCGAAACTAATTTCGAACCTACCTCGATATAATGACGAAAATAAGAGCAGAATAGAGGAATAAATAGAAATTTCGGTGAAATTATCCGTTTTTTACCTTTTTTCGAACATACCTCGATAAAATGACGAAAATAAGGTTCGTCTGTGCGTATGGTCGTCCGTGAGTCTGTTCGTCCGATCATCTGTTCGTCCGTACGTCTGTTTGTCCGGAGAGGTCCGTTGTCAAACATTTTTTCAATCGTTTCTTGAAAAAATGACGAAAATAATGGCAAAATAGAGGAAAATAATTGTAATTTCAGTTAAATTATCCGTTTTTGGAACTTTTTTCGATCATTCCTTGAAATAATGACGAAAATAAGGGCAAAATAGAGGAAAATAATTGAAAATTCGATGAAAATATCCGCATTCGAAAATTTTTTCAAATTTAACTCAAAAAATGTCAAGATTAAGTGCAAAATGGAGGAATACAATTGAAATTTCGGTGAATTATTTCGACGAAAATAAGGTTCGTAGGTCCACCTGTTTGTCCTTGCGTCTGTTCGTCCGTGCGTCTGTTCGTTCGTACGCCTGTTCGTATTTGCGTCTGTTCGTCCGTGTCTGATCGGCCTTACGTCTGTTTGTCCAAACAGATCCATTTTCGAACCATTATTCGATCATACCTCGAGAAACTGACAAAAATAAAGGCAAAATAGAGGAAAATAATTGAGATTTCGGGGAAACTATTCGATTATGATCTTAATTCTATCATGCCTAACTAATTTGACGAAATAATTGGCAAAATAGTGGAACAGAATTGAAATATCCCTGAAATTATCCGTTTTTTACCTTTTTTCGATCATACCGCGATAAAATGACGAAAATTTGGTTAGTCCATGCGTCTGTTCGTCCATGCATCTGTTCTTCCGTGCGACTGTTCGTCCTTTCATCTGTTCGTCCGGGTGTTTGTTCGTCCGTGCATCTGTTCGTCCGTGCGTCTGTTCGTCCGAGCGTCTGTTCGTCCGTGCGTCTGTTCGTCCGAGCGTCTGTTCGTCCGTGCGTATCTTCGTTCCTGCGTCTGTTCATCCGTTCGTCTGTTCGTCCATACGTTTGTTTTTCCGAACAGATCCGTTTTCGAACCTTTTTTCGATCATACCTCGATAAAATGACGACTATAAGGGCAGAACAGAAGAAAAAAATTTAAATTTCAGTGAAATTATCTTTCTCCGAAAATATTTTCGACCATATCTTGATTAAATGACGAAAATCAGTGCAAAATAGAGGAAAAAAATGTAGATATCGGAGAAATTATCCGTTTTTGAAGTTTTTTCTATCAAACCTCGATAAAATGACGATATTAGGGGCAGAATATAGGAAAAAATTGAAATATCAGTGACCTTATCCGTTTTGAAAATTTTTTGTTCTTATCTCGAAAAAATATCAAAATTAAGGTAAAAATAGACGGAAAAAATTAAAATTTCGGGGAATTTTCCTTTATCAAATATATTTTCGATCATATCTCGTTAAAATGACGTAAATAAGGTTTTTCGGTTCGTCTGTAAGTCCATGCGTCTGCTATTTCGTGCGATTGTTCGGCCGTCCATCTGTTCGTCCGTGCGTCTGTTCGTCCGTTTGTCTGTTCGTCCGTACGTCTGTTTGTCCGAACAGGTCCATTGTAAAACATTTTTTCAATCGTTTCTTGAAAAAAAGACGAAAATAAGTGAAAAATAGAGGAAAATAATTGAAATTTCGGTGAAATTATACGATTATTTGCTTTTTTCGATTATGCCTCGATAAAATGACGAAAATAATGGCAAAATAGAGGAAAATAATTGAAATTTCTGTAAAATTATCCGATATTGAAACATTTTTCGAACATACCTCTCTAAAATGACGAAAATTAAGGGGTAAATATAGGAACAAGATTGAAATATTGTGAATTCATTCGTTTTTTACCTTTTTTAGATCATACCTCGATAAACTGACGAAAATATGGTTTGTCCGTGCGTCTGTTCGTCGTTGCGTCAGTTCGTCCGTGCATCTGTTCGTCCATGCGTCTGTTCGTCCATGTGTTAGTTTGTCCGTGCGTCTGTTTGTTCGTACATCTGTTCGTTCGTGCGTCTTTTCATCCGTGCGTCTGTTCGTCCGTGTGTCTTTTCGTCCGTGCGTCTGATCGTCCGTGCGTCTGTTCGTCCGTGCATCTGTTCGTCCGTTCGTTTGTTCATCCGTGCGTCAGTTCGTCCGTGCGTCTGTTTGTCCGTGCGTCTGTTCGTCTGTGCGTCTGTTCATCCGTGCGTCTGTTCGTCCGTGCGTCTTTTCGTCCGTACGTCTGCTTGTCCGTGCGTTTTTTAATCCGTGCGTCTGTTCTTCCGTGCGTCTGTTCGTCCGTGCGTCTGTTCATCCGTGCGTTTTTTCGTCCGTGCGTTTTTTCGTCCGTGCGTCTGTTCATCCGTGCGTCTGTTCTTCCGTGCATCTGTTCGTCCGTGCGTCTGTTCGTCCATGTGTCTGTTTGTCCGTGCGTCTGTTCGTCCGTGCGTCTGATCGTCCGTGAATCTGTTCGTCCGTGCATCTGTTCGTCCGTTCGTTTGTTCATCCGTGCGTCAGTTCGTCCGTGCGTCTGTTTGTCCGTGCGTCTGTTCGTCCGTGCATCTGTTCGTCCGTTCGTTTGTTCATCCGTGCGTCAGTTCGTCCGTGCGTCTGTTTGTCCGTGCGTCTGTTCGTCTGTGCGTCTGTTCATCCGTGCGTCTGTTCGTCCGTGCGTCTTTTCGTCCGTACGTCTGCTTGTCCGTGCGTTTTTTAATCCGTGCGTCTGTTCATCCGTGCGTCTGTTCGTCCGTGCATCTGTTCGTCCGTGCGTCTGTTCGTCCATGTGTCTGATTGTCCGTGTGTCTGTTTGTCCGTGCGTCTGTTCGTCCGTGCGTCTGTTCGTCCGTGCGTCTTTTTGTCTCTGCGTCTTTTTGTCCGTGCGTCTGTACATCCATGCGTCTGTTCGTCCGTGCATCTGTTCGCCCGTGCCTTTGCTCGTCCGTGCGTCTGTTCGTCCGTGAAAAAATAACGAACATAAGGGCGAAATAGTGGATAAAAATTGAAATTTCGGTGAAATTATCCATTTTCGAAACTATTTTCGGCCATACCTTTCAAAAAGTGCCGTAAAATAAGGGGTAAATATAGGAAGAAGATTGAAATATCGGTGATTTCATTCGTTTTTTACCTTTTTTTAGATCATACCTCGATAAACTGACGGAAATAAGGTTTGTACGTGCGTCTGTGCGTCCGTGCGTCTTTTCGTCCGTGCGTCTGTTTGTCCCTGCGTCTGTTCGTCCGTGGGTCAGTCCGTCTGTCCCGTACTGTACTGCCTCACTCCCTCGTCCACACGTGGCGCTAGTCGTCTATCCGCAACCGTAGGCGGCGTACTCTCGACCGACGTATCCTGACGTATTACTCCGCGTGACGTCATAGATGATTTTCCTTTCTAACACGTGCGTCTGTTTGTCCGTGCGTCTTTTCGTTCGTGCCTCTATTCTTACGTGTGTCTGGTCGTCCGTGCGTCTGTTCGTCCGTGCGTCTGTTCGTCCGTGCGTCTGCTCGTCCGTGCGTCTGTTCCTCCGTGCGTCTGTTTTCCGTGCGTCTGTTCCTCCGTGCGTCTGTTCGTCCGTGCGTCTGTTCTTCCGTTTGTCTGTTCGTCCGTGCGTCTGTTCGTCCGTGCGTCTGTTTTTCCGTGCGTCTGGTTGTCCGTGCGTCTGTTCCTCCGTGCGTCTGATCATCCGTGCGTCTGTTAGTCCATGCGTCTGTTCGTTAGCGCGTCTGTTCGTCCATGCGTCTGTTCGTCCGTGCGTCTGTTTGTCCGTGCGTCTGTTTGTTTGTGCGTCTGTTCTTCCGTGCGTTTGTTCGTCCGTGCGTCTATTAGTCCGTGCGTCTGTTCGTCCGTGCGTCTGTTCGTCCGTGCGTCTGTTCGTCCGTGCGTCTGTTTGTCTGTGCGTCTGTTCCTCCGTGCGCCTGTTCGTCCGTGCGTCTGTTCTTCCGTGCGTCTGTTCGTCCGTGCGTCTGTTCGTCCATGCGTCTGTTTTTCCGTGGGTCTGGTTGTCCTTGTGTCTGTTCTTCCGTGCGTCTGTTCATCCGTGCGTCTGTTAGTCCGTGCGTCTGTTTGTCCGTGCGTCTGTTCGTTCGCGCGTCTGTTCGTCCATGCGTCTGTTCGTCCGTGCGTCTGTTTGTCCGTGCGTCTGTTTGTCCGTGCGTCTGTTCTTCCGTGCGTCTGTTCGTCCGTGCGTCTGTTAGTCCGTGCGTCTGTTCGTCCGTGCGTCTCTTCGTCCGTGCGTCTGTTCGTCCATGCGTCTGTTCGTCCATGCGTCTGTTCGTCCATGCGTCTGTTCGTCCGTGCGTCTGTTCGTCCGTGCGTCTTTTTGTCCGTGCGTCTTTTCGTCCGTGCGTCTGTACATCCATGCGTCTGTTCGTCCGTGCGTCTGTTCATCCGTGCGGCTGTTCGTCCGTGCTTCTGTTCGTCCGTGCGTCTGTTCGTTCCTTCGTCTGTTTGTCCGTGAGTCTTTTCGTCCGTGCGTCTGCTCTTCCGTGCGTCTGTTCGTCCGTGCATCTGTTCGTCCGTTCGATTGTTCATCCGTGCGTCTGTTCGTCCGTGCGTCTGTTTGTCCGTGCGTCTGTTCGTCTGTGCTTCAGTTCATCCGTGCATCTGTTCGTCCGTGCGTCTTTTCGTCCGTACGTCTGTTTGTCCGTGCGTATTTTAATCCGTGCGTCTGTTCTTCCATGCGACTATTTGTCCGTGCGTCTGTTCGTCCGTGCGTCTGTTCGTCCGTGCGTCTGTTTGTCCGTGCGACTGTTCGTACTTCCATCTGTTCATCCGAGCGTCTGTTCATCCTTGCGTCTGTTCGTCCGTGCGTCTGTTCGTCCGTGCGTCTGCTCGTCCGTGCGTCTGTTCGTCCGTGCGTCTGTTTGTCCGTGCGTCTTTTCGTTCCAACTTCCGTTCTTCCGTGCGTCAACTCGTCCGTGCGTCTGTTCGTCCGTGCATCTGTTCGTCCGTGCATCTGTTCGTCCGTGTGTCTGCTCGTCCTTGTGTCTGTTCATCCGTGCGTCTGATCGACCTAACATCTATTTGTCTGAACATAAATCCGTTTTCGAACCTATTTTCGATCATTACTTGAAAAAATAACGAACATAAGGGCGAAATAGTGGATAAAAATGGAAATTTCGGTGAAATTATCCATTCTCGAAACTTTTTACGATCATACCTCTCTAAAATGACGAAAAGTAAGGGGTAAATATAGGAACAAGATTGAAATATTGTGAATTCATTCGTTTTTTACCTTTTTTAGATCATACCTCGATAAACTGACGAAAATATGGTTCGTCCGTGCGTCTTTTAGTCCGTGCGTCTGTTCTTCCGTTCGTCTGTTCGTCCGTGCGTCTGTTCGTCCTTGCGTCTTTTCGTCCGTGTGTCTGTTCGTCCGAGCGTCTGTACGACCGGATGTCTGTTGTTTCGTGTGTCTGTTCGGCGGTAAGTCCGTTCGTCCTTGGGTCTTTTGGTCCGTGTTTCTGTTCGTCCGTTCGTATGTTTGTCCGCGCGTCTTTTCGTCCGTGCGTATGTTTGACCGAGCGTCTGTTCGTCCATTCTTCTGTTCGTCCGTACGTCTGCTTGTCAGAACAGGTCAGTTTTGAAACATTTTTTTCAATAATACCGTGAAAAAATGACGATAAAATGGGTGAAATAGAGAAAAAAATTGAAATTTCGCTGAAATTATACGTTTTTGACATTTTTTTGATCATGCCCCGATAAAATGATGAATATAATGACAAAATAGAGGAATAAAATTTAAATTTCGGTGAAATTATCCGTTTTCGAAACAAATTTTGAACCTACCTCGATATAATGACGAAAATAAGAGCAGAATAGAGGAAAAAATAGAAATTTCAGTGAAATTATCCGTTTTTTACCTTTTTTCGAACATACCTCGATAAAATGACGAAAATAAGGTTCGTCTGTGCGTATGGTCATCCGTGAGTCTGTTCGTCCGATCATCTGTTCGTCCGTACGTCTGTTTGTCCGGAGAGGTCCGTTGTCAAACATTTTTTCAATCGTTTCTTGAAAAAATGACGAAAATAATGGCAAAATAGAGGAAAATAATTGTGGTTTTAGTTAAATTATCCGTTATTGGAACTTTTTTCGATCATTCCTTGAAATAATGACGAAAATAAGGGCAAAATAGAGGAAAATAATTGAAAATTCGATGAAAATATCCGCATTCGAAAATTTTTTCAAATTTAACTCAAAAAATGTCAAGATGAAGTGCAAAATGGAGGAATACAATTGAAATTTCGGTGAATTATTTCGACGAAAATAAGGTTCGTAGGTCCACCTGTTTGTCCTTGCGTCTGTTCGTCCGTGCGTCTGTTCGTTCGTGCGCCTGTTCGTATTTGCGTCTGTTCGTCCGTGTCTGATCGGCCTTACGTCTGTTTGTCCAAACAGATCCATTTTCGAACCATTATTCGATCATACCTCGAGAAACTGACAAAAATAAAGGCAAAATAGAGGAAAATAATTGAAATTTCGGGGAAACTATTCGATTATGATCTTTTTTCTATCATGCCTAACTAATTTGACGAAATAATTGGCAAAATAGTGGAACAGAATTGAAATATTCCTGAAATTATCCGTTTTTTACCTTTTTTCGATCATACCGCGATAAAATGACGAAAATAAGGTTAGTCCATGCGTCTGTTCGTCCATGCATCTGTTCTCCTGTGCGACATTCTTGGCCTAGCTGTCAAAGGAGACGGACGTGCCTTCTCTCTCTCCTGAGATCACCTGCTGAGACGCAGAGTACTACCTGCTCCAACCGTGTAGTTTTAAGCTACTCTTCTGAGTTATTTTAGTTTACTTCTTCAGTGCATATTATATTTTTACTTCTTATTTAGTGTTTCGTTCCTAGTTTAGTAAATCTTTTCGTTGTGTTTGGCGCTCTTCTTCCAGTAGTGTTACATCGCACCTTCGAAGCTGCGATCCAAGACTGCGTAAGCGTTAAGTACCCTCTATCTTTTTATTTATTTTATTTTCTATCCTTTATTGACTAGGTTTATCGCCTAACTTTACTTGTGTGCTTTTGGGTCTTATTTATTTTGTCATAACTTCCGATAACCGCTAACTCTGTTATCTTGATTTATATATTTTACTTACGAGCCTACTTAGTGTATTTTACTCTAACACTTAATCTTCTGCAGCGCTAACTTCCATTTTTGCCTGTATAATCTAATTTATTTATTTTAAACTTTATACGAATCACTTGCACAGATAAATTCCTCTCACTGTAATCCTTTAGTTAGTGTATATATTTTGTCTCCGAAGTTAGAAACCTAGCCCCTCTACACAGGTTAGGTCAGCCAGGTAAAGCACAGCGGGTGGTAACTCATTGTTCATTGTTAGTTGTTTTCGTTTTAGTTCCCCATTTAGTGAGCCAGTGTAAATTCTATAGTAATAGGATGGCTTCCTACAGGTCTGTCCTGGCTCGCGAAAGGAAGGTGGACACCGACCCCCTGTGGGCACGGATCTGCCGCCTTGAGAGGGTTGTTGGAGAGCTTCGCTCGTTGGTTTTAGGAGGTGGGAATACCTCGATGAGGGGGAGGGTGGCTCCCAAAACTGTGTCAGTTCCCTCCACGTCGACCACTGGGGCTCGCCCTAGAGTAAACGCTGGTTGGTCTGTCGCGGAGGCGGTGATGCCTACTCCTAACCTCTCGGGCTCTGTTCTCCCCCTGAAGCCCGAGTGGATGGTGGCTACGAGGAGTGGAGGAGCAGCGCGGGCTGGCAAGGGCAATGGGGAGGTGACGACGAACCCTATCCCTATCCGCAATAAGTTCTCGGTGCTGGAAAGTGTCGATGAGCCTGTTCGGAAGGCCATGCCTGCCCCTCTTCCCTCCAAAGTAGCTGCGCCTAAAGGAAGTCGGGGTGGGGGGATTGTATTGATAGGGAGCTCTAATGTTAAGCGTATTGTGGCCCCTTTGCGGCGAAGGGCGGAGAGGGAGGGAGGTGACATTAGGGTTACATCTTGGTGTATTCCCTCTGGGCATGTGGCCCAAGTCACGGGTGCGGTAGGTGCGGCGGCCAGGGGCACGGGTTGCTCTCGGCTGCGGGTGGTGGCCCATGTTGGAGTCAACGATGCCTGTCACCGCGCTCCCGAGGATATTTTGCGTTCTTTTGAGGACCTGAATTCCGAGGTTGAGCGCGTGCAGGAGTCGCTTGGCATCGATGTGCGGCTGTCCATCTGCAGCCTTGTCCCGCGGAGTGACTGCAGCCGAAGCGTTCGGACTAAAATAGATGGTCTGAATGCGCGGATGTGGGAGTTCTGTCGGGGCATGGGAGTTGACTTTGTGGACCTTCGGCCGACCCTCTTGTCGTACCCCCTCGCCTTGAACGGCTCTGGTGTTCACTATACTGCTGAAGCTGCGAGCGGGGTGGCTCATAGGATTTACGAGCATTGTAGGTTTTTTTTTAGGCTAAAGGGAATTTGTGGGAATGCTTCTAATTTAAGTGGCTCCGATATAGGAAATAAAGTTAATAAACAATCGAATACCTTAAAAATTACTGAGCAAGTTGAAGATGAGCAACAACGCGTTTCCCGGGCTTCTCCCATTGTAAATGAACTATCGATTGCCATTATTAATTGTAGAAGCATCAAAAACAAAGTAGCCGATCTTGAACATCTTATCCGAAGTAACGACTCTGACATAATTATAGGCACCGAAAGCTGGCTAACAGACGATATTAATGACTACGAAGTATTTCCTAAAGATTTTAAGATTTATCGTAAGGACCGTCAGGATAAAGTGGGTGGAGGAGTATTTATAGCGGTTAAAAGTTCTTTGCGGAGTAGTTCACATACGTATCCTAACAGTTGCATCGAGAGCGTATGGTGTACCATTAGTCAGCCAAATAAACCCAATCTACATGTATGTGCTTTTTACCGGCCGCCCAACTCTTCGCGTCATGTTTTGCGTAACCTAAACGATGAAATAAATTTTTACTCGCGTAAAAACAACAATAGCATAATGATAATTGGAGGAGATTTTAATCTTCCAGACATCGATTGGCAAAAGCACGTAGTCAAGAAAAGAGCTCGGGACAATGACTCTTGTAGGACCTTGTTAAATATAATACAAAAAAATTCATTACACCAGCTAGTCAAAAAGCCTACCAGGGAATTAACCATTTTAGATCTTTTTCTTACGAACACCCCCGAACGAGTATCTAACACATCTGTTTGCGATGGAATATCCGATCACAAAGCCATAATTATAGATTTCGACCTTAACTTGGTAAAGCACAGAAAACCTAAGCGCAGAGTTTATCTTTACCCGCGAGCCGATTTTGAAGGATTTCGTAGTAAACTCATGTACGAATTTCTGGAGTATAAAACGCGCGCGATATGTTTAAATACCGAGGACACGTGGAATCTCTTTGTAAGAACAATGCGTGACCTAATGGATAAATTTGTACCCTCAAAACTTTCAAATCAAATTAATGAACCTAGATGGTATAATAAGGAGACTAGGAGAGCACTAAAGAAACAGAGGCGTTTGCATTCCAAATTAAAAGCCGCTGCGAGGCAACCGAACAGTATCAACACAGATCAAGTAAAGAGCGAACATAAGGAAGCTAAGTCGGAAACTAAACGAATTATGCGAGATGCCCTCCGTCAATATAAAAAGAAGATTTTATGCGAACACTTGGAAGAGGACCCAAAAGCGTTTTGGTCGTACGTTCGTGAGGTCCAAGGTAAAGAGCAAACTGTTGGTTCATTAAAGGATACTTGCGGTAATATAGTAAACGATGCTAAAGGCAAAGCTAATATCTTGAATGACTTTTTTCGAAGCGTTTTCACGTCTGACGATACATCAAATACTCTCCCGAATGTTGATAAACCTGAATCAATGTCGAAAATCACCTTCAGAGAAGACGGCATCATTAAACTATTGCAACAGATTAAACCGAATAAAGCTCCGGGTCCTGAAGACATACCGGCTCGAGTGTTCAAGGAAGTTGCGGAGAGCGTAGCACCTTTTCTTAAAGTTATATTTGACAAGAGTATGAGCGAAGGAAAGGTCCCGAAAGATTGGAAAATTGCGAATGTCACGCCAATATTTAAAAGTGGCTCTAAGGACGATCCAGCTAATTACAGGCCTATATCTTTAACATCACTGAGCGGTAAAATTATGGAACATATAATAGCTAGCTCTTTAATGGGTTTTCTTGAAACGTCCAATTTCATAATTAGGAATCAACACGGTTTTCGTAAGACTCGTTCTTGCGAGTCTCAGCTGGCTTTATTAGTACACGATGTTCTAAACTCTGCTGAAAAACATAAGCAAGTCGATGCGATATTTTTAGATTTTCGGAAGGCTTTCGATAAGGTACCTCATCATAAATTGCTGTACAAATTAGAAGTTGCGGGTATCAATGCACAAGTTATTAACTGGATAAAAGACTTTCTCACCGATAGAGAGCAACGAGTAGTACTCGATGGTATTAGTTCCAACTTGGTTAAGGTGACCTCGGGCGTCCCTCAGGGCAGTGTAATTGGACCGTTGTTATTTTTAGTATACATCAACGACCTCAGCAATCACATTGAAAGCAATGTTAGGATATTCGCAGACGACACAGTCATTTACAGGGAAATAGTTAGTTCAGAGGATAGATTAACCCTTTCGAACGACTTAGACAGAATTATGAATTGGTGCGATGATTGGCAATTAGAGCTTAATGTAGAAAAGTGTTCGGTAGTTAACTTCTTCGAAAGTAAATCTATAATAAATGATTATTCTTATAGTCTCCGAGGGGTAAACCTAATGACAGTAGAATCGGTAAAGTATCTTGGAGTAACTCTCACGAATAATCTATCATGGAGTGCCCACATCCGAAATATATGTAGAAAAGCACTTAAGAAACTCGGCTTCGTTAAAAGAATAGTCGGTAGGAGCGAAGAAAAGGTTCGCGAGCGATGTTACTTAGCGTTAGTTAGGCCTCACCTTGAGTATGCATGTAGTGTATGGGACCCCGCCGAGAAATGTCATATTCGGGATTTAGAAAAAGTACAACGAAAGGCGATACGATTTGTAAAGAATTGCTACGATAAAACAGCGAGTGTCACTCAGATGTTACAGGACGCGGGATGGGAATCATTAGAAGATAGAAGAAAAATTCAAAGGATAAATTTATTAAATAAGTTCAGAGAAATTACGTTTTCAGATGATGTAACCGATATAATGCGACCCCCCTGTTATATGGGCCGTGCTGATACTGCCCGAAAGATTAGGGAAATAGATGCTAAAACGAATCGTTTCAAAAATTAATTTTTTCCGCGAAGTATACGCGAAAGCAACCGTTTAGGAAAATAGAGTCAAGGTGCTTGCACCCCCTGCCATACACCGAAAGGTGGCTTGCAGGGTTCTTACATAGACATAGACATAGACATAGACTGTTCGTCCTTTCATCTGTTCGTCCGGGTGTTTGTTCGTCCGTGCATCTGTTCGTCCGTGCGTCTGTTCGTCCAAGCGTCTGTTCGTCCGTGCGTCTGTTCGTCCGAGCGTCTCTTCGTCCGTGCGTATCTTCGTTCCTGCGTCTGTTCATCCGTTCGTCTGTTCGTCCATACGTTTGTTTTTCCGAACAGATCCATTTTCGAACCTTTTTTCGATCATACCTCGATAAAATGACGACTATAAGGGCAGAACAGAAGAAAAAAATTTAAATTTCAGTGAAATTATCTTTCTCCGAAAATATTTTCGACCATATCTTGATTAAATGACGAAAATCAGTGCAAAATAGAGGAAAAAAATGTAGATATCGGAGAAATTATCCGTTTTTGAAGTTTTTTCTATCAAACCTCGATAAAATGACGATATTAGGGGCAGAATATAGGAAAAAATTGAAATATCGGTGACATTATCCGTTTTGAAAATTTTTTGTTCTTATCTCGAAAAAATATCAAAATTAAGGTAAAAATAGACGGAAAAAATTAAAATTTCGGGGAATTTTCCTTTATCAAATATATTTTCGATCATATCTCGTTAAAATGACGTAAATAAGGTTTTTCGGTTCGTCTGTTAGTCCATGCGTCTGCTATTTCGTGCGATTGTTCGGCCGTCCATCTGTTCGTCCGTGCGTCTGTTCGTCCGTTTGTCTGTTCGTCCGTACGTCTGTTTGTCCGAACAGGTCCATTGTAAAACATTTTTTCAATCGTTTCTTGAAAAAAAGACGAAAATAAGTGAAAAATAGAGGAAAATAATTGAAATTTCGGTGAAATTATACGATTATTTGCTTTTTTCGATTATGCCTCGATTAAATGAAGAAAATAATGGCAAAATAGAGGAAAATAATTGAAATTTCTGTAAAATTATCCGATATTGAAACATTTTTCGAACATACCTCTCTAAAATGACGAAAAATAAGGGGTAAATATAGGAACAAGATTGAAATATTGTGAATTCATTCGTTTTTTACCTTTTTTAGATCATACCTCGATAAACTGACGAAAATATGGTTTGTCCGTGCGTCTGTTCGTCGTTGCGTCAGTTCGTCCGTGCATCTGTTCGTCCATGCGTCTGTTCGTCCATGTGTTAGTTTGTCCGTGCGTCTGTTTGTTCGTACGTCTGTTCGTCCGTGCGTCTGTTCATCCGTGCGTCTGTTCGTCCGTGTGTCTTTTCGTCCGTGCGTCTGATCGTCCGTGAATCTGTTCGTCCGTGCATCTGTTCGTCCGTTCGTTTGTTCATCCGTGCGTCAGTTCGTCCGTGCGTCTGTTTGTCCGTGCGACTGTTCGTCTGTGCGTCTGTTCGTCCGTGCGTCTGTTCGTCCGTGCGTCTTTTCGTCCGTACGTCTGCTTGTCCGTGCGTTTTTTAATCCGTGCGTCTGTTCTTCCGTGCGTCTGTTCGTCCGTGCGTCTGTTCATCTGTGCGTTTTTTCGTCCGTGCGTTTTTTCGTCCGTGCGTCTGTTCATCCGTGCGTCTGTTCGTCCGTGCATCTGTTCGTCCGTGCGTCTGTTCGTCCGTGCGTCTGTTCGTCCATGCGTCTGTTCGTCCATGCGTCTGTTCGTCCGTGCGTCTGTTCGTCCGTGCGTCTTTTTGTCCGTGCGTCTTTTCGTCCGTGCGTCTGTACATCCATGCTTCTGTTCGTCCGTGCGTATGTTCATCCGTGCGGCTGTTCGTCCGTGCTTCTGTTCGTCCGTGCGTCTGTTCGTCCGTGCGTCTGTTCGTCCGTGCGTCTTTTTGTCCGTGCGTCTTTTCGTCCGTGCGTCTGTACATCCATGCGTCTGTTCGTCCGTGCGACTGTTCATCCGTGCGGCTGTTCGTCCGTGCTTCTGTTCGTTCCTTCGTCTGTTTGTCCGTGTGTCTTTTCGTCCGTGCGTCTACTCTTCCGTGCGTCTGTTCGTCCGTGCATCTGTTCGTCCGTTCGTTTGTTCATCCGTGCGTCTGTTCGTCCGTGCGTCTGTTTGTCCGTGCGTCTGTTCGTCCGTGCGTCTGTTCGTCCGTGCGTCTGTTTGTCCGTGCGACTGTTCGTACTTCCATCTGTTCATCCGAGCGTCTGTTCATCCTTGCGTCTGTTCGTCCGTGCGTCTGTTCGTCCGTGCGTCTGCTCGTCCGTGCGTCTGTTCGTCCGTGCGTCTTTTCGTTCCAACTTCCGTTCTTCCGTGCGTCTACTCGTCCGTGCGTCTGTTCGTCCGTGCATCTGTTCGTCCGTGCATCTGTTCGTCCGTGTGTCTGCTCGTCCTTGCGTCTGTTCATCCGTGCGTCTTATCGACCTAACATCTATTTGTCTGAACATAAATCCGTTTTCGAACCCTTTTTCGATCATTACTTGAAAAAATAACGAACATAAGGGCGAAATAGTGGATAAAAATGGAAATTTCGGTGAAATTATCCATTCTCGAAACTTTTTTCGATCATACCTCTCTAAAATGACGAAAAATAAGGGGTAAATATAGGAGCAAGATTGAAATATTGTGAATTCATTCGTTTTTTACCTTTTTTAGATCATACCTCGATAAACTGACGAAAATATGGTTCGTCCGTGCGTCTTTTAGTCCGTGCGTCTGTTCTTCCGTTCGTCTGTTCGTCCGTGCGTCTGTTCGTCCTTGCGTCTTTTCGTCCGTGTGTCTGTTCGTCCGAGCGTCTGTACGACCGGATGTCTGTTGTTTCGTGTGTCTGTTCGGCGGTAAGTCCGTTCGTCCTTGGGTCTTTTGGTCCGTGTGTCTGTTCGTCCGTGCGTCTGTTTGTCCGCGCGTCTTTTCGTCCGTGCGTATGTTTGACCGAGCGTCTGTTCGTCCATTCTTCTGTTCGTCCGTACGTCTGCTTGTCAGAACAGGTCAGTTTTGAATCATTTTTTTCAATAATACCGTGAAAAAATGACGAAAAAATGGGTGAAATAGAGAAAAAAATTGAAATTTCGCTGAAATTATACGTTTTTGACATTTTTTTGATCATGCCCCGATAAAATGATGAATATAATGACAAAGTAGAGGAATAAAATTTAAATTTCGGTGAAATTATCCGTTTTCGAAACTAATTTCGAACCTACCTCGATATAATGACGAAAATAAGAGCAGAATAGAGGAAAAAATAGAAATTTCGGTGAAATTATCCGTTTTTTACCTTTTTTCGAACATACCTCGATAAAATGACGAAAATAAGGTTCGTCTGTGCGTATGGTCGTCCGTGAGTCTGTTCATCCGATCATCTGTTCGTCCGTACGTCTGTTTGTCCGGAGAGGTCCGTGTTCAAACATTTTTTCAATCGTTTCTTGAAAAAATGACGAAAATAATGGCAAAATAGAGGAAAATAATTGTAATTTCAGTTAAATTATCCGTTATTGGAACTTTTTTCGATCATTCCTTGAAATAATGACGAAAATAAGGGCAAAATAGAGGAAAATAATTGAAAATTCGATGAAAATATCCGCATTCGAAAATTTTTTCAAATTTAACTCAAAAAATGTCAAGATTAAGTGCAAAATAGAGGAATACAATTGAAATTTCGGTGAATTATTTCGACGAAAATAAGGTTCGTAGGTCCACCTGTTTGTCCTTGCGTCTGTTCGTCCGTGCGTCTGTTCGTTCGTGCGCCTGTTCGTATTTGCGTCTGTTCGTCCGTGTCTGATCGGCCTTACGTCTGTTTGTCCAAACAGATCCATTTTCGAACCATTATTCGATCATACCTCGAGAAACTGACAAAAATAAAGGCAAAATAGAGGAAAATAATTGAAATTTCGGGGAAACTATTCGATTATGATCTTAATTCTATCATGCCTAACTAATTTGACGAAATAATTGGCAAAATAGTGGAACAGAATTGAAATATCCCTGAAATTATCCGTTTTTTACCTTTTTTCGATCATACCGCGATAAAATTACGAAAATAAGGTTAGTCCATGCGTCTGTTCGTCCATGCATCTGTTCTTCCGTGCGACTGTTCGTCCATTCATCTGTTCGTCCGGGTGTTTGTTCGTCCGTGCATCTGTTCGTCCGTGCGTCTGTTCGTCCGAGCGTCTGTTCGTCCGTGCGTCTGTTCGTCCGAGCGTCTGTTCGTCCGTGCGTATCTTCGTTCCTGCGTCTGTTCATCCGTTCGTCTGTTCGTCCATACGTTTGTTTTTCCGAACAGATCCGTTTTCGAACCTTTTTTCGATCATACCTCGATAAAATGACGACTATAAGGGCAGAACAGAAGAAAAAAATTTAAATTTCAGTGAAATTATCTTTCTCCGAAAATATTTTCGACCATATCTTGATTAAATGACGAAAATCAGTGCAAAATAGAGGAAAAAAATGTAGATATCGGAGAAATTATCCGTTTTTGAAGTTTTTTCTATCAAACCTCGATAAAATGACGATATTAGGGGCAGAATATAGGAAAAAATTGAAATATCGGTGACATTATCCGTTTTGAAAATTTTTTGTTCTTATCTCGAAAAAATGTCAAAATTAAGGTAAAAATAGACGGAAAAAATTAAAATTTCGGGGAATTTTCCTTTATCAAATATATTTTCGATCATATCTCGTTAAAATGACGTAAATAAGGTTTTTCGGTTCGTCTGTTAGTCCATGCGTCTGCTATTTCGTGCGATTGTTCGGCCGTCCATCTGTTCGTCCGTGCGTCTGTTCGTCCGTTTGTCTGTTCGTCCGTACGTCTGTTTGTCCGAACAGGTCCATTGTAAAACATTTTTTCAATCGTTTCTTGAAAAAAAGACGAAAATAAGTGAAAAATAGAGGAAAATAATTGAAATTTCGGTGAAATTATACGATTATTTGCTTTTTTCGATTATGCCTCGATTAAATGACGAAAATAATGGCAAAATAGAGGAAAATAATTGAAATTTCTGTAAAATTATCCGATATTGAAACATTTTTCGAACATACCTCTCTAAAATGACGAAAAATAAGGGGTAAATATAGGAACAAGATTGAAATATTGTGAATTCATTCGTTTTTTACCTTTTTTAGATCATACCTCGATAAACTGACGAAAATATGGTTTCTCCGTGCGTCTGTTCGTCGTTGCGTCAGTTCGTCCGTGCATCTGTTCGTCCATGCGTCTGTTCGTCCATGTGTTAGTTTGTCCGTGCGTCTGTTTGTTCGTACGTCTGTTCGTCCGTGCGTCTGTTCATCCGTGCGTCTGTTCGTCCGTGTGTCTTTTCGTCCGTGTGTCTGATCGTCCGTGAATCTGTTCGTCCGTGCATCTGTTCGTCCGTTCGTTTGTTCATCCGTGCGTCAGTTCGTCCGTGCGTCTGTTTGTCCGTGCGTCTGTTCGTCCGTGCATCTGTTCGTCCGTTCGTTTGTTCATCCATGCGTCAGTTCGTCCGTGCGTCTGTTTGTCCGTGCGTCTGTTCGTCTGTGCGTCTGTTCATCCGTGCGTCTGTTCGTCCGTGCGTCTTTTCGTCCGTACGTCTGCTTGTCCGTGCGTTTTTTAATCCGTGCGTCTGTTCATCCGTGCGTCTGTTCGTCCGTGCATCTGTTCGTCCGTGCGTCTGTTCGTCCATGTGTCTGATTGTCCGTGTGTCTGTTTGTCCGTGCGTCTGTTCGTCCGTGCGTCTGTTCGTCCGTGCGTCTTTTTGTCTCTGCGTCTTTTTGTCCGTGCGTCTGTACATCCATGCGTCTGTTCATCCGTGCATCTGTTCGCCCGTGCCTTTGCTCGTCCGTGCGTCTGTTCGTCCGTGAAAAAATAACGAACATAAGGGCGAAATAGTGGATAAAAATTGAAATTTCGGTGAAATTATCCATTTTCGAAACTATTTTCGGCCATACCTTTCAAAAAGTGCCGTAAAATAAGGGGTAAATATAGGAAGAAGATTGAAATATCGGTGATTTCATTCGTTTTTTACCTTTTTTTAGATCATACCTCGATAAACTGACGGAAATAAGGTTTGTACGTGCGTCTGTGCGTCCGTGCGTCTTTTCATCCGTGCGTCTGTTTGTCCCTGCGTCTGTTCGTCCGTGGGTCAGTCCGTCTGTCCCGTACTGTACTGCCTCACTCCCTCGTCCACACGTGGCGCTAGTCGTCTATCCGCAACCGTAGGCGGCGTACTCTCGACCGACGTATCCTGACGTATTACTCCGCGTGACGTCATAGATGATTTTCCTTTCTAACACGTGCGTCTGTCTGTCCTTGCGTCTTTTCGTTCGTGCCTCTATTCTTACGTGTGTCTGGTCGTCCGTGCGTCTGTTCGTCCGTGCGTCTGTTCGTCCGTGCGTCTGTTCGTCCGTGCGTCTGTTCCTCCGTGCGTCTGTTTTCAGTGCGTCTGTTCCTCCGTGCGTCTGTTCGTCCGTGCGTCTGTTCTTCCGTTTGTCTGTTCGTCCGTGCGTCTGTTCGTCCGTGCGTCTGTTTTTCCGTGCGTCTGGTTGTCCGTGCGTCTGTTCCTCCGTGCGTCTGATCATCCGTGCGTCTGTTAGTCCATGCGTCTGTTCGTTCGCGCGTCTGTTCGTCCATGCGTCTGTTCGTCCGTGCGTCTGTTTGTCCGTGCGTCTGTTTGTCCGTGCGTCTGTTCTTCCGTGCGTCTGTTCGTCCGTGCGTCTGTTAGTCCGTGCGTCTGTTCGTCCGTGCGTCTGTTCGTCCGTGCGTCTGTTCGTCCGTGCGTCTGTTCGTCCGTGCGTCTGTTCCTCCGTGCGCCTGTTCGTCCGTGCGTCTGTTCTTCCGTGCGTCTGTTCGTCCGTGCGTCTGTTTTTCCGTGGGTCTGTTTTTCCGTGGGTCTGGTTGTCCTTGTGTCTGTTCCTCCGTGCGTCTGTTCATCCGTGCGTCTGTTAGTCCGTGCGTCTGTTTGTCCGTGCGTCTGTTCGTTCGCGCGTCTGTTCGTCCATGCGTCTGTTCGTCCGTGCGTCTGTTTGTCCGTGCGTCTGTTTGTCCGTGCGTCTGTTCTTTCGTGCGTCTGTTCGTCCGTGCGTCTGTTAGTCCGTGCGTCTGTTCGTCCGTGCGTCTCTTCGTCCGTGCGTCTGTTCGTCCATGCGTCTGTTCGTCCATGCGTCTGTTCGTCCATGCGTCTGTTCGTCCGTGCGTCTGTTCGTCCGTGCGTCTTTTTGTCCGTGCGTCTTTTCGTCCGTGCGTCTGTACATCCATGCGTCTGTTCGTCCGTGCGTCTGTTCATCCGTGCGGCTGTTCGTCCGTGCTTCTGTTCGTCCGTGCGTCTGTTCGTTCCTTCGTCTGTTTGTCCGTGAGTCTTTTCGTCCGTGCGTCTGCTCTTCCGTGCGTCTGTTCGTCCGTGCATCTGTTCGTCCGTTCGATTGTTCATCCGTGCGTCTGTTCGTCCGTGCGTCTGTTTGTCCGTGCGTCTGTTCGTCTGTGCTTCAGTTCATCCGTGCATCTGTTCGTCCGTGCGTCTTTTCGTCCGTACGTCTGTTTGTCCGTGCGTATTTTAATCCGTGCGTCTGTTCTTCCATGCGTCTGTTTGTCCGTGCGTCTTTTCTTCCGTGCGTCTGTTCGTCCGTGCGTCTGTTTGTCCGTGCGACTGTTCGTACTTCCATCTGTTCATCCGAGCGTCTGTTCATCCTTGCGTCTGTTCGTCCGTGCGTCTGTTCGTCCGTGCGTCTGCTCGTCCGTGCGTCTGTTCGTCCGTGCGTCTGTTTGTCCGTGCGTCTTTTCGTTCCAACTTCCGTTCTTCCGTGCGTCAACTCGTCCGTGCGTCTGTTCGTCCGTGCATCTGTTCGTCCGTGCATCTGTTCGTCCGTGTGTCTGCTCGTCCTTGTGTCTGTTCATCCGTGCGTCTGATCGACCTAACATCTATTTGTCTGAACATTAATCCGTTTTCGAACCTTTTTTCGATCATTACTTGAAAAAATAACGAACATAAGGGCGAAATAGTGGATAAAAATGGAAATTTCGGTGAAATTATCCATTCTCGAAACTTTTTACGATCATACCTCTCTAAAATGACGAAAAGTAAGGGGTAAATATAGGAACAAGATTGAAATATTGTGAATTCATTCGTTTTTTACCTTTTTTAGATCATACCTCGATAAACTGACGAAAATATGGTTCGTCCGTGCGTCTTTTAGTCCGTGCGTCTGTTCTTCCGTTCGTCTGTTCGTCCGTGCGTCTGTTCGTCCTTGCGTCTTTTCGTCCGTGTGTCTGTTCGTCCGAGCGTCTGTACGACCGGATGTCTGTTGTTTCGTGTGTCTGTTCGGCGGTAAGTCTGTTCGTCCTTGGGTCTTTTGGTCCGTGTTTCTGTTCGTCCGTGCGTATGTTTGTCCGCGCGTCTTTTCGTCCGTGCGTATGTTTGACCGAGCGTCTGTTCGTCCATTCTTCTGTTCGTCCGTACGTCTGCTTGTCAGAACAGGTCAGTTTTGAAACATTTTTTTCAATAATACCGTGAAAAAATGACGAAAAAATGGGTGAAATAGAGAAAAAAATTGAAATTTCGCTGAAATTATACGTTTTTGACATTTTTTTGATCATGCCCCGATAAAATGATGAATATAATGACAAAATAGAGGAATAAAATTTAAATTTCGGTGAAATTATCCGTTTTCGAAACAAATTTTGAACCTACCTCGATATAATGACGAAAATAAGAGCAGAATAGAGGAAAAAATAGAAATTTCAGTGAAATTATCCGTTTTTTACCTTTTTTCGAACATACCTCGATAAAATGACGAAAATAAGGTTCGTCTGTGCGTATGGTCATCCGTGAGTCTGTTCGTCCGATCATCTGTTCGTCCGTACGTCTGTTTGTCCGGAGAGGTCCGTTGTCAAACATTTTTTCAATCGTTTCTTGAAAAAATGACGAAAATAATGGCAAAATAGAGGAAAATAATTGTAATTTCAGTTAAATTATCCGTTATTGGAACTTTTTTCGATCATTCCTTGAAATAATGACGAAAATAAGGGCAAAATAGAGGAAAATAATTGAAAATTCGATGAAAATATCCGCATTCGAAAATTTTTTAAAATTTAACTCAAAAAATGTCAAGATTAAGTGCAAAATAGAGGAATACAATTGAAATTTCGGTGAATTATTTCGACGAAAATAAGGTTCGTAGGTCCACCTGTTTGTCCTTGCGTCTGTTCGTCCGTGCGTCTGTTCGTTCGTGCGCCTGTTCGTATTTGCGTCTGTTCGTCCGTGTCTGATCGGCCTTACGTCTGTTTGTCCAAACAGATCCATTTTCGAACCATTATTCGATCATACCTCGAGAAACTGACAAAAATAAAGGCAAAATAGAGGAAAATAATTGAAATTTCGGGGAAACTATTCGATTATGATCTTAATTCTATCATGCCTAACTAATTTGACGAAATAATTGGCAAAATAGTGGAACAGAATTGAAATATCCCTGAAATTATCCGTTTTTTACCTTTTTTCGATCATACCGCGATAAAATGACGAAAATAAGGTTAGTCCATGCGTCTGTTCGTCCATGCATCTGTTCTTCCGTGCGACTGTTCGTCCTTTCATCTGTTCGTCCGGGTGTTTGTTCGTCCGTGCATCTGTTCGTCCGTGCGTCTGTTCGTCCGAGCGTCTGTTCGTCCGTGCGTATCTTCGTTCCTGCGTCTGTTCATCCGTTCGTCTGTTCGTCCATACGTTTGTTTTTCCGAACACATCCGTTTTCGAAACTTTTTTCGATCATACCTCGATAAAATGACGACTATAAGGGCAGAACAGAAGAAAAAATTAAATTTCAGTGAAATTATCTTTCTCGGAAAATATTTTCGACCATATCTTGATTAAATGACGAAAATCAGTGCAAAATGGAGGAAAAAAATGTAGATATCGGAGAAATTATCCGTTTTTGAAGTTTTTTCTATCAAACCTCGATAAAATGACGATATTAGGGGCAGAATATAGGAAAAAATTGAGATATCGGTGACATTATCCGTTTTGAAAATTTTTTGTTCTTATCTCGAAAAAATGTCAGTATTAAGGTAAAAATAGACGGAAAAAATTAAAATTTCGGGGAATTTTCCTTGTAATTTTCCTTGTAAAATGACGTAAATAAGGTTTTTTGGTTCGTCTGTTAGTCCATGCGTCTGCTATTTCGTGCGATTGTTCGGCCGTCCATCTGTTCGTCCGTGCGTCTGTTCCTCCGTTTGTCTGTTCGTCCGTACGTCTGTTTGTCCGAGCAGGTCCTTTGTCAAACATTTTTTCAATCGTTTCTTGAAAAAAAGACGAAAATAAGTGAAAAATAGAGGAAAATTATTGAAATTTCGGTGAAATTATACGATTATTTGCTTTTTTCGATTATGCCTCGATTAAATGACGAAAATAATGGCAAAATAGAGGAAAATAATTGAAATTTCTGTAAAATTATCCGATATTAAAACATTTTTCGAACATACCTCTCTAAAATGACGAAAAATAAGGGGTAAATATAGGAACAAGATTAATATATTGTGAATTCATTCGTTTTTTACCTTTTTTAGATCATACCTCGATAAACTGACGAAAATATGGTTTGTCCGTGCGTCTGTTCGTCGTTGCGTCAGTTCGTCCGTGCATCTGTTCGTCCATGCGTCTGTTCTTCCATGTGTTAGTTTGTCCGTGCGTCTGTTTGTTCGTACGTCTGTACGTCCGTGCGTCTGTTCATCCGTGCGTCTGTTCGTCCGTGCGGCTGTTCGTCCGTGCTTTTGTTCGTCCGTGCGTCTGTTCGTTCCTTCGTCTGTTTGTCCGTGTGTCTTTTCGTCCGTGCATCTGTTCGTCCGTTCGTTTGTTCATCCGTGCGTCAGTTCGTCCGTGCGTCTGTTTGTCCGTGCGTCTGTTCGCCTGTGCGTCTGTTCATCCGTGCGTCAGTTCGTCCGTGCGTCTTTTCGTCCGCACGTCTGTTTGTCCGTGCGTTTTTCAATCCGTGCGTCTGTTCTTCCGTGCGTCTGTTCGTCCGTGCCTCTGTTCATCCGTGCGTTTTTTCGTCCGTGCGTTTTTTCGTCCGTGCGTCTGTTCATCCGTGCGTCTTTTCGTCCGTGCATCTGTTCGTCCTTCCGTCTGTTCGTCCATGTGTCTGATTGTCCGTGCGTCTGTTCGTCCGTGAAAAAATAACGAACATAAGGGCGAAATAGTGGATAAAAATTGAAATTTCGGTGAAATTATCCATTTTCGAAACTATTTTCGGCCATACCTTTCAAAAAGTGACGTAAAATAAGGGGTAAATATAGGAAGAAGATTGAAATATCGGTGATTTCATTCGTTTTTTACCTTTTTTTTGATCATACCTCGATAAACTGACGAAAATAAGGTTTGTCCGTGCGTCTGTGCGTCCGTGCGTCTGTTCATCCGTGCGTCTGTTTGTCCCTGCGTCTGTTCGTCCGTGGGTCAGTCCGTCTGTCCCGTACTGTACTGCCTCACTCCCTCGTCCACACGTGGCGCTAGTCGTCTATCCGTGACCGTAGGCGGCGTACTCTCGACCGACGTATCCTGACGTAATACTCCGCGTGACGTCATAGATGATTTTCTTTCTAACACGTGCGTCTGTTTGTCCGTGCGTCTTTTCGTTCGTGCGTCTATTCTTCCGTGTGTCTGTTCGTCCGTGCGTCTGTTCGTCCGTGCGTCTGTTCGTCCGTGCGTCTGTTCGTCCGTGCGTCTGTTTTCCGTGCGTCTGTTCGTCCGTGCGTCTGTTCGTCCGTGCGTCTGTTTTCCGTGCGTCTGTTTTCCGTGCGTCTGTTCCTCCGTGCGTCTGTTCGTCCGTGCGTCTGTTCTTCCGTGCGTCTGTTCGTCCGTGCGTCTGTTCGTCCGTGCGTCTGTTTGTCCGTGCGCCTGGTTGTCCCTGCGTCTGTTCCTCCGTGCGTCTGTTAATCCGTGCGTCTGTTCGTCCGTGCGTCTGTTTGTCCGTGCGTCTGTTCGTTCGTGCGTCTGTTCGTCCGTGCGTCTGTTCGTCCGTGCGTCTGTTTGTTCGTGCGTCTGTTCGTCCGTGCATCTGTTCGTCCGTGCGTCTGTTCGTACATGTGTCTGATTGTCCGTGCGTCTGTTTGTCCATGCGTCTGTTCGTCCGTGCGTCTGTTTGTCCGTTCGTCTGTTCGTCCTTCCATCTGTTCATCCGAGCGTCTGTTCATCCGAGCGTCTGTTCATCCTTGCGTCTGTTCGTCCGTGCGTCTGTTCGTCCGTGCGTCTGTTCGTCCGTGCGTCTGTTCGTCCGTGCGTCTTTTTGTTCCAACTTCGGTTCTTCCGTGCGTCTGTTCGTCCGTGCGTCTGTTTGTCCCTGCGTCTTTTCCTCCGTGCGTCTGTTCTACCGTGCGTCGGTTCGTCGGTGCGTCTGTTCGTCCGTGCGTCCGTTCTTCCATGCGTCTGTTCGTCCGTGCGTCTGTTAATCCGTGCGTTTGTTCGTCCGTGTGTCTGTTCGTCCGTGCGTCTGGTCGTCCGTGCGTCTGGTCGTCCGTGCATCTGTTCGTCCGTGCGTCTGTTCGTCCGTGCATCTGTTCGTTCGTGCGTCTGTTTGTCCGTGCTTCTGTTCCTCCGTGCGTCTGTTCGTCCTTCCATCTGTTCATCCGAGCGTCTGTTCATCCGTGCGTCTGTTCGTCCGTGCGTCTGTTTGTCCCTGCGTCTTTTCGTCCGTGCGTCTGTTCTTCCGTGCGTCGGTTCGTCCGTGCGTCTGTTCGTCCGTGCGTCTGTTCTTCCATGCGTCTGTTCGTCCGTGCGTCTGTTAATCCGTGCGTTTGTTTGTCCGTGCGTCTGTTCATCCGTGCGTCTGTTCGTCCGTGCGTCTGTTCGTCCGTACGTCTGTTTGTCCGTGCGTCTGTTCGTCCGTGCATCGTTTCGTTCGTGCGTCTGTTTGTCCGTGCTTCTGTTCCTCCGTGCGCCTGTACGTCCGTGCATCTGTTCTTCCGTGCGTCTGTTCGTCCGATTGTCTGTTCGTCCGTGCGTCTGTTCTTCCGTGCGTCTGTTCGTCCGTGCGTCTGTTCATTCATTCGTCTGTTCGTCCTTGCGTCTGTTCGTCCTTGCGTCTGTTTGTCCGTGCGTCTGTTTTTCCGTCCGTCTGTTCTTCCGTGCGTCTGTTCGTCCGTGCGTCTGTTTTTCCTTGCGTCTGTTCTTCCGTGCGTCTGTTTGTCCCTGCGTCTGTTCATCCGTGCGTTTGTTCGTCCGTGCGTCTGTTCATCCGTGCGTCTGTTCGTCCGTGGGTCTGTTCGTCCGTGTTCCAGAACCATTCTCGGAGAGCGAGAATATACCGCTTCGCAACAGATTCAAACTGATCACCACGATGAGAGACCATTTCTGGACGCGATGGTCCAAAGAATACCTCCAAGAACTCATACAGTTACCCAAGTGGCGAACGAGAAAAGAGAACTTAACTGTAGGAACTTTGGTGATAGTTAAAGACTCCCTTCTTCCACCCACTAAGTGGTTAACGGGCAGAATAATTGAGCTCTGCCCCGGCCGTGATGGGTTCGTGCGAGTAGTGAGAGTGAAAACTACGAAGGGTATAATTACCCGCGCTGTGAACAAACTGTGTTTACTTTTGAATTGAGCTTTGTTTTTTTTTTTTTATGAGGTCCGCTTACGGCTGGCGGAATTCAGTTTCTTTTTTTATTATTATTATAATGAGTGATTATTTGTATGTATATTCTCTGTATTGTTTCGTCGCGGACGAGGCGGGCGGCATGTTCCGTACCTTTTGAGTTCGCGGTATTGCTTGCCACTGACGCAAAGCACTTCCGCGTTGGCAGGTATTTCCCGTCAGTCACCTCGCTACCCCTTCCCCCTCTCTACTAATGAATTGAGTTTCGGGCTTCGCTAGCCGAACCTCTTTCTTTTCTCTCTTTCTCTCGCGTCTCACCAGCAGAGACATCGCTCCCGCCTTTCGCAAATCTAAGGTCCTCGTCCGGCGTCGCATTGAAGGTTGCAATAAAATACTGTTAAGCTTGAGATTTTCTTTCTCTTCGCAAAAATCACGAACACAAACAAAAATCACGAATCACGGACGAAAATACGTACGGACGTACGGCCGAATAGACGCACGGAAGAAAAGACATCCAGTCGAACAGACGCACGGACGAACATTATTTTCGCCATATATCGAGGTATGTTCGAGAAAAGGTAAACAAAGGATAATTTCACCGAAATCTCAGTTTAAATCCTCTATTTTGCACTTAATCTGGAAATTTTTAAGTTAAATAGTAAAACAGTTAAAATCGAAAAAATTTACGATTACGGATAATATCATCGTAATTTCAATATTTTTCTTCTATTATGCCCTTATTTTCGTCATTTTATCCAGGTTTGATTGAAAAAAACATCAAAAACGAATAATTTAACCGATATTAACATTTTTTCCTCTATTTTGCCCTTATTTTTGTCATTTAATCGAGATATGATCGAAAATATTTTCGAAGAATGATAATTTCACTGAAATCTAAATTTTTTCTTCTATTCTCCCCTTACAGTCGTCATTTTATCGAGGTATGATCGAAAAAAGTTTCAAAAACGGATATTTTCACTGAAATCTCAATTATTTTCCTCTATTTTGCCATTCTTTACGTCATTATTTTGAGGTATGATCAAAAAAGGTTCGAAAACGGATCTAGTCGGAAAAACAAACGTATGGACGAACAGACGAACGGATAAACAGACGCAGGAACGCAAAAACGCACGGACGAACAGACGCACGGACGAACAGACGCACGGACGAAAAGACGGACGGACGAACGGGCGTACGGCAGAACAGACAGTCGGACGGACAATCACATGGACGGACAGTTGCACGGACGAACCATATTTTCGCCATTATATCGAGGTATGATCAAGAAAAGTTAAAAAAAAGGATAATTTCAGCTATATTTCAATTTTGTTCCCAATTCTCGCCGTTGTTTTCGTCATTTTATCGAGTCATTATCGAAAAATGGTCCAAAACCAATTATTTCACCGAAATTTCAATTATTTTCATCTACTTTGCTTTTTTTTCGTCATTTTTTCACGGTATGATTGAAAAAATGTTCCAAAACTGACCTGTTCGGCCAAACAGCCGTACGGACGAACAGACGCATGGATGAACAGACGCATGGACGACAGACGCAAGGAAGAACAGCCGAACGGACGCAAAGACGGACGGACGAACAAACGCACGGACGAACAGACGCACGAACGAATAGACGTACGGCCGAACGGACGCACGGAAGAACAGCAATCCAGACAAACAGACGCGACGGCAGACAATCGCATGGACGAACAGACGCGCGTGTAAGATTCAGTTTATACTGAATCTAATAATTACGTAGCAATCTCAATAATGCCTGAGGATAATAAAAGCCCATTAGTATGATAGCTAGCATAAGATGTAAGGATCGTATAAATGAATATAATCGCCAATTCTCAATACAACACTTTACTGCCGAATAGGATAAATATACTGCACAAAGCACAATGATCCACTCCATTCGAAGGCTCACGATCGTCTGTCCCGTCTGTCCCGTACTGTACTGCTTCACTCCCTCGTCCACACGTGGCGCTAGTCGTCTATCCGCGACCGTAGGCGGCGTACTCTCGACCGACGTTTTCTGACGTATTACTCCGCGTGACGTCATGGATGATTTTCCTTTCTAACACGCGCACGAACCTTATTTTCTCCGTAATATCGAGGTTAGATCGACAATTGTTAAAAAAAGGATAATTTCAGCTATATTAACATTTTGTTCCCCTTTTTCGCCATTATTTTCGTCATTTTATATAGGCATGATCGAAAAATGGTCAGAAACGGATAGTATCACGGAAAGTTAAATTTCCATAATTTTGCCCATATTTTCCTCATTTTATTGAGGTATGAACAGACGCACGGACGAATTTACATACGGACGAAAATACGGACGGACGAACAAACGAACGGAAGAACAGACGCACGGAAGAACAGACATCCAGTCGAACAGACGCACGGACGGACAATCGCATGTACGAACAGACGCACGGACGAACCTTATTTTCGCCATTATATCGAGGTATGAATGAGAAAAGGTAAAAAAAGGATAATTTAACCACATCTCAGTTACAATCCTCTTTATTGCACTTAATCATGACATTTTTGGAGTTAAATTCGAAAAAAATTACGATTACGGATAATATTATCGACATTTCAATTTTTTTCTTCTATTCTGCCCTTACAGTCGTTATTTTATAGAGGTATGATCAAAAAATGTTTCAATATCGGATAATTTTACAGAAATTTAAATTATTTTCTTCTATTTTGCCATTATTTTCGTCATTTTATCGAGGCATAATCGAAAAAAGCAAATAATCGTATAATTTCACCGAAATTTCAATTATTTTCCTCTATTTTCACTTATTTTCGTCTTTTTTTCAAGAAACGATTGAAAAAATGTTTGACAAAGGACCTGTTCGGACAAACAGACGTACGGACGAACAGACAAACGGACGAACAGACGCACGGACGAACAGATGGACGGCCGAACAATCGCACGAAATAGCAGACGCATGGACTAACAGACGAACCGAAAAACCTTATTTTCGTCATTTTAACGAGATATGATCGAAAATATATTTGATAAAGAAAAATTCCCCGAAATTTTAATTTTTTCCGTCTATTTTTACCTTAATTTTGACATTTTTTCGAGATAAGAACAAAAAATTTTCAAAACGGATAATGTCACCGATATTTCAATTTTTTCCTATATTCTGCCCCTAATATCGTCATTTTATCGAGGTTTGATAGAAAAAACTTCAAAAACGGATAATTTCTCCGATATCTACATTTTTTTTCCTCTATTTTGCACTGATTTTCGTCATTTAATCAAGATATGGTTGAAAATATTTTCGGAGAAAGATAATTTCACTGAAATTTAAATTTTTTTCTTCTGTTCTGCCCTTATAGTCGTCATTTTATCGAGGTATGATCGAAAAAAGGTTCGAAAACGGATCTGTTCGGAAAAACAAACGTATGGACGAACAGACGAACGGATGAACAGACGCAGGAACGAAGATACGCACGGACGAACAGACGCTCGGACGAACAGACGCACGGACGAACAGATGCACGGACGAACAAACACCCGGACGAACAGATGAAAGGACGAACAGTCGCACGGAAGAACAGATGCATGGACGAACAGACGCATGGACTAACCTTATTTTCGTCATTTTATCGCGGTATGATCGAAAAAAGGTAAAAAACGGATAATTTCAGGGATATTTCAATTCTGTTCCACTATTTTGCCAATTATTTCGTCAAATTAGTTAGGCATGATAGAAAAAAGATCATAATCGAATAGGTTCCCCGAAATTTCAATTATTTTCCTCTATTTTGCCTTTATTTTTGTCAGTTTCTCGAGGTATGATCGAATAATGGTTCGAAAATGGATCTGTTTGAACAAACAGACGTAAGGCCGATCAGACACGGACGAACAGACGCAAATACGAACAGGCGCACGAACGAACAGACGCACGGACGAACAGACGCAAGGACAAACAGGTGGAATTCCGAACCTTATTTTCGTCGAAATAATTCACCGAAATTTCAATTGTATTCCTCTATTTTGCACTTAATCTTGACATTTTTTGAGTTAAATTTGAAAAAATTTTCGAATGCGGTTATTTTCATCGAATTTTCAATTATTTTCCTCTATTTTGCCCTTATTTTCGTCATTATTTCAAGGAATGATCGAAAAAAAGTTCCAATAACGGATAATTTTACTGAAATTACAATTATTTTCCTCTATTTTGCCATTATTTTCGTCATTTTTTCAAGAAACGATTGAAAAAATGTTTGACAACGGACCTCTCCGGACAAACAGACGTACGGACGAACAGATGATCGGATGAACAGACTCACGGACGACCATACGCACAGACGAACCTTATTTTCGTCATTTTATCGAGGTATGTTCGAAAAAAAGGTAAAAAACGGATAATTTCACCGAAATTTCTATTTTTTCCTCTATTCTGCTCTTATTTTCGTCATTATATCGAGGTAGGTTCGAAATTAGTTTCGAAAACGGATAATTTCACCGAAATTTAAATTTTATTCCTCTATTTTGTCATTATATTCATCATTATATCGGGGCATGATCAAAAAAATGTCAAAAACGTATAATTTCAGCGAAATTTCAATTTTTTTCTCTATTTCCACCCCATTTTTTCGTCATTTTTTCACGGTATTATTGAATAAAATGTTTCAAAACTGACGTGTTCTGACAAGCAGACGTACGGACGAACAGAAGAATGGACGAACAGGACGCTCGGTCAAACATACGCACGGACGAAAAGACGCGCGGACAAACAGACGCACGGACGAACAGACACACGGACCAAAAGACCCAAGGACGAACGGACTTACCGCCGAACAGACGCACGAAACAACAGACATCCGGTCGTACAGACGCTCGGACGAACAGACACACGGACGAAAAGACGCACGGACGAACGGACGTACGGCCGAACAGAAGTACGGAACAACAGACATCCGGTCGTACAGACGCTCGGACGGATAATCGCATGGACAAACAGTTACACGGAACGCACGGAAGAACAGCCGAACGGACGCAAAGACGCACGGACGAACAAACGCACGGACGAACAGACGCACGAACGAATAGACGTACGGCCGAACGGACGCACGGAAGAACAGCAATCCAGACAAACATACGCAACGACAGACAATCGCATGGACGAACAGACGCGCGCACGAACCTTTATTTAACTTAATTTTCGCCATTATATCGAGGTATGATCACGAAAAGTTAAAAAAGGATAATTTCAGCTATATTTCAATTTTGTTCCCCATTTTCGCCATTATTTTCGTCATTTTATCGAGTCATGATGGAAAAATCGTCAAAATCGGATAATATCACCGATATCTCAATTCTGTTCCTCTATTTTGCCTTTATTTTCGTCAAATTAGTGAGGCGTGGTCAAGAAAAGGTCATAAACGAATTACTTCACCGAAATTTCATTTATTTTCCTCTATTTTTTCTTTTTTCGTCATTTTTTCTAGGTATGATTGAAAAAATGTTCCAAAACTGACCTGTTCGGACAAACAGCCGTACGGACGAAGAGACGCATGGATGAACAGACGCAAGGACGAACAGACGCAAGGTAGAACAGACGCGCGGACGAAAAGACGCACGGACGAACAGACGCACGGACAAACAGATGGACGGACAAACAATTACACGAAATAACACACGCATGGACTAATGACTAAAATGACGAAAACAACGGCGAGAATTGGGAACAAAATTGAAATATAGCTGATATTATCCTTTTTTAACTTTTCTTGATCATACCTCGATATAATGGCGAAAATATGGTTCGTCCGTGCAACTGTCCGTCCATGTGATTGTCCGTCCGACTGTCTGTTCTGCCGTACGTCCGTTCGTCCGTCCGTCTTTTCGTCCGTGCGTCTGTTCGTCCGTGCGTCTATTCGGCCGTACGTCCGTACGTATTTTCGTCCGTGATTCGTGATTTTTGTTTGTGTTCGTGATTTTTGCGAAGAGAAAGAAAATCTCAAGCTTAACAGTATTTTATTGCAACCTTCAATGCGACGCCGGACGAGGACCTTAGATTTGCGAAAGGCGGGAGCGATGTCTCTGCTGGTGAGACGCGAGAGAAAGAGAGAAAAGAAAGAGGTTCGGCTAGCGAAGCCCGAAACTCAATTCATTAGTAGAGAGGGGGAAGGGGTAGCGAGGTGACTGACGGGAAATACCTGCCAACGCGGAAGTGCTTTGCGTCAGTGGCAAGCAATACCGCGAACTCAAAAGGTACGGAACATGCCGCCCGCCTCGTCCGCGACGAAACAATACAGAGAATATACATACAAATAATCACTCATTATAATAATAATAAAAAAAGAAACTGAATTCCGCCCGCCGTAAGCGGACCTCGTAAAAAAAACAAAACAAAGCTCAATTCAAAAGTAAACACAGTTTGTTCACAGCGCGGGTAATTATACCCTTCGTAGTTTTCACTCTCACTACTCGCACGAACCCATCACGGCCGGGGCAGAGCTCAATTATTCTGCCCGTTAACCACTTAGTGGGTGGAAGAAGGGAGTCTTTAACTATCACCAAAGTTCCTACAGTTAAGTTCTCTTTTCTCGTTCGCCACTTGGGTAACTGTATGAGTTCTTGGAGGTATTCTTTGGACCATCGCGTCCAGAAATGGTCTCTCATCGTGGTGATCAGTTTGAATCTGTTGCGAAGCGGTATATTCTCGCTCTCCGAGAATGGTTCTGGAACACGGACGAACAGACCCACGGACGAACAGACGCACGGATGAACAGACGCACGGACGAACAAACGCACGGATGAACAGACGCAGGGACAAACAGACGCACGGAAGAACAGACGCAAGGAAAAACAGACGCACGGACGAACAGACGCACGGAAGAACAGACGCGCGGAAAAACCGAAGTTGGAACGAAAAGACGCACGGACAAACAGACGCACGGACGAACAGACGCACGGAAAAAACAGACGCACGGACGAACAGACAATCGGACGAACAGACGCACGGAAGAACAGATGCACGGACGTACAGACGCACGGAGGAACAGAAGCACGGACAAACAGACGCACGAACGAACAGATGCACGGACGAACAGACGCACGGACGAACAGACGCACGGACGAACAGACGTACGGACGAAAAGACGCAGGGACAAACAGACGCACGGACGAACAGACGCATGGACGAACAGACGCACGGACGAACAGACGCACGGACGAACAGACGTACGGACGGACAGACGCACGGATGAACAGACGCACGGACGAACAGACGCATGGACGAATAGACGCACGGACGAGCAGACGCACGGATGAACAGACGCACGGACGAACAGACGCATGGACAAACAGACACATGGACGAACAGAAGCTCGGACGAACAGACGCACCGACGAACAGACACACGGACGAACCTTATTTTCGTCAGTTTATCGAGGTACGATCTAAAAAATGTAAAAAACGAATGAATTCACCGATTTCTCAGCCTTTTTCGTATATTTACCCGTTATTTTTCGTCATTTTAGATAGGTATGATCAAAAAAAGTTTCGAAAATGAATAATTTCACCGAAATTTCAATTTTTATCCACTATTCCACCCTTATGTTCGTTATTTTTTCAAGTTATGATCGAAAAAAGGTTCGAAACGGATTTAAGTTCATACAAATAGATGTACGGTCGATCAGACGCACGGACGAACAGATGCACGGAAGAACAGACGCACGGATGAACAAACACACGGAAGAACAGACGCACGGAAGAAAAGACGCACAAACAAAAAGTCGCAAAAAACAAACAGATGCACGGTCGAAAAGACGCACGGACGAACAGACGCACGGACGAACAGACGCACGGATGAACAGACGAACGATTGAACAGACGCACGGACGAACAGACGCACGGACAAACAGACGCACGGACAAACAGACACATGGACGAAATGACGCACGGACGAACGGATGCACTGACGAACAGACGCTCGAACGAACCTTATTTTCGTCAGTTTATCGAGGTATGATCTAAAAAGGTAAAGAACGAATGAATTCACCGATATTTCAATCTTGTTCCTATATTTACCCCTTAATTTTCGTCACTTTAGAGAGGTATGATCAAAAAAAGTTTCGAAAATCGATAATTTCACCGAAATTTCAATTTTTATCCACTATTTTGCACATATGCTCGTTATTTTTTCAAGTTATGATCGAAAAAAGGTTCGAAAGAGGATTTATGTTCATACAAATAGATGTACGGTCGATCAGACGCACTGTTCTGCGTCTGTTCGTCCGTGCGTCTGTTCGTCCGTGCTGGATTCCGGGGCCGATTGTTCCTTAATATCTCAATCTGTTGCCGACAAAGTATGCTGTAACAAGGTGTTTGATTTAATGTATTCAAGGGCGTCGGGAAGGAGATTTTGACCTCCTGTTGGAAAACTACTCTATTAACAGAATTCGAAGATCTCAATATCGAGGTAGAATATTTCATTGTGCCTAATACCTATCTCAATTGCGATGTCTTGGTCGGCAGGAATGTATTCCAAAATCCGGATTTGGCGTTTATCACTGACAAGAACGTGCGTCTGTTCGTCCGTGTGTCTGTTCGTCCGTGCGTCTGTTAGTCCGTGCCGTCTGTTCGTCCGTGCGTCTGTTCGTCCGTGCATCTGTTCGTCCGTGCGTCTGTTCGTCCATGTGTCTGATTGTCCGTGCGTCTGTTTGCCCGTGCGTCTGTTCGTCCGTGCGTCTGTTTGTCCGTGCGTCTGTTCGTCCTTCCATCTGTTCATCCGTGCGTCTGTTCGTCCGTACGGCGGTTGTCCGAACAAGTCAATTTTGGAACATTTTTTCAATCATACCGTGAAAAAATGACGAATAAAAACCAAAATAGAAGAAAATAATCAAAATTTCGGTGAAATAATTAGTTTCTGACCTTTTCTCGACCATGCCTCACTAATTTGACGAATATAATGGCAAAATAGAGGAACGGAATTGAAATATCGATGATATTATCCGTTTTTTACCTTTTTTCGTACATACCTCGATAAAATGACGAAAATAATGTTCGTCTGTGCGTAAGTTCGTCCGTGAGTCTGTTCGTCCGTTAGTCTGTTCGTCCGTGTGTCTGTTCGTCCATTCGTCTGTTCGTCCGTTCGTCTATTCGTCCGTGCGTCTCTTGGTCAATGCGTCTGTTCGTTCGTAGGTCTATTTGTTCAAACAGATCACATTCCAACCTTTTTTCGATCATACCTACTAAAATCAACGAAAATAAGAGCAAAAAGAGGAAAATAATTCTTATTTTGATGAAATTATCCTTTTTGACGTTTTTTCGATTATACCTCGATAAAATGACGACTATAGGGGCAGAAGAGAAGAAGAAATTTAGATTTCGGTGAAATTATCTTTTTTCGAAAATATTTTCGATCATATCTCGATTAAATGACAAGAATAAGGGCAAAATAGAGGAAAATAATGTAAAAATCGGGGAATTTATCCTTTTTTGAAGTTTTTTTCAATCAAACCTCGATAAAATGACAAAAATAGGGGCAAAATATAGGAAAAAATTGAAATATCGGTGACAATATCCGTTTTGAACATTTTTTCGATCTTATCTCGAATAAATGACAAAATTAAGGTATAAATAGAGAGAAAAAAATTAAAATTTCGGGGAATTTTCCTTTATCAAATATTTTTTCGATCATATCTCGTTAAAATGACGAAAATATGGTTTTTCAGTTCGTCTGTTAGTCCATGCGTCTTTTATTTCGTGCGATTGTTCATCCGTCCATCTGTTCGTCCGTGCGTCTGTTCGACCGTGCCTATTTTCGTCCTTACGTCTGTTCTTACGTCTGTTGTATCATGTATCATGTAAACAGACGTACGGTCCATCAGACGCATGGACAAACAGACGCAAATACGAACAGATGCATGGACGAACAGACGCCCGGACGAACAGGACGCACGGACAAACAGATGCACGGACGAACAAACGCACGGAGAACAGACGCACCGTTAAACAGACGCACGGACGGAAAATTGCGCGGACATACAGGTGCACCTACGAACCTTATTTTCGCCAAAATAATTCACCGAAATTTCAATTGTATTCCTCTATTTTTGCACTAAATCTTGACATTTTTTGAGTTATATTCGAAAAAATTTTCGAAAACTGATCTTTTCATCGAATTTTCAATTATTTTCCTCTATTTTGCCCTTATTATCGTCTTTATTTAGAGGAATAATCAAAAAAAGTTTTAATAACGGATAATTTATACAGAAATTTCAATTATTTTCCTCTATTTTGCCATTATTTTCGTCATTTTATCGAGGCATAATCGAAAAAAGCACATAATCGTATAATTTCACCGAAATTTCAATTCTTTTCCTCTATTTTTCACATATTTTTCGTCATTTTTTCAAGAAAAGTTTGAAAAAATGTTTGACAAAGGACCTGTTCGGACAATAAGGACGTACGGACAAACAGACGTATGGGTCGAACAGAAGGATGGACGAACAGATGGACGGACGAACAATCGCACGAAATAGCAGACGCATGGACTAACAGACGAGCCGAAAAACCTTATTTTCGTCATTTTAACTAGATATGATCGAAAAAATATTTGATAAAGGGAAAATCCCCCGAAATTTTAATTTTTTCCATCTATTTTTACCTTAATTTTGACATTTTTTTCGAGATAAAATCGAAAAAAACGTTCAAAACGGATAATGTCATCGATATTTCAATTTCTTCCTATATTTTGCCCCTATTTTCGTCATTTTATCGAGGGTTTGATTGAAAAAAGCTTCAAAAACTGATAATGTCATCGATATTTACATTATTTTCATCTATTTGCTCTTATTTTTGTCATTTAATCGAGTTATGATCGAAAATATTTCGAAAAAACATAATTTCACCGAAATCTAAATTTTTTTCATCTATTCTGCCCTAATAGTCGTCATTTTATCGAGGTATAATTGAAAAAAACGTCAAAAATGGATAATTTCCCCAAAATATGAATTATTTTCCTCTATTTTGCCCTTATTTTCGTTGATTTTACGAGGTATAATCGAAAAAAGGTTCGAAATGGATCTGTTTGTACAAAACAGACGTACGAACGAACAGACGCATTGACGAACAGACGCACGGACGAATAACGAACGGACGAACAGGACACACTTGACGAACAGACGAACGGACGAACATACGCACAGATCTTATTTTCGTCATTTTATCAAGGTATGTACGAAAAAAAGGTAAAAAACGGATAATATCACTGATATTTAAATTCTGTTCCTCTATTTTGCCATTATTTTCGTCAAATTAGTGAGGCATGGTCGGAAAAAAAGGTCTAAAACGAATTATTTCACCGAAATTTCAATTCTTTTCCTCTATTTTGCTATTTTTTCTTCATTTTTTACGGTATGATTGAAAAAATGTTCCAAAACTGACCTGTTCGGACAAACAGCCGTAAGGACGAACAGACGCATGGACGAACTAACACACGGACGAACAGACGCACGGAAGAACAGACGCACGGACGAAAGGACGCACGGACGAACAGACGCACGGACGATCAGACGCAAGGACGAATAGACGTACGGCCGAACGGACGCACGGACGAACGGACGCACGGACGAACAGACGCACGGACCGAACAGACGCACGGAGAAATTGACGTACGGCCGAACGGACGCACGAAAGAACAGCAATCCAGTCAAAAAGACAAAGGGACAGAAAATCGCATGGACGAACAGACGCGCGGACAAACCTTATTTTCACCAATATATCGAGGTAAGATCGACAATTGGGTTCCCCCATTTTCGCCATTATTTTCGTCAATTTATCTAGGCATGATCAGTAATGGTCAGAAATTATAATATCACTGAAATTTCAATAATTTTCCATATTTTTGCCCTTGTTTTCCTAATTTTATCGAAGGTATGATCGAAAAAAAGTTTCGAAAACGGATTTTTCCACCGAAATTTCTATTTATTTCCTCTGATTTGCGCTTATTTTCGTCATTTTCTCGAGGTAAGTATCGAAAATATTTTCGATAAAAGATAATTTCACAGAAAATTTAATTTTTTTTTCTATTTTGCCCTCATATTCGTCATTTTTTCAAGGTAGGATTGAAAAAATGTTTGAAAACGGATCTGTTCGGACAAAACAGACGTACGGACGAACAGAAGCAAGGTCGAAAAGACGCACGGACGAACAGACGCAAGAACGAACAGACGCAACGGTCGAACAGACGCATGGACGAGCAGACATATGGATGGACATACGAACGGACGAACAGACGCACGGACGATAACACGTACGGACGAAAATACGTACGGATGAAGGGACGTACGGCCGAACAGACCGAACGGAAGAAAAGACATCCAGTTGAACAGGACGCACGGACGGACAAACGCATGCACGAACAGACGCACGGACGAACCTTATTGTCGCCATTATATCGAGGTATGTTCGAGGAAGAAAGTTGAAAAAAAGGATAATTTAACCAAATCTCATTTTAAATCCTCTATTTTGCACTTAATCTTGACATTTTTGGAGGTTAAATTCGAAAAAATTTACGATTACGGATAACAGTGTCCAAAATTCATTTTTTTTTCTTCCATTCTGCCCTGATTTTCGTCATTTTATCGAGGTTTGATTGGAAAAAAACTTCAAAAGAGGATAAATTCACCGATTTTTACATTTTTTTTCCTCTCATTTGCCCTTATTTTCGTCATTTTATAGAGGTATGATTGAAAAAAAGTTTCAAAAACGGATAATTTAACTGAAATCTCAATTATTTTCCTCTATTTTGCCATTATTTTCGTCATTTTTTCGAGGTATGATAAAAAAAAGGTTCGAAAACGAATCTGTTTGGAAAAACAAACGTATGGACGAACAGACGAACGAATGAACAGATGCACGGACGAACAGACGCCCGGACGAGCAGATGAACGGACGAACAGTCGCACGGAAGAACAGACGCATGGACGAACAGACTAATGGACTAACCTTATTTTCGTCATCTTATCGCGGTATGATCCAAATAATGTAAAAATCGGATAATTTCAGCGATATTTCAATTCTGTTCCACTATTTTGCCATTATTTTCGTCAAATCAGTTAGGCAATGATCGAAAAGAGTTCATGAACGAATAGTTTTTACCGAAATTTCAATTATTTTCCTCCTTTTTATTAGTATCATCGCTGAAATTATCCGAATTTTACCTTTTTTGGATCATACCGCGATAAAATGACGAAAATAAGGTTATCCATGCGTCTGTTCTTCCGTGCGACTGTTCGTCTGTTCATCTGTTCGTCCGGGCGTTGTTTTCGCTCCTGCGTCCGTTCAT